>JAVGWX010000013.1:4344461-4534461 GCA_036924085.1 Ariolimax columbianus
CAGACACACAAACACACAAACATACACACACAAACACACACACAAACACAAAAACACATACACACACAAACACACAGACAAACACACACACACAAACACACACACACACATACACACATACACACATACACAAACACACACAAACACACACACACAAACACACACACACAAACACACACACAAACACACACACACAAACACACACACATACACACACATACACACAAACACACACATACACAAATACACACATACACAAACACACACATACCCAAACACACACATACCCAAACACACACACAAATATACACACACAGACATACACACAAACACACACACAAACACACACACAAATACACACAAACACACACACATATATAAAGACACACACAAACACACACACACACATATAAAGACACACACAAACACAAACACACACAGACACACAAACACACAGACACACAAACACACAAACACACACACACAAACACACACAAACACAAAAACACATACACACACAAACACACAGACAAACACACACACACAAACACATACACACATACACACACAAACAAACACACACAAACACACACACAAACACACACACAAACACACACACAAACACAAACACACACACACAAACACACACATACAAACACACACACACACACAAACACACACATTAATATACACACACAAATATACACACACCAACATATACACAAACATACACACAAACACACACACAAACACACACACAAACTCACACACACAAACACACACACATACACACAAACATACACACAAACACACACAGACATACGCACTAACACACACATACACAAACACACACATACACAAACACACACATACACAAACACACACGTGCCCAAACACACACACAAATATACACACACAGATATACACACAAACACACACACAAACACACACACAAACACACACACAAATACACACAAACACACACACATATATAAAGACACACACAAACACAAACACACACACATATAAAGCAATACACAAACAGACACACATAAACAGACACACAAACACACAAACATACACACACACAAACACACACACAAACACAAAAACACATACACACACAAACACACAGACAAACACACACACACAAACACACACACACACATACACACACACACACAAACACACACAAACACACACACAAACACACACACAAACTCACACACAAACACACACACACAAACACACACACACATACACATACATACACACATATACACACAAACACACACACACAAACACACACACAAACACACACACACATACACACACATACACACAAACACACACATACACAAATACACACATACACAAACACACACATACTCAAACACACACATACCCAAACACACACACACACATACACACACACACACAAACACACACAAACACACACACAAACACACACACAAACTCACACACAAACACACACACACAAACACACACACACATACACATACATACACACATATACACACAAACACACACACACAAACACACACACAAACACACACACACATACATACACATACACACAAACACACACATACACAAATACACACATACACAAACACACACATACTCAAACACACACATACCCAAACACACACACAAATATACACACACAGACATACACACAAACACACACACAAACACACACACAAATACACACAAACACACACACATATATAAAGACACACACAAACACACACACACACACATATAAAAACACACACAAACACAAACACACACAGACACACAAACACACAGACACACAAACACACAAACACACACACACAAACACACACAAACACAAAAACACATACACACACAAACACACAGACAAACACACACACACAAACACATACACACATACACACACAAACAAACACACACAAACACACACACAAACACAAACACACACACACAAACACACACATACAAACACACACACACACACAAACACACACATTAATATACACACACAAATATACACACACCAACATATACACAAACATACACACAAACACACACACTAACACACACACAAACTCACACACACAAACACACACACATACACACAAACATACACACAAACACACACAGACATACGCACTAACACACACATACACAAACACACACATACACAAACACACACATACACAAACACACACGTGCCCAAACACACACACAAATATACACACACAGATATACACACAAACACACACACAAACACACACACAAACACACACACAAATACACACAAACACACACACATATATAAAGACACACACAAACACAAACACACACACATATAAAGCAATACACAAACAGACACACATAAACAGACACACAAACACACAAACATACACACACACAAACACACACACAAACACAAAAACACATACACACACAAACACACAGACAAACACACACAAACACACACACACACATACACACACACACACAAACACACACAAACACACACACAAACACACACACAAACTCACACACAAACACACACACACAAACACACACACACATACACATACATACACACATATACACACAAACACACACACACAAACACACACACAAACACACACACACATACACACACATACACACAAACACACACATACACAAATACACACATACACAAACACACACATACTCAAACACACACATACCCAAACACACACACAAATATACACACACAGACATACACACAAACACACACACAAACACACACACAAATACACACAAACACACACACATATATAAAGACACACACAAACACAAACACACACACACAAATATAAAGACACACACAAACACAAACACACACAGACACACAAACACACAAACACACACATACAAACACACACACAAACACAAAAACACATACACACACAAACACACAGACAAACACACACACACAAACACATACACACATACACACACACTCAAACACACACAAACACACACACAAACACACACACAAACACACAAACACACACACACAAACACACACATTAATATACACACACAAATATACACACACCAACATATACACAAACATACACACAAACACACACACAAACACACACACAAATACACACAAACACACACACATATATAAAGACACACACAAACACACACACACACACATATAAAGACACACACAAACACAAACACACACAGACACACAAACACACAGACACACAAACACACAAACACACACACACAAACACACACAAACACAAAAACACATACACACACAAACACACAGACAAACACACACACACAAACACATACACACATACACACACAAACAAACACACACAAACACACACACAAACACACACACAAACACACACACAAACACAAACACACACACACAAACACACACATACAAACACACACACACACACACAAACACACACATTAATATACACACACAAATATACACACACCAACATATACACAAACATACACACAAACACACACACAAACACACACACAAACTCACACACACAAACACACACACATACACACAAACATACACACAAACACACACAGACATACGCACTAACACACACATACACAAACACACACATACACAAACACACAGACAAACACACACACACAGACACATACACACACACACAAACACACACACAAACGCACACACAAACACACACACATATACACACACACACAAACACACACACATACATACACAAACATACACACACAAACACACACAGACACACAAACACACAAACATACACACACAAACACACACACAAACACAAAAACACATACACACACAAACACACAGACAAACACACACACACAAACACACACACACACATACACACATACACACATACACAAACACACACAAACACACACACACAAACACACACACACAAACACACACACAAACACACACACACAAACACACACACATACACACACATACACACAAACACACACATACACAAATACACACATACACAAACACACACATACCCAAACACACACATACCCAAACACACACACAAATATACACACACAGACATACACACAAACACACACACAAACACACACACAAATACACACAAACACACACACATATATAAAGACACACACAAACACACACACACACATATAAAGACACACACAAACACAAACACACACAGACACACAAACACACAGACACACAAACACACAAACACACACACACAAACACACACAAACACAAAAACACATACACACACAAACACACAGACAAACACACACACACAAACACATACACACATACACACACAAACAAACACACACAAACACACACACAAACACACACACAAACACACACACAAACACAAACACACACACACAAACACACACATACAAACACACACACACACACAAACACACACATTAATATACACACACAAATATACACACACCAACATATACACAAACATACACACAAACACACACACAAACACACACACAAACTCACACACACAAACACACACACATACACACAAACATACACACAAACACACACAGACATACGCACTAACACACACATACACAAACACACACATACACAAACACACACATACACAAACACACACGTGCCCAAACACACACACAAATATACACACACAGATATACACACAAACACACACACAAACACACACACAAACACACACACAAATACACACAAACACACACACATATATAAAGACACACACAAACACAAACACACACACATATAAAGCAATACACAAACAGACACACATAAACAGACACACAAACACACAAACATACACACACACAAACACACACACAAACACAAAAACACATACACACACAAACACACAGACAAACACACACACACAAACACACACACACACATACACACACACACACAAACACACACAAACACACACACAAACACACACACAAACTCACACACAAACACACACACACAAACACACACACACATACACATACATACACACATATACACACAAACACACACACACAAACACACACACAAACACACACACACATACACACACATACACACAAACACACACATACACAAATACACACATACACAAACACACACATACTCAAACACACACATACCCAAACACACACACACACATACACACACACACACAAACACACACAAACACACACACAAACACACACACAAACTCACACACAAACACACACACACAAACACACACACACATACACATACATACACACATATACACACAAACACACACACACAAACACACACACAAACACACACACACATACATACACATACACACAAACACACACATACACAAATACACACATACACAAACACACACATACTCAAACACACACATACCCAAACACACACACAAATATACACACACAGACATACACACAAACACACACACAAACACACACACAAATACACACAAACACACACACATATATAAAGACACACACAAACACAAACACACACACACAAATATAAAGACACACACAAACACAAACACACACAGACACACAAACACACAAACACACACATACAAACACACACACAAACACAAAAACACATACACACACAAACACACAGACAAACACACACACACAAACACATACACACATACACACACACTCAAACACACACAAACACACACACAAACACACACACAAACACACAAACACACACACACAAACACACACATTAATATACACACACAAATATACACACACCAACATATACACAAACATACACACAAACACACACACAAACACACACACAAATACACACAAACACACACACATATATAAAGACACACACAAACACACACACACACACATATAAAGACACACACAAACACAAACACACACAGACACACAAACACACAGACACACAAACACACAAACACACACACACAAACACACACAAACACAAAAACACATACACACACAAACACACAGACAAACACACACACACAAACACATACACACATACACACACAAACAAACACACACAAACACACACACAAACACACACACAAACACACACACAAACACAAACACACACACACAAACACACACATACAAACACACACACACACACACAAACACACACATTAATATACACACACAAATATACACACACCAACATATACACAAACATACACACAAACACACACACAAACACACACACAAACTCACACACACAAACACACACACATACACACAAACATACACACAAACACACACAGACATACGCACTAACACACACATACACAAACACACACATACACAAACACACAGACAAACACACACACACAGACACATACACACACACACAAACACACACACAAACGCACACACAAACACACACACATATACACACACACACAAACACACACACATACATACACAAACATACACACACAAACACACACAGACACACAAACACACAAACATACACACACAAACACACACACAAACACAAAAACACATACACACACAAACACACAGACAAACACACACACACAAACACACACACACATACACACATACACACATACACAAACACACACAAACACACACACACAAACACACACACACAAACACACACACAAACACACACACACAAACACACACACATACACACACATACACACAAACACACACATACACAAATACACACATACACAAACACACACATACCCAAACACACACATACCCAAACACACACACAAATATACACACACAGACATACACACAAACACACACACAAACACACACACAAATACACACAAACACACACACATATATAAAGACACACACAAACACACACACACACATATAAAGACACACACAAACACAAACACACACAGACACACAAACACACAGACACACAAACACACAAACACACACACACAAACACACACAAACACAAAAACACATACACACACAACCACACAGACAAACACACACACACAAACACATACACACATACACACACAAACAAACACACACAAACACACACACAAACACACACACAAACACACACACAAACACAAACACACACACACAAACACACACATACAAACACACACACACACACAAACACACACATTAATATACACACACAAATATACACACACCAACATATACACAAACATACACACAAACACACACACAAACACACACACAAACTCACACACACAAACACACACACATACACACAAACATACACACAAACACACACAGACATACGCACTAACACACACATACACAAACACACACATACACAAACACACACATACACAAACACACACGTGCCCAAACACACACACAAATATACACACACAGATATACACACAAACACACACACAAACACACACACAAATACACACAAACACACACACATATATAAAGACACACACAAACACAAACACACACACATATAAAGCAATACACAAACACACACACATAAACAGACACACAAACACACAAACATACACACACACAAACACACACACAAACACAAAAACACATACACACACAAACACACAGACAAACACACACACACAAACACACACACACACATACACACACACACACAAACACACACAAACACACACACAAACACACACACAAACACACACACAAACACACACACACAAACACACACACACATACACATACATACACACATATACACACAAACACACACACACAAACACACACACAAACACACACACACATACACACACATACACACAAACACACACATACACAAATACACACATACACAAACACACACATACTCAAACACACACATACCCAAACACACACACAAATATACACACACAGACATACACACAAACACACACACAAACACACACACAAATACACACAAACACACACACATATATAAAGACACACACAAACACAAACACACACACAAATATAAAGACACACACAAACACAAACACACACAGACACACAAACACACAAACACACACATACAAACACACACACAAACACAAAAACACATACACACACAAACACACAGACAAACACACACACACAAACACATACACACATACACACACACTCAAACACACACAAACACACACACAAACACACACACAAACACACAAACACACACACACAAACACACACATTAATATACACACACAAATATACACACACCAACATATACACAAACATACACACAAACACACACACAAACACACACACAAACTCACACACACATACACACAAACATACACACAAACACACACAGACATACGCACTAACACACACATACACAAACACACACATACACAAACACACACATACACAAACACACACGTGCCCAAACACACACACAAATATACACACACAGATATACACACAAACACACACACAAACACACACACAAACACACACACAAATACACACAAACACACACGCATATATAAAGACACACACAAACACAAACACACACATATAAAGTAACACACAAACACACACACATAAACAGACACACAAACACACACACAAACATACACACACACCAACACACCACACAAACATATACACACAGACACACACACACAGACACACACACAGACACACACACACACACACAAATCAATATTTATGACATATTGGAAGCTGGCCATGATGTCTAGGACTTGTAAAACTTACAAATCGTTAATTTGGTTGTATGTGTTACAACACTTCTTGAAAGCATAGCGGCTTGGCGATGGAATCGATTCGCGTTTCCAAAGAGTAGAATCCATTGTAATGTTCTGCACTCGCCGATTATTTGTCATATCGATTAAGCTACGGGTGAATTGATCTGTCTTGGATACAGTGATCAATTTTTATTAACAACACAAGGTTATGGTCAGCATGTGGCAGGAACAATAATCATCAACAACTTTATCATCGTCCACAAGCTTGTGCGCGCGCACACATACAAACAGAGAAACACACACACATACATACACAGACACACAGACACACATACATATAGGTTAATCAATCAAAATATTCAACTCCAATGTCAAATCCGTTTCGTTTATGTGGCACTGATACATGGGGAACAATAACAACAACAACGGGATGCTAGATACTTCCATAAACAGGTGACTGTGAAAGATAGATACATTTAAATGGTATAATGCAATCACTAATGTGGTAATGATGGAGAGAATCAGACAGAGGTAAAAGAACACATAGAGAAGCCAGCTCGAGGCACAGGTAGACCATACGAGAAAACACAGAGAAGCGAGTTGGAGACAGAGGTAGACTAGACGAGATCACACGGAGAAGCCAGCTCGAGGCAGAGGTAGATCAGACGAGATCATCGGAGAAGCGAGCTGGAGACAGAGGTAGACCAGACGAGATCACACGGAGAAGGGAGCTGGAGACAGAGGTAGACCAGACGAGATCACACGGAGAAGCGAGCTGGAGACAGAGGTAGACCAGACGAGATCACACGGAGAAGCGAGCTGGAGACAGAGGTAGACCAGACGAGATCACACGGAGAATTGAGCTGGAGACAGAGGTAGACCAGACGAGATCACACGAAGAATTGAGCTGGAGACAGAGGTAGACCAGACGAGATCACACGGAGAAGCGAGCTGGAGACAGAGGTAGACTAGACGAGAACACACGGAGAAGCGAGCTGGAGACAGAGGTAGACCAGACGAGAACACACGGAGAAGCGAGCTGGAGACAGAGGTAGACCAGACGAGAACACATAGAAAAACGAGGTAGATGTTACTCAGCACAAGTAACGTCCAACAACAAAACAACAACACCAACATGAACGCTATCGCTGTAACAGCTGTAGATCTCACATTTGCTGGTAACCGCCACCCGGGTCGCGTTTCAGTTCAAATATCGTCTATACCCAAGTCTGTCTTTATCATACACACACATACACACACACGCGCGCACGCACGCACGTACAAACATACGCACCCACGCACACAGACGCATGCACGCAGACGCACGCACGCTCATACACATACATAAGTAGTCACGAGACGCACGTACACACACATACGTACTCACGCACACACTATCACACCCACACTCATGCATGCATACTCAGGCACACAAACACGCACACTCACACGTACGTGCACATATATACACACACACACACACACTCTTTCTCTCTCTCTCTCTCTCTCTCTCTCCCTCTCTCTCTCATTTACACATGTTGCAGCTCTATCTATATTATTATTATAATGTATGAAGGTCCGTAATGACAACAAAGGCCCACGAGCTGTGAGCCAGATCGATGCCCATGTTATGTTATCAATCGGCATGTCCTCGCTCTGATCAATGATTTAGTTACTGAAACACAAATGGCCTTGAACCTTCGTTCAATGGCCAGGGTTTCCTTTTGTCGGTTCGGAGTCTGAATGTGTGGGTTGGGTGTGAGGGTTGGGTGTGTGGGTTGGGTGTGAGGGTTAGGTGTGAGGGTTGGGTGTGGGGGTTGGGTGTGAGGTTGGGTGTGAGGGTTGGGTGTGAGGGTTGGGTGTGAGGGTTGGGTGTGAGGGTTGGGTGTGAGGATTGGGTGTGAGGGTTGGGTGTGGGGTTGTTTTAGTGTGGGGTTGTTTTAGTGTGGGGTTGTTTTAGTGTGGGGTTGTTTTAGTGTGGGGTTGTTTTAGTGTGGGGTTGGGTGTGGGGTTGTTTTAGTGTGGGGTTGGGTGTGGGGTTGTTTTAGTGTGGGGTTGTTTTAGTGTGGGATTGGGTGTGGGGTTGTTTTAGTGTGGGGTTGGGTGTGGGGTTGTTTTAGTGTGGGGTTGGGTGTGAGGGTTGGGTGTGGGGTTGTTTTAGTGTGGGGTTGGGTGTAGGGTTGGGTGTGGGGTTGGGTGTGGGGTTGTTTTAGTGTGGGGTTGGGTGTGGGGTTGGGTGTAGGGTTGGGTGGGGTTGGGTGTGGGGTTGGGTGTGGGGTTGTTTTAGTGTGGGGTTGGGTGTGGGGTTGGGTGTAGGGTTGTTTTAGTGTGGGGTTGTTTTAGTGTGGGGTTGTTTTAGTGTGGGGTTGGGTGTGGGGTTATTTTAGTGTGGGGTTGGGTGTGGGGTTGGGTGTGGAGTTGTTTTAGTGTGGGGTTGGCTGTGGGGTTGGGTGTAGGGTTGTTTTAGTGTGGGGTTGGGTGTGGGGTTGTTTTAGTGTGGGGTTGGGTGTGGGGTTGGGTGTGGGGTTGTTTTAGTGTGGGGTTGGGTGTGGGGTTGGGTGTGGGGTTGTTTTAGTGTGGGTTTGGGTGTGGGGTTGGGTGTGGGGTTGTTTTAGTGTGGGGTTGGGTGTAGGGTTGGGTGTGGGGTTGGGTGTGGAGTTGTTTTAGTGTGGGGTTGGGTGTGGGGTTGGGTGTAGGGTTGGTGGGGTTGGGTGTGGGGTTGTTTTAGTGTGGGGTTGGGTGTAGGGTTGTTTTAGTGTGGGGTTGTTTTAGTGCGGGGTTGTTTTAGTGTGGGGTTGTTTTAGTGTGGGGTTGGGTGTGGGGTTGGGTGTGGGGTTGTTTTAGTGTGGGGTTGGGTGTGGGGTTGGGTGTGGGGTTGTTTTAGTGTGGGGTTGGGTGTGGGGTTGGGTGTGGGGTTGTTTTAGTGTGGGGTTGGGTGTGGGGTTGTTTTAGTGTGGGGTTGGGTGTGGGGTTGGGTGTGGGGTTGGGTGTGGGGTTGTTTTAGTGTGGGGTTGGGTGTTGGGTTGGGTGTGGGGTTGTTTTAGTGTGGGGTTGTTTTAGTGTGGGGTTGTTTTAGTGTGGAGTTGGGTGTGGGGTTGGGTGTAGGGTTGTTTTAGTGTGGGGTTGTTTTAGTGTAGGGTTGTTTTAGTGTGGGGTTGTTTTAGTGTGGGGTTGGGTGTGGGGTTGGGTGTGGGGTTATTTTAGTGTGGGGTTGGGTGTGGGGTTGGGTGTGGGGTTGTTTTAGTGTGGGGTTGGCTGTGGGGTTGGGTGTAGGGTTGTTTTAGTGTGGGGTTGGGTGTGGGGTTGTTTTAGTGTGGGGTTGGGTGTGGGGTTGTTTTAGTGTGGGGTTGGGTGTGGGGTTGGGTGTGGGGTTGGGTGTGGGGTTGTTTTAGTGTGGGGTTGGGTGTGGGGTTGGGTGTGGGGTTTTTTTGTTTTAGTGTGGGGTTGGGTGTGGGGTTGGGTGTGGGGTTGTTTTAGTGTGGGGTTGGGTGTAGGGTTGGGTGTGGGGTTTGGGGTGGGGTTGTTTTAGTGTGGGGTTGGGTGTGGGTTTGGGTGTAGGGTTGGGTGGGGTTGGGTGTGGGGTTGTTTTAGTGTGGGGTTGGGTGTGGGGTTGGGTGTAGGGTTGTTTTAGTGTGGGGTTGTTTTAGTGTGGGGTTGTTTTAGTGTGGGGGTGTTTTAGTGTGGGGTTGGGAGTGGGGTTGGGTGTGGGGTTGGGTGTGGGGTTGTTTTAGTTTGGGGTTGGGTGTGGGGTTGTTTTAGTGTGGGGTTGGGTGTGGGGTTGTTTTAGTGTGGGGTTGGGTGTGGGGTTGTTTTGGTGTGGGGTTGGGTGTGGGGTTGGGTGTGGGGTTGGGTGTGGGGTTGTTTTAGTGTGGGGTTGGGTGTTGGGTTGGGTGTGGGGTTATTTTAGTGTGGGGTTGGGTGTGGGGTTGTTTTAGTGTGGGGTTGGGTGTGGGGTTGGGTGTGGGGTTGGGTGTGGTTTTGGGTGTAGGGTTGTTTTAGTGTGGGGTTGTTTTAGCGTGGGGTTGGGTGTGGGGTTGGGTGTGGGGTTGTTTTAGCGTGGGGTTGTTTTAGTGTGGGGTTGGGTGTGGGGTTGTTTTAGTGTGGGGTTGGGTGTGGGTTTGGGTGTGGGGTTGTTTTAGTGTGGGGTTGGGTGTGGGGTTGGGTGTGAGGTTGGGTGTGGGGTTGGGTGTGAGGTTGGGTGTGGGGTTGTTTTAGTGTGGGGTTTGGTGTGGGGTTGGGTGTAGGGTTGTTTAAGTGTGGGGTCTGGTTTGGGGTTGGGTGTGGGGTTGGGTGTGGGGTTGGGTGTGGGGTTGGGTGTGGGGTTGGGTGTGGGGTTGGGTGTGGGGTTGGGTGTGGG
Source organism: Ariolimax columbianus (assembly GCA_036924085.1). Taxonomy (NCBI): domain Eukaryota; kingdom Metazoa; phylum Mollusca; class Gastropoda; order Stylommatophora; family Arionidae; genus Ariolimax; species Ariolimax columbianus. The sequence goes on from JAVGWX010000013.1 coordinate 4,357,641, forward strand.
GTTGGGTGTGGGGTTGGGTGTGGGGTTGTTTTAGTGTGGGGTTGGGTGTGGGGTTGTTTTAGTGTGGGGTTGGGTGTGGGGTTGGGTGTGGGGTTGGGTGTGGGGTTGGGTGTGGGGTTGAGTGTGAGGGTTGGGTGTGGGGTTGTTTTAGTGTGGGGTTGGGTGTGGGGTTGTTTTAGTGTGGGGTTTGGTGTGTGGGTTGAGTTTGAGGGTTGGGTGTGGAGTTGTTTTAGTGTGGGGTTGGATGTGTGGGTTGAGTTTGAGGGTTGGGTGTGTGGGTTGAGTGTGAGGGTTGGGTGTGGAGTTGTTTTAGTGTGGGGTTGGATGTGTGGGTTGAGTTTGAGGGTTGGGTGTGTGGGTTGAGTGTGAGGGTTGGGTTTGGGGTTGTTTTAGTTTGGGGTTGGGTGTGGGGGTTGCGTGTAGGGTTGAGTGTAGGGTTGTTTTAGTGTAGGGGTTGGGTGTGTGAGTTGAGTGTGGGGTTGGGTGTGGGGTTTGGTGTGGGTTTGGGGTTGTTTTAGTGTGAGGTTGGGTGTGGGGTTTGGTGTGGGTGTGGGGTTGTTTTAGTGTGAGGTTGGGTGTGGGGTTTGGTGCTGGTGTGGGGTTGTTTTAGTGTGGGGGTTGGGTATGTGGGTTGAGTGTAGAGGTTTGTTTGAGTATGGAGGGGGTTGAGTGTGGAGGTTGGTTGAGTGGGGAGGTTTGTTTAAGTGGGGAGGTTGGTTGAGTGGGGAGGTTGGTTGGGTGTGGAGGTTGGTTGGGTGGGGAGGTTGGTTGAATGTGGAGGTTGGTTGAGTGGGGAGGTTGGTTGGGTGTGGAGGCTGGTTGGGTGGAGGTTGGTTGAGTGTGGAGGTTGGTTGGGTGTGGAGGATTATTGGGTGGGGAGGTTGGTTGGGTGGGGAAGTTGATTGGGTGAGGAAGTTGGTTCAGTGTGGATGTTTGTTTGAGTGATGATTTTGGTTGAGTGAGGTGGTTGGTTGAGTGGGGAGGTTTGTTGACTGGGGCGGTTTGTTTGAGTGGGGAGGTTGGTTGAGTGGGGAGGTTTGTTTGAGTGGGGAGGTTTGTTTGAGTGGGCATGTTTGTTTGAGTGGGGAGGTTGGTTGAGTGGGGAGGTTGGTTGAGTGGGGAGGTTTGTTTGAGTGGGGAGGTTTGTTTGAGTGGGCAGGTTTGTTTGAGTGGGGAGGTTTGTTTGAGTGGGAAGGTTTGTTTGAGTGAGGAGATTTGTTTGAGTGGGGAGGTTTGTTGAGTGTGGAGGTTTGGTTTGAGTGCGGAGGTTTGTTTGAGTGGGGAGGTTTGTTGAGTGTGAAGGTATGTTGAGTGTGGAGGTTTGTTTGAGTGTGGAGGTTTGTTGAGTGTGGAGGTTTGTTGAGTGTGGAGGTTTTTTTGAGTGTGGAGGTTTGTTTGAGTGTGAAGGTTTGTTGAGTGTGGAAGTTTGTTTGAGTGTGGAGGTTTGTTGAGTGTGGAGGTTTGTTGAGTGTGGAGGTTTGTTTGAGTGTGGAGGTTTGTTTGAGTGTGGAGGTTTGTTGAGTGTGGAGGTTTGTTGAGTGTGGAGGTTTGTTTGAGTGTGGAGGTTTGTTGAGTGTGGAGGTTTGTTGAGTGTGGAGGTTTATTATTTGTGGAGGTTTGTTGAGTGGTTGTTCTAATATGTAAGACGGTAGTAGTATTGATTGCATGATGTCAATTTGTTTCCAACCCCCCCCCCCCCCCTCCCGTAACACTACTGTCCTGCTTCCCTCTCCATCCGACCTTTTCTTGTTTCTCCTCAGTATGCAACACTTAACGACAAATGTCCCTTCATAAAGTATGCATCAAAAGACATGGAAAAGAACACATGTTTGCCCGTACACAAGAACACATGTTAGCCCGTACAAAAGAACACATGTTTGCCCGTACACAAGAACACATGTTAGCCCGTACACAAGAACACATGTTTGCTCGTACACAAGAACACATGTTTGCTCGTACACAAAAAACACATGTTTACCCGTACAAAAGAACACATGTTTGCCCGTACAAAAGAACACATGTTTGCCCGTATACAAGAACACACGTTTGCCCATTCACATGAACACACGTTTGCCCGTACACAAGAACACACGTTTGCCCGTACACATGAACACGTTTGCCCGTACACAAGAACACACGTTTGCCCGTACACAAGAACAAGTTTGCCCGTACATCAAGAACACTTGTTTGCTCGTACACAAGAACACGTGTTTGCCCGTACACATTAAGAGCGATCCACACTTAACTCACCGTTACCAGCCACAAGAGGCAAATAATGACCCCATATCACGGACATCATCATCACGAGCCACTCAGACTAAATATTGCATATCTTTCGTTCATACTGTATTTTCCGCCACATGTCGGGGATTGTGTCTGCTCGTTAGCCTAACCTGCTTTACTATTATTAGCTTGAAGCAATACCATCACCCACCCCCCCACCCCACCCTCAGATCTAAAGCGAGCGGCTTAGAAAAAATCAAGAATGACAAGAGGCCACTAGATATAAAACCTCTGTTTGAGCTTGTTTCATGTCCGCCTCGAAGACAGGTTGTTATTGATTTTCCTTATTTTGCCGGCTCTTGCCCTAAAGGCACTCTAAACACAATTGACTTGTGGGCCATTCCTAATATATCTTTCCCAGCTAAAATGACATTGTTTAGATTGCCAGTTGCTCTATATTTGAATAAGTTATTGTTTTACTTTTTGGAATATAAAATATTTGGTTTCTTCATCTCTTATCTGTGATTACGTGTACGCGTTATATTCTAGTTGTTACGGACGCCCGTGTTTTACCAGGACCCAGGATAATTGCAAAGAATATTAACACCGTAACCTGCCCTGCACGACATAACCAGCGACTAAGAGGGGTTGAGTATGGGGCTGGTCTACGTCATTTTGTTGAAACCTTACGCATCAAAAAAAAAGAAAAGCAGATTTCTTAATGCTGAAACTAGATGTGTTTGGTAGAAGAGCGCAGATATCGCAACCTCGCTTCTTTTGCTAGCTCGTAGATATATTTTCTTTTGTCTCCTCTTGAGCACATTTTAACCAATGTATTGGCTACAGTCTATTATTCCTGCGCCTTTGATCTGTTACATCTGGTTTTGCTGTGGTTTCTGTCTTGCTTTTTTTATTTTCCTGACCTGTATCTTGGCTATAGTATCTGCTGTTATCCATTCTTTGTCTGTTATTTTTCTTTAACCCTGAACCTCTATACAAGTCTCGTTTCAGAGTTTTTTTAAAATCTGTTGACTGTGCCCATCTATATCGTCTATGTCTGCTCGTCTGCATACATTCTCATGTAAACACATATGGATAATTTGGTTGGATGTCCTGCAGTCTGGAGATACGCATGTTGCCTTGTGTATATTTTAAAATGGAAACATCCTACAACCAATCGCAGAGTTCAACTAGCAATCTTCATTATCATTTTCAGTTCCGATCCTATGTTTTCTACGAGTCGCTGGCTGCTGTCAGCTCATTCACTGCAACCCCTTGGTTCCAGCTACTAGTCGCTGGCTGCTGTCAGCTCATTCCCTGCTACCCCTTGGCTCCAGCTACGAGTCGCTGGCTGCTGTCAGCTCATTCCCTGCTACCCCTTGGCTCCAGCTACGAGTCGCTGGCTGCTGTCAGCTCATTCCCTGCTACCCCTTGGCTCCAGCTACGAGTCGCTGGCTGCTGTCAGCTCATTCCCTGCTACCCCTTGGCTCCAGCTACGAGTCGCTGGCTGCTGTCAGCTCATTCACTGCTACCCCTTGGTTCCAGCTACGAGTCGCTGGCTGCTGTCAGCTCATTCACTGCTACCCCTTGGCTCCAGCGTTGAGTCGCTGGCTGCTGTCAGCTCATTCACTGCAACCCCTTGGTTCCAGCTACGAGTCGCTGGCTGCTGTCAGCTCATTCACTGCTACCCCTTGGCTCCAGCTACGAGTCGCTGGCTGCTGTCAGCTCATTCACTGCTACCCCTTGGCTCCAGCTACGAGTCGCTGGCTGCTGTCAGCTCATTCACTGCAACCCCTTGGTTCCAGCTACGAGTCGCTGGCTGCTGTCAGCTCATTCACTGCAACCCCTTGGTTCCAGCTACGAGTCGCTGGCTGCTGTCAGCTCATTCACTGCTACCCCTTGGCTCCAGCTACGAGTCGCTGGCTGCTGTCAGCTCATTCACTGCAACCCCTTGGTTTCAGCTACGAGTCGCTGGCTGCTGTCAGCTCATTCACTGCTACCCCTTGGCTCCAGCGATGAGTCGCTGGCTGCTGTCAGTTCATTCAGTGCTGCATCTCTGACCTTTCTCATTTTTCTAGCGACATTGTTTTGTCGCAACATACGTCATTTCGTGGTAGCGACTAACTTTAAACTCTATTAGCACTGCTTTTGTTTGGAAAAAAATGAATGATTGAACTTTAATATTAAACTATGCGTTAAAAAAACAACAATTCTCGGATTTATTCAGGAATGCTTTTCTTCCACAAGACTTCGCATTATAGACGGCATAATGTCTCGTAAAGTAATGGTAAAACTCTGATCAATACTTCTTCCTACCAAATCTACATTAGAAAGGCATTTCAATAGACAGAATAAGCTACATTGAAAAGCTAAGAATTGGTTCACCTTAAAAATATATGATTTTGCCAGTCACTAGTAACAGATACAAAAATATTTAATAATGCCAGAACGACCAGCAGAAGTGGAACAAAATATAAAGTAATTTGTTTCCCGCCAGTATACAGCACAATGTAATTTGTAAAATGCGTCAGAACAAAAACGCAGAAAATAAATCAGAGATGAAAAAAACTGCATTCACTTTTTTTTTTTTTTGCTTAGATGTTTGCCTCACTAGTTTCTACTGGCGGAGGCGCGCCATTTTCCACCCCAGACCGTAGTCCATTGGGCGATATCAGGACGCATAAACCAGTGCTTGGATGCATGTGTGCATCTGTATGTACCTATGCTAGGTTTGTGCGCCCTCAGAAGCTAGCCCAACCAAAGTGCAATGGAAGGGCTTTACCACGGGGGCGCGTGTGAAAGTTGTGCAAGAGTGTGACTGTGGGACAGAGTCAAATGAAACAGAGTGAGGTGAGAGAAGAGAGAGAAGGGGAAGAGTGGCCCCCAGCCTCCACTGCATTCACTAACTTTGACCCATTGCTAAAAAATAACTTGTATGGCTTAGATTAGTAGGAGGTGAAAGAGTTTGACGAAAACCTGTCGATGTGAGTATCAATTGGACTGATGACACATACATTTACATTTGACGTTTTCTTCATGTTTATTTAGTTCCCTTGATTCCGGTACAATATTGTTTCTTAATAAATGTTTTTATGGGTTCCTGCTTGCACATTTGTTCTCTTTTTCCCCTTTAAACCTTTCACACTTTCTGTTTCAAGCGCATGCAACTTTTTTCTTTCTTTTTTTTTTTTTTTTGCGTTAGCCTTATTTCTCTATTCCCCAAGACGATGTGCTTTACACTGTGGTTTTTATTTTGCGCCTGTCGGCACAGTGCATCCGACTTCAGCATGCATTTTATGTAAGTGTCTGCTTCCTCTTGCATTTTCTAAGGGTTCGCTTCCCCGGGGTAACGGCCGGTGCTGTGATGGGGATCGAATCCAGCACCTTCTGGTTGTGAACCGTGTCACTTAACCACTAGCCCAGGCCATCCCCAACGCATGCAACTTGTGTTACTATCTCTGCTTAGGACAGTAAACACACATTAAATATGTTTTCTCTTTAGTTAAACCATGTTTCTGTTATGGAAAAATGTGGATTGTCTCTTTCACAATATATAATGCCAAATATTCTAGCGTAAACTCTTATCACACTCAAACGTCAGTCATTATCGGGGGGTCGCGTGAAACGACGAAGCGGGCGTCGAGTTTAAGACCTCTGGTCTACAACAATTCACGTTAACAGAAAAAAGACCCGACCATGAACAGAATAAGGATCGAGCATGGCCCAATTTAATAGAATGATACAGTCCATGGTTGAACGTGACGTGCGAACGTAATGGGAAAAGATAAACAAGGAGAAAAACCCAAATGTTTCTAATTTCTGGTGAGATATTTGCTTCCTTATTATAATAGTAGGTCATTATCAGTACTATTATCCACTACCCTATGGGACACCTGTTCACGGAGAAAAGACTTCAGGAGTAAACCCTGAGGAACAAATCTGGAGCTGGTGTGCCTAAGGAAGACTAGTGGTGGTTCAATGGCTATTCTGGGAACTCCTGCACACGTCACTGATTCCAGGCTGCATTGTCTATAAATGACGTGAATAACGAGGGAATGGGGTGGGGAGCATGCAGCACGGGCAACAGTTTGTTCTCCATAGAAAGATGCCCACGCTTGCGGCCTGAAGAGAGCTACCAGCTCTTGACCGTACGGTGTCGACACAACAAGTGCATCAACAGTTAAACTGGGATGTTGGAATGTCCGTACCAGCTGACTGGACTGGTCGATAACCTGCATGATACAAGTGACGTCAGAACGACACGAGTAATTAATGACGAATTTAGAATACGATGTGGGCATTGCTACACGTCAAGAAACTCGGTAAGCGAGCTCAGGATCAACGAGGGAGATAGACTACATATTCTAATGACAAGGAAAAGACTCAACGAAAAGAGAAAGATAGCATGGTGCAGGCTTTGGTGTGAAACAGTCTTTAATACACGTGGCTAAACCAGGTGAGAACGGTTCAGAACGCCTGCTTACACTTCGCCTACATACCACAGTAGGCCCGTCACCATTGTCAGTGTATATGCACCTACCTTATGCTCCACACCTGAAGCCAAAGATGAGTTCTACGAGTATTTATCAACAGTTGTTAGAAGCTTGCAGAGTCAACAACAGCCTAGTCTACTAGATGACTTCAATGCTAAAGTGGGTGCTGATCTCAATTCATGATCTTCATGTTTTGACATTTTTGGAAACGACAAAATTAATTAAAATGGTCAACGGCTCTTAAAGTTCAATGTTTATCATGAAAGCTGTGTGACCAACTCCTATTTAGAAAAAAAAAACAAACAAAGAAAAACAAAGAACAAGACCAACAGAAGGTATCGTGAATGCACCAACGATCAAAGCACTTGCATCAGTTTGGTCTGATGCTTGCCAGAAGATTCTCAAGTGCGTGCTTGTCACGTGCCACTGTCGCAGTCTGCAATACTGATCATTCATTGGTTCGCTGTGAAAATCAGATTGAAGCCAAGAAAGTTTCACCACACCAGAAGTAAAGGTAAGCCACGTATCAAAGCTAATCAAGATATTGGACAATGCTTTTGAGGAAACTCAATATCCCTCATCGTGGCACCAGTGTTACAGAGACCTGGGAATATCTCCGAAACGCCATCCTTAGCACAGCACTTGCTACCTTCGGAAAAAGAACTGCTTAATCAGATGATTGGTTTAAAGAGTAAGTGAAGAGGATTTAACACTCGTTATTGAGGACACACGCACTGTTTTGATTAAATACAAGCAGCTACCAAGTGATGGTACCGTAACAGACCCAACTGTTTTGATTAAATACAAGCAGCTACCAAGTGATGGTACCGTAACAGGCCCCACTGTTTGCCCTGGCCGTTATTCTAACTAGAACACTATCACACTCATCCACATCATCATGATCACACACTGCAAATTATATAGCACACAGCAGATAGCATATTTACTATTTAATACTCCCAAAAAAATGAGTAGTGAAATACAAACACAATATAATACATATCATCTTAACTAAATATTCCTATATTATATATATGTTAATATAAATATTAACTAAAGCGGAAATTTCAAGCATTAGCTCTTGATGGAATTCCCAACTATCTAAAACCCAGTTCTATTGCCTTGCAATTACATCACACACATCTCCTTAACTGCGTCCTCAAAACACTCTATCAAATACTCTTCCCCACTCAAATCCCCTCAGACATACCTCGTTCACATTGTATCCTACTTACAACACACGTTCAGATTATCTATTAATACAAATCTCACACACCTATTTGAGCGAGCCTGTTCTTTCACTAACATTCGTACGACAGTCTATCAATCGCTCCTCTATTTAAGTCGGTGAGTTAAACATACTATCTACATTCAGTCTCTCTCTCGCTCTCATTTCTCTATCCAGCCTCCTCTCCATCCAGCCTCCTGAGCTAAACTTTGTCTCGAGTTATATACACTCAAGCAAAGTCAGAGCTTGACCAATGGATCTCAGGGGATGGCTCTATTCAGTCTTATTGGAACGAAATACTTTGCACACCTGTCACTCATCTATCGCAGCAAGCTCCGTTGCCAATCCTTCTGTCACTCATTCTCCCCCTACCAAAATCAGAAGGCCAGTGGTCAGCTCCTACCTGTCCACATTCTTTGCCCCAACTCTGTTCTCCTTTGTTGAGACGGTGAGTGACCTTGAGACGCATTTGGGTACTTTTGTTATCAGCAACCACACCACCCCTGTCCTAAACTCTCTGCTCCGGTGGGAACTGTTACAGTACTATGCACACAATTAAGTCCACCAGAAGCAACGCTCATAAGACATCGAGTAGTTGTGAAATGAATACAGGTTACAGCTCAGTGAAAGCACCCAGACTGAAGCACAAATAAAAACAATCAGACATATATATAATGGTATTAAGAAAGCTATTGGCCTCGTAAATTGGAAAACAGCACCACTAAAAAGCATCGCTTGTTAGAAAATGACAGACAAAGAAAAGCAGATGAAGTGATGGGTTGATCAATATTTTGAGCTCTACTCGAGTAACAATTTCATACCTCACACCGCCGTTAACGGATGTTGCATCGAACAAATATAATCTCTATAGACGAGGAAATAATTATAAAAATAGAAAGGGCAGCCAAATCAGCATTAACTGACTTTGCAAACAAAAATGCAGATATCGGACGTGCGTGTGCAGCCCTTGGTTGTATGCGGCAGAGACATGGGCAGCATACTCAAGACGGCTAAACATCTTTCACCTTCACTGTAAGGAAAATTGTGAACACCAGGTGACAGAACAAAATACCAAACACTGAAATGTTACATCGTACAAATCTGCCTTCTATTGTGGGATTATTAGGAGTTAGAAAACTGGGCTGACTGTCACATGAGAAGAATGGACAACAGACGCATGCCAAATTGGCATTAGGAGCTAAATGAGGAGCTATCGGAGAGGAGAAAGCTCTCAGGAAGACATCTGCTGAGATATCAAGATATCTGCAAGGCATCAATGAAAAACTGTTTCATCGACCATAGTGATTTGAAAAATACAGCAGCAGTGCGAACTACATGGAAGGTCACACTCTACAAAGGTATTGCGATGTTTGAAACCACTCAGAGAGTAAAGCTCGAGTAAAAGGGCTACGGAAGAAAGAACCAAAACTCGCCTAGTGAAGTCAAGACATACCTGTTACTTTACAGTCTGAATAAAAGAAAAAGGTCATTTATTGTATGTATATGTATTCCTACATTAACGGACACATAAAACACACACACACACACACACACACACACACACACACACATGCAAATGTGCACACTATATCCTACAATATATACATATAGTAATAACAGAAACATATTTCATGCTTAAATACATGCCAAAAATCTACACAATGAATGCAATATAATGCTTGAAATATCTTTGTCGTGTTAATTTTTGGTTGTGGTTTCAGATTGTGAAGATATGACATCCTAATGTGGAACCTCTGCTGACAGTACTGCATGCTAAACCATACGTGTCTTCCTTGGCTGCACGACTTCCGATCCAACATTGTTCTAAAAGCGTCGGCATGGCTGATGTGTGCCTGTTCCCAATAGTTTGGACATTACTGCTGTGTGCTTGCTTCCAATAGTTTGGACATTACTGCTGTGTGCTTGCTCCCAAAAGTTTAGACATTTCTGCGGCATTGGCCAGTAACAAGGAAGGTAATTTTATTGCTGACTGCGACAGATGAAATATATCTGTTTGCCTGCAATCATTTCATCAGCACGTTTGTCATCGTTGTCGGACAGTCCAGCCTGAGAATGTACTTCCATACTGACAAGCTGCTGATATTGCTAGCATATGTGGTTAAATATGCATTGACCTTGAATCTAGATGGATCACCATTATCGTACGTCATGTATCCTCCTTGGCAGCCATGTTTGAATGCGTCCCTGTCGTTTAAGTTTAAGACGGAAGAAGCGCATTCATTGATTCTCTATCTGGAACAGTGGGAGGACTTCCTTGAGGTTCAGTTATTTAAAGGGAGTGTGCGACTGCGCACAAACATCGGCGACAGTGATGTCATCATCCAGGCAGGTACGTCACATAATGACACTAGGCTAAATGTTATTTCCGTTAGAATGAACATCATTGGACAACCTCTTGGATGTATTTAATAAATATCGTTGCGTCTCTTTTTATGTCAATGACTGCATAGATGTATACTCTATGCTCCCTTGCTACTTTAGGGCAATGATCTTCTGGTTTATCGCTGCTACTTTAGGGCAATGACTCTCTTCTGGTTTGTCGTTGCTACTTTAGAGCGATGATCTTCTGGTTTGTTGTTGCTACTTTAGGGCGATGATCTTTTAGCGTGTCGTTGCTACTTTAGGGCAATGCTCTTCTGGTTTGTTGTTGCTACTTTAGGGCGATGATCTTCTGGTTTGTTGTTGCTACTTTAGGGAAATGATTTTCTGGTTTGTCGTTGCTGCTTTAGGGCAATGATCTTCTGGTTTGTTGTTGCTACTTTAGGGCAATGACTCTCTTCTGGTTTGTCGTTGCTACTTTAGGGAAATGATCTTCTGGTTTGTTGTTGTTACTTTAGGGCAATGATCTTCTGGTTTGTCGTTGCTACTTTAGGTCAATGATCTTCTGGTTTGTCGTTGCTACTTTAGGTCAATGATCTTCTGGTTTGTTGTTGTTACTTTAGGGCAATGATCTTCTGGTTTGTCGTTGCTACTTTAGGGCAATGATCTTCTGGTTTGTCGCTGCTACTTTAGGGCAATTATCTTTTAGCATGTCATTGCTACTTTATTGCAATGATCGTTTGTATGTATGAGTATGCGTATTTCCTATCTATCTATCTATCTATCTATCTATCTATCTATCTATCTATCTATCTATCTATCTATCTATCTATCTATCTATCTATCTATCTATCTATCTATCTATCTATCTATCTATCTATCTATCTATCTGTCGATCTATCTATCTATCTATCTATCTATCTATCTATCTATCTATCTATCTATCTATCTATCTATCTATCTGTGTATCTATCTATCTATCTATCTGTCTGTCTGTCTATCTGTCTGTCTGTCTGTCTGCTGTCTGTCTATCTATCTATATATCTATTTTTGGGACTGGTGGAAGTGTAAACTAGAGCAAGGTAGACCCGCAGCCTCTCAGGCGCCATCTATGCCGCTCCTCTAACCACATAACCAAGACCTGATGTTATAGTCCCTTTTGGAGACATATTCTTTGTGGGGCGAATATCCCTATAATAATTTGAGTAGATTTTTGACTAGAATTTTGCCCGAGCAGCGGCCGTTAGGCCTACTATTTTCGATTTCCAACTTCTAAGGTACTTTTAACGTGCGCCCCACTGAAGACGGGTGTCTTCTATACATTTCCTATCTATAACCTTATAAGCATGGTATAAGCATGGCACACTATCTAAAGTAGGGTATGGTATAAGTCTGCTCCCTACTATAAATAGCAGCGGTATTTTTTTAAAAACCGAAGCCTTAAGAATAATACTTTCACAAGTAAAATCCAGGAAGGCAAACCTTTAAACCAATAAATAAACCAACGCGCGAGGGTGACTGACCATGAACTGACCATGAACTGACCACGGACTGATCATAAACTGATCATAAACTTACCTTGGACTGACCATGGACTGACCATGAACTGACAGTCTGGGCGTTACTAAATCTAAAACAGAAGAAATGAAGGTAATATAAAGACTACTCCTGTTAATGTCCATATCAATCAATTATTTACGAAACAAATCATATTACTAATACAACTTGCAATGGTGCATCCGTGAATTTCATGATGGACAGAAAAACAGAATAACGATGTTAGTAGACATGTTTACAAAGCATTTATTGATCAAATCTGATTTTTGTATCAGCCATGGTCACTTTCTGTAGCACGGGGGAAAGATCACAACAAATTACATCAAACGGCTGATCAAATTGGTAATATTATTATGACAAGAAAGAAATACGGACATCAAGCAGTTAGTGGAGAGAGAGAGAGAGAGAGAGAGAGAATTGGTGAGATAGGAGAGAGAGAGGGTGAGAGAGGAGAGAGAGGTGTGAGATAGGGGAGAGAGAGTGAGAGACGAGAGAATTGGTGAGAGAGAGTGAGAGGGGAGAGAGAGTGGGAGAGAGTAAGAGGAGAGAGGGGGAGAGAGAGTGAGAAGAGAGAATTGGTGAGAGAGGAGAGAGAGGGGTGATATAGGGGAGAGAGATTGAGAGAAAAGAGAATTGGTGAGAGAGGAGAGAGTGAGTGAGAGGAGAGAAAGGGGGGAAAGAGTGAGAAGAGAGGGGTAGAGGGGAGAGAGAATGAGAGGAGAGAGAGAGGGAATTGAGAGAGGGGAGAAAGAGTGTGAGAGAGAATGAGAAGAGAGAGAGGGAGAGAGGTGCTAGAGAGTGAGAGGAGAGAGAGAGGGGAGAGTGTGAGAGAAGAGAGCGGAGAGGAGAGAGAGACACAGATATAGTGAGAGAGAGGGAGAGGGGAGAAAGACAGAGTGAGTGAGTGTGAGAGGGAGATAGAGAAGAGAAAGTTTGGATAGATAGACAGAGGGAGAGTGAGAGAGAGGGAGAGAGAGAGGGGGGAGAGAGAGACAGAGTGAGTGAGTGTGAGAGGGAGATAGAGTGGAGAGAGTTTGGATAGATAGACAGAGAGAGAGTGAGAGAGAGAGAGAGGGGGGAGAGAGAGAGACTGACAATAAAGTGTTGTACGTGTTAATTCGTCAGAATGAGCCAAGATAATCCACGCTGAGATCATGCAGACTAGTTTGGCGCCAGAGCTAATTGGGCCAAAAGTTTTTCAGAATTCCGAAAGAAAACTGAGTGATTCTAAGACGCTTCACGGCATGTATACCAAGAAAGGGGAGCTGAGAATAATCAGGGTCATATGAAATACACTGATCAAGACCCCCAGCCTGATTTCCTCACTCGAGCTCCTGTAAACAGGCTGTGTTACTGCAGCCTAGCCAACGAGGTGAGGATCGACAGTGTGATCTCCATAGTGGTGAACTAACTACGATTCTAGCAATATATTACACGCAGGAGGATCCAGACTGTCTTCTGACATACTCCTCGAGATGTAAGAAGAGCCACTGTAACCCGCTACTAAATACCGACAAGAGTTAATTCAACCCAGCACAAGTAGCTCCGAACAACATCAACAACAACATTCACATCAACAACAACAAGGATAATAACAGACTAAAGAAAAGCAATTTGGAGTGAATACTCTTAATTTTAATTGATGTAGAGAAATGTTGTAGTTATGATAATGTGTGAGTGTTGGTTCTAATCGTACGATGTAGAGAAATGTTGTAGTTATGATAATGTGTGAGTGTTGGTTCTAATCGTACGATGTAGAGAAATGTTGTAGTTATGATAATGTGTGAGTGTTGGTTCTAATCGTACGATGTAGAGAAATGTTGTAGTTATGATAATGTGTGAGTGTTGGTTCTAATCGTACGATGTAGAGAAATGTTGTAGTTATGATAATGTGTGAGTGTTGGTTCTAATCGTACGATGTAGAGAAATGTTGTATCTACGATACACACCAAACTAGATTTGTTTGTTCAAGTAAATTCATCATGCCCCGTGATTTGCTTCAAGATGTTATTCTAGAATGTGTACATGCACTGTTTGTTCTAATTCTGTAGGTAACTCTTTGAACGACAACAAATGGCACACTGTGGATGTTAGCCAACATAGCGGTCTGACATTCTTGAAGGTGGATGGTGTCGAGAACAGCCAACGGTCCACTAATGCATGGCAGAACCATGGTCTAGAGTTCAGCAGCGACTCGTTCCTCGTCCTGGGGGGACTACCAATCGAGTATGAGAGTCAGAAATTGACATCGCTTGCGTTACCATCCGTTATTTTTGAGCCTAGGTTCCGGGGATCCATAAGAAACTTCTTCTATGGAAACTGCAAGGGCGAGCTGATCAGACCCGTACCTCTAGAACTCAGCGGCGTCTTAACCAAGAATACAGACCTGTGTGAGAGTGGGAACCCTTGCTTAAATGGAGGCCGGTGTCTTACAACAGACAATGGCCTATTGTGTGAATGCTCTCACACGGACTACAAAGGGGACATCTGTGAACTACGTAAGTACTTGTACCATTGTATGAATGACTTACCTCTCATCGTCTGATTCCCAGGGAGAATTCATTATTTTGTTATTCTTGTCTCGTATTGGACCATGTTTCTAAAGTTTTCTTTCAAAAACTGATGACTGCTGCACACACAGGGGACGCTATTGGCCTGTGTGAATGGCAGGGTGCGTGTGAACAGTTATGAGTTGTTGGGTTGTCTACCTTAAAGGAGTTAAAATGACTTGACTGTATGACTGACTGACTGGGTAGTTTGGTGGTCCATTTAGCAGACCGGATACATGACGAACGTGAACAAAAATGGTACGCCTCCAGGATAGAAGACTCTACAACTCATGGAGTTGTATGGCAATCATTCATACATGTCAGTAGCACGCACTGTGTGCCAATCAGACAGGCAAATCACACAAATCATTCACACACATCATTCACACAGTCCATTCATACAAACCAATCACGTATATGATTCACACAGAAAATCACTCAGGTCATTCACACAAGCCAAACATGACAAGCCAATCACAAAATGCCAATCACAACAGACCCATCACAAGAGGCCAATCATACAGGCCAAACATGACAAGCCAATCACAACAGACACATCACAAGAGGCCAATCATACAGGCCAAACATGACAAGCCAATCACAACAGACCCATCACAAGAGGTCAATCATACAGGCCAAACATGACAAGCCAATCACAACAGACCCATCCCAAGAGGCCAATTATACAGGCCAAACATGACAAGCCAATCACAAAATGTCAATCACAACAGACCCATCACAAGAGGCCAATCATACAGGCCAATCACAGCATGGCAATCACACAAGCGAAGAGCTTCCTACGATAATAATACCGTTTTTAAACATATGAACCAGTACGAGTCAGTTTGGCGTGGACAATAACATTACATTTTGTTAAATTCTCGCGGAATGACCAATAGATCTACACCATCAACTAAGGATAACATTTATTGGCGTTTAATTTGTCATTTTGTCAGAGCTTCAAACAAAAGGTATGCACGAGCAGTAGCTGTTTCTTGGGTTGAACATTTTTGTAATTCAAGAAACATTCCTCACATCATCATCATGTAGCATGTCCTTTGCAGAACTTCAATTTCATGACAGCCGAGCTGTAAGACACTCGATCCCTGGCCAGCTCTCCCGCCTCTGTTACTGTCAACCACACAACCTCTGTAAAGTTCCTTGTCCATCTTATCTTCGGTCTGCATCTGCCTCTTTCGGCAAGTATCATATCCTCCAGTATCGTTCCTTCTAGGTCACTGTGGAGTTGGATGTGACCAAGTATGTTTACGTTCTAGATGGAATGTACTAGCTAGATTTGTTCTATATCCAGCTCCTGTAGGATTTCTGCATTTTACTTTTCGCTATCCACGGATTTGAGCAGCGCTGTAGCTTTCTGACTCGAATGATTCTATTTCTCTCCTTCCGTCATCTGGTCTGTGGGGCTGATCATATCTCGCATCCGTACGTTGTCACCGGGAAGATCCAAGTCCTCGGGATCTTCATTGTTCTAATGTTGTTAGTGTTCTGTCCTACGTTAATCACATTAGTTAACCTCTGTAGTGCCATGGTCAATCTTCTCTTTAGTTCCTTATGCAATCTCCGTTGCTGCTTATAGTCGAGCCGAGATATTCAAAACAAGAGAGGTTCTGAATTGTGTGCTGTTCTGTGATAACTTCAAGTCTGGTTTTCGCCTAATCAGTGCTCATTGTCTTAGTCTTGCCTGTGTTTATGGATATATGTTGTTCCTTGTTGTGTTGTCTGACCGACACGATCATCTATTCCAGCGCCTCGCAGCGCTCTTGAAAAGGACAAATGTATCATCTGCATATTTTAGTTCTAGTATTTCATTCCTGCCGACTTTGGACGGATCGAACTTGTCATACTCTTTTGTCTTCCTTCCCATTTCTCATGATGTTTTCTATATAGATATTGACCAGATAATGGGAGAGTACTCATCCTTGTATTACTCCCCTTGTCAACCTTGAACCAGCCCCATGTCGCTCCAGCTGTTCTGGCCATCGCTTGTTGTCCCTGATACAGTGTTTCGATCAGCCGAATCAGGTGCGTCCCGAACTTCATGTCTGTTAAGATTCTCCGTAGCTTTTCGTGTCGCACACAGTCCAAAGGTTCTGATCTTCAATCAATTGTCCTGTTGACTTCCTACCACTCTGAAGGTCCAGTTGACATATCAAATATTGTTTTCTGGAGTAGCCCCAGCAGACAACATTGGAATGAGAAGAATTGATCGTCCGACACTGCAATTCAAGGGCGTATGCAAGAGGGACACGACGTCATGCCATATCATATCCGAGGGCTGGGAAACAATTGCTGATGATCGAGCTGTTTGGAGACAGTCAGTTGGAAGGGGCATAGTAGCTTCCTACGCCCGTAGAGCTCTTTTGGCTGCTGAGAAAAGAGAAAAACCGAAGAGATCGAGTGACACACTGGCATCTTCCTCAGCATGGTTGCACGATCTGTGACAGGAAATGCTGCTACAGTCACAACAAACAGTATCGAAATACAAGCGATAGCTGGACAATACTCACAGAGCGCCACTCTCAAGGTCTATATAGACTAAGACGCCAATGATGATGATGATGCTTATGAAATATATTATATGATTCAGCTGGATGCCAGAGTACGCCAGAGAGAAGACAAGAGGTAGGGGCGGGACAGAGGGAGGTAAAGGACAAGTACTTTCGTGCTCATTGATAAATTTGGAGCAGTAGTGTTATTCAATGAACTTCATTTTGGCGCCAGTTGACCAAGTTATAAGAGTTAGGAACATCTTACAGAAGCATTTGTATACGTTGGCAGGTGAGGAGGCAGACTTTATAGACGACATTGCTTCGATTGTTGCAACAGAGCCATTCAACAGAAAATGCAATGTGTAAACGGATTGGCTAGAACAGCAGATAGTTAAACAAACATTTGCAGCAAAACATAGATAGCGATATAACAAATGCCTGAGATTGATCCAAATAACAAAATTGGAGGCCTTTAAGGAAATGTGTCTCCACAAGTGATGAAGGCCCCAGGGAAAGGAGAAATCAATGTGCTGATGAGAACTGCTCAAGCTTCTTTCAGTCCACTAAACAAGGATTTCCTGTCACAACAATGTTAAAAGCAAATTAAATGCACGATATGTCGCGAATGAAACTAAATTATATATCAATTGAACTGAATAAATGTCACAAATTAAACTGCGCGTGCTGTGTCGCAATCTAACCTGAAAATATTTCCCAAATTAATCTTAATATATGTCGCACATAAAACTACATATTTTTCGCAAATAAAAGGGGTGATTCGCTGAAAAGTTTTGATGATTGCATGCTGACAAGCAGGGCAGCAGATCGAATCCCAGGTAAGCTAAATGTTGCTTTTCTGTCGAGGGTGAAATAAACAAACATAAAAATCACACAGTAGTGGCAAAGTAGCCCGCAGCCCTCAAACTTCAAAATCCCTCTCCTATCCCTGCAATAAAGTCGAACGACGTGTTCCAAAAATTATGTAAACGACAATTTAAGTCCTTAAATGCAGTAAGTTAAACTGAATATTTTTAGTTGGAATATAACAAGCGTTGCAATGTAATGTATTGCCCAATTTAAACTCAATTTGTTACAAATTAAACTTAGTGAAATGATAATTCGACACTTGCTTTATAGCGTGGAGATCTGACAAATAATTATCACAAAAATCTGGAGAGTAGAAGCTAAATGGAATGGTTGTGATCGATAGGGAAGTTAAGGTGTGTGTGTGTCTCTCTCTACTCTGTGGCTCTGTGTATGTGCGTCTGTGTGTGTATGTATGTGTGTGTGTGTGTGTGTGTCTGCGTGTGTGTCTGTAACTGTATGTGTCTCTGCGTTTGTGTATGTGTGGGTGTATGTGTGTGTGTGTGTGTGTGTGTCTGTATATGTGTTTGGCTCTGTGTGTCTGTGTGTGTGTCTGTGTGTTTCTATGTGTGGCTCTGTGTGTCTGTGTTTGTGTCTGTGTGTGTGTGTGTGTGTTTCTATGTGTGGCTCTGTGTGTCTGTGTTTGTGTCTGTGTGTGTGTGGCTCTATGTGTGTGTGTCGGTGTGTAAGTCTGTGTATGTGTATTTGCATGTGTGGCTCTGTGTGTCTGTGTGTGCGTCTTTGGGTGTGTGTGTGTGTGCGCGTGTGGCTCTATGTGTGTGTCAGTGTTTAGGTCTGTGTATGTGTGTTTGTGTTTGTGGCTCTGTGTGTGTCTGTATGTATGTCTGTGTGTCTATGTGTGCGGCTCTGTGTGTGTGTGTGTGTCTGTGTTTATGTCTGTGTGTGTCTGTGTGTTTCTGTGTGTGTCTGTGTGGCTATGTGTGTCTGTGTGTGTGTGGCTCTATGTATGTGTCGGTGTGTAAGTCTGTGTATGTGTATTTGCATGTGTGGCTCTGTGTGTCTGTGTGTGTGTGTCTATGTGTGTGTGTGTGTGTGCGCGTGTGGCTCTATGTGTGTGTCAGTGTTTAGGTCTGTGTATGTGTGTTTGTGTGTGTGGCTCTGTGTGTGTCTGTGTATGTATGTATGTGTGTCTATGTGTGTGTTACTGTGTGTGTGTGTCTGTGTTTGTGTATGTGTATGCGTGCATTTGTGTGCGTGTCTGTGTGCGTTTCTGTGTGTGCGTGTCTGTGTGTGTCTGTATGTGTGTATCTGTGTGTGCGTCTGCGTGTACGTCTGTTTGTGTTCGTATTTGTCTGTGTGTGTGTCTGTGCGTGTGTGTCTGTGTATGTATATGTGTGTGTCTGTGTGTGTGTGTCCTTGTGTGTCTGTGTGTGTGCGTGGGTGACAGATTTAGTCTTGCCAGACAAATCGTGTCTCAGATTAGTTGTACCAGAATTACGCTGCAAGCGTAATTAGAGTTTTAAAAATAGCAAAAAATAATTAGGGACTGGAGATTCATTAGAACCTGACCACACACAACATAAGCAAATACCGCGACAGTGCGCGGAATAATCTAGGAGCACCAAATAGGAAGACAGGAAACACGCAGGATACGACGCCGTCTTGAAATTAGGTCCGGCATAAGAAAATTAGTCTGAGGGTTATAAAAACAAAGGCAAACCGGAGAATCAGGCAGTCCAAAAAAAAAAAAAATCGCCGAGAAAGTGAACGGTAGTTTAGAGCCAAAGACAGACTGATCCTACAAGATTTCGACATCCAGTAGTTGACAATAGAGTTGCCATCCTCAGTTCACAGAAGAAAGGTAATGCAGATTTTTGTCAAAGTAATTTCGCCAGATTATTTGTAGCCAGCGACAGACATGAGCCGACCAGAGCCATTTTTAGAATTGCGTCAGAGTCATCATAGATCTAACAGATTTTTGACAGCTACTACGCTATAGAGGAGTGCATCTCTTCTTCAATAGTTATAGGTGTAGCTGTAGTTATAGTTTTAAGTCATATATAGCCATTGGAAAGGAGTGTATAGTAAACGGTGTATGATAGAAGAGTGGAAGAGAAATTGTAACGTATAGGAATTATAACCGCATCTTCGCTGTAGAGACATATTATGGGTTGGGACTTAACATTTAGTTTTAACATTTAACAAGAGTTCGGAGGAAAGGAATAAGTCAAGTTTTACATTTTTTCTTTCTTTTTCTTTGGGATTTAAGGATTTAACCAAAAGTCAGTACAGCTGAACTTAGTCCCGCCGTAATTTTATTCGCTTTGTCTCGAACTACGCAGGTGAGTTTAAGGTAATCTGATGTAACTTACAGGTAAGGCCACGCAGTCGATGCATACGTGAGCGATAGCAAGGGTAGCTAGTTAGAACGGGTAGACTTGTTATCGCCGACAAATCCGCGTTGTCTGGAGACCACGCGAACAGGATGGGGGAAAATGCAAGTAAACGAACAATAACGCGAACTGCGGGCGGATGCAGATCGAATATAAGTCCCGGTAGAAACACGGGAGGGAGATTCGAAAGAGACATTCAGTTGAGAGACACGTGAGATGAGAGACATAAGATACATTAAGTTGAGAGACACATGAGATAAGAGACACAGAAGACATTCAATTGAGAGACACGTGAGATGAGAGACACAGAAGACATTCAATTGAGAGACACGTGAGATGAGAGACACAGAAGACATTCAGTTGAGAGACACGTGAGATAAGAGGCAGAGAAGAGACATTCGGTTGAGAGACACGTGAGATGAGAGGCAGAGAAGAGACATTCGGTTGAGAGACACGTGAGATGAGAGACACAGAAGGCATTTCGTTGAGAGACACGTGAGACCGAGATTGAGATGAGATGCAGATGAGAACACCATATTGCAACAGTCAGAGAAAAAGTGAGCGACTTAGAACAGCCAAGGTAGGATCTCTTCCATTATTAGCAGCAAGCAAGGTAACTACCCTCATATTATGTATTGGACGTAATTACAGTCGTCAGTATCATATATAGTTAGTCGTACATTGATCCGATTGATCATATTGACGCAGTTCCAACGACCACGTCGACATCACATTGATCACGTAAATATAAATCGTCAGTAGAAGATAGAGGCAGTCTTCCAGTGAGCCCATTGACCATATTTGACACCGTCGATACCACTTTGATCTACCGCCGACGAAGTGGAACAGGCCTACGGACGTCATCCTGGGTTTAGTACATACGAACTTACCATCAACAGCAATCCGCAACAAAGCTCAATCACAGCATGCCAGATTAGGAGAGGAGAGAGAACTTGGCGATAACAGTATTGATAAGGTTAGGTTTAGCTGTAGGAGTTTTTAAGCAAGCGTGTGAGATCATTTAATTTGTTAGAAATGTATAGTTGGTAGTAATAAAGAATCTGTTGTATTGTATTTTTATTTAAATCGTGTTACATGAATTTGTTTAGAGTGAGTGAGTGTAGAGCGAGTGTAGAGTGAGTGTAGAGTGAGATAGAATAGAGCAGACCTCTTTACAGTCTGCACAGAGCTGCAGCGAAATGATCAGATCTGTCATAGAATAAAGAATTTCTTTTTAATTGTTTTGAAATAGTGTCCTTAGTTTATTAAAGTGAGTGTTAGTTGAAGTGATAGATCGAATAGTGCAGTAGGGGAGAGTGAAGTAGAGGTTTTAGTGAGCTAGAAGTGAAGAGTGAAGGAAAGGTTTTAGTGAGCTAGAAGTGAAGAGTGAAGGAGAGGTTTTAGTGAGCTAAAGTGAAGAGCGAAGGAGAGGTTTTAGTGAGCTAAAGTGAAGAGTGAACGAGAGGTTTTAGTGAGCTAGAAGTGGAGAGTGAAAGAGAGGTTTTAGTGACCTAGAAGTGAAGAGCGAAGGAGAGGTTTTAGTGAGCTAAAGTGAAGAGTGAAGGAGAGATTTTAGTGAGCTAGAAGTGAAGAGTGAAGGAGAGGTTTTAGTGAGCTAGAAGTGAAGAGTGAAGGAGAGGTTTTAGTGAGCTAGAAGTGACGAGTGAAGGAGAGGTTTTAGTGAGCTAAAGTGAAGAGTGAAGGAGAGGTTTTAGTGAGCTAGAAGTGACGAGTGAAGGAGAGGTTTTAGTGAGCTAGAAGTTAAGAGTGAAGGAGAGGTTTTAGTGAGCTAAAGTGAAGAGTGAAGGAGAGGTTTTAGTGAGATAGAAGTGAAGAGTGAAGGAGAGGTTTTAGTGAGCTAGAAGTGACGAGTGAAGGAGAGGTTTTAGTGAGCTAGAAGTGAAGAGTGAAGGAGAGGTTTTAGTGAGCTAGAAGTGAAGAGTGAAGGAGAGGTTTTAGTGAGCTAGAAGTGAAGAGTGAAGGAGAGGTTTTAGTGAGCTAGAAGTGAAGAGTGAAGGAGAGGTTTTAGTGAGCTAGAAGTGAAGAGTGAAGGAGAGGTTTTAGTGAGCTAGAAGTGAAGAGTGAAGGAGAGGTTTTAGTGAGCTAGAAGTGAAGAGTGAAGGAGAGGTTTTAGTGAGCTAGAAGTGAAGAGTGAAGGAGAGGTTTTAGTGAGCTAGAAGTGACGAGTGAAGGAGAGGTTTTAGTGAGCTAGAAGTGAAGAGTGAAGGAGAGGTTTTAGTGAGCTAGAAGTGACGAGTGAAGGAGAGGTTTTAGTGAGCTAAAGTGAAGAGTGAAAGAGAGGTTTTAGTGAGCTAGAAGTGACGAGTGAAGGAGAGGTTTTAGTGAGCTAGAAGTTAAGAGTGAAGGAGAGGTTTTAGTGAGCTAAAGTGAAGACTGAAGGAGAGGTTTTAGTGAGATAGAAGTGAAGAGTGAAGGAGAGGTTTTAGTGAGCTAGAAGTGACGAGTGAAGGAGAGGTTTTAGTGAGCTAGAAGTGAAGAGTGAAGGAGAGGTTTTAGTGAGCTAGAAGTGAAGAGTGAAGGAGAGGTTTTAGTGAGCTAGAAGTGAAGAGTGAAGGAGAGGTTTTAGTGAGCTAGAAGTGAAGAGTGAAGGAGAGGTTTTAGTGAGCTAGAAGTGAAGAGTGAAGGAGAGGTTTTAGTGAGCTAGAAGTGAAGAGTGAAGGAGAGGTTTTAGTGAGCTAGAAGTGAAGAGTGAAGGAGAGGTTTTAGTGAGCTAGAAGTGAAGAGTGAAGGAGAGGTTTTAGTGAGCTAGAAGTGAAGAGTGAAGGAGAGGTTTTAGTGAGCTAGAAGAGCAGAAGCCCATTCCGTCTGCTACACGTGTCTGTGTGTGTGTTTGTGTGTGCGTCTGTGTGTGTCTGTCTGTGTGTATGTGTCTGTGTCTCTTCTGTGTGTTTCTATGTGTGTGTGTCTGTGTGTGCTTCTGTGTGCGTATCTCTGAGTGTGTGTATATATGTGTGCGTGTCTGAGACAGTCTGTCGGTATGTGTGCGTGCCTATGTGTATCTGTGTCCGTCCGTGTCTGTTTATGTGTGTCTCTGCGTGTCAGTTTGTGTGTGTGCGTGTTTGTTTGTGTGTGTGTGTGCGCGCGTGCGCGTGAAGCTTGATATATTGTTAATAGCGTGACCTGATAACTCAAAATGAGAATATTGAGATATTTGAATCAAGATCAGAACACAAAAATAATAAATTAGAAGAAAAAAAGAAATGTGGAATGAGAAAGTGAAACACGACGGAGGGAAAGAGCGGGGAACCCAGAGGGAGGGAGGAAGGACACAGAGGGAGAAACACAGAGGGAAAGAGAGCGGGAGGTCGGGGGGGGGGGGGATGGTGGAGATAGTGGATAGGGAAATAATTGCAAGAACCATCTAGAGACAGTGGGAGAACCGTCAGCGTTAGATGCGACTGGCTCGCTGGCGTCAAATAGATTTTGTTTAGGTAATATCGGAGCATTATGCTACACGGACAAGGAGTTGGTGGCTGGGGAGTTGGGGAATGAGTGTAGCTGTCTGTTGAGGTAATATCAAGGCCACTCATTGTTTTCCAGAGAGGTCAATCTAGCGCTTGTTAAAATTTGCATATCGTTTTTGAACCTTCACCGGTGTGGTAAAATGGCTACCTGTTAAATCAATAGTCTCTGTTTCAAATGATTTTCTTTATATGATTAAATATATGCCATATTAAAGTGGTTGTTTGTCTTGTATGAGTGTTAAATAAAAGTTCAATACTTGAATGTTTTTTCTATCTATTTTATGATTGGAGGTGTTAACTCCTAAGGGGACTAACTCTGTCACATGCCCAACTCAAGCCACAAAAGCAAAAGCATTGAGAAATTATACTGAGAAAGACAAAAAGGTCAAAACATGTTTAGGGAAATATAAAAGGGAATATATTGACACATTGGCACAGGAGGCAGAAGAGGCAGCAGAGAGGGGACATCTGAGAGATCTCTACTTATTAACAAAGAAAATGGCAAATATATATATACAGACAGCTAAACCAATAAAAGATAGAGAAGGCAGGATATTAACATCATCGGAGGAACAACGATGGGTTGAGTATTTTAAAATACATCTAAATAGACCTCACCTACAAGAAACACCAAACATCCTACCAGCAGAGGAGACCCTGAACTTGAACTGCAACCCACCAACTTAACTTAACGTCTTTTTACTGGTTTAGAAGACTGCGAAGTCTGTATACAACCAGTTTCATTAACATTTCTATGTAACAAAACTATGTGCATCCAACCTATTAAGATTCTTAAAATCTTACCAAATAAGATATAAATCCATAGGACCAAATCTAAACTCAAGAAAGGAAAAGCGGCTGGACCAGATGGAATATCAGCAGAAGTCAAAATGGTAGATATAGATAAGGTTACTGATACATAGGAAGAAGGACAGCTGATTAAACTGCCTAAGAAGAGAGACCTGACAGATTGCAGCAATTATAGGGGGATTACATTGTTGTTGGTGCCAGGCAAGATTTTCAATAGAATAATCTTGGACGGATTAAAAACGGAAGTAGATAAAAAGTTCAGAGAGAAACAGACAGGATTTCGCCATGTAAGATCAGCACAGATATCCTATGGCAGTAGCGAGACGTGAGGATAATTTTAGGGTAAGCTATGTAATGAACATAAAGGTGCCCACTTAATGATATCGATAACATTTTGAAAAATACTTTGTGTATGTGCTGAATCAGGTAGCTGAAACCCATGATGTCGACGTACTTCTGCACAGTTGTCTACGTTTTCTTGTAAATCAGTTCTGAGTGTCTTTGTTTCATTTCAGAAAAAAATATATATCACACTCTCGTTTATGGAGTGATCTTTGGCACACTTACAAGAAAGTTCATTTCCCATGGAAATAGTAGCCAAATTGGATAATCTATTGGGCCCCGTCTCGTGGGCCTATTAGGAAACAGAGCCAGACGCCGTGTAGATACACAGGCCGACTAAGACTTAGACTAAGATTATTGGTCATAGAATTAGGCAGATGTGTTTTAATTCTTGTCATGTACCCATCGAACATTCTACAATAGCTGAACTCACTGGAATACTGAGAATCAGTTCTAGCAACTGGCCCGTTTGTTCATACACTGTTTGGAGGTCGTTATTTACAATGAAATCCAATTACTCAATGCAAGGTTTAGCTTTGTCTTCTGAGCTTTAAATCTTTACCAATTTATTGTGTAGTGCTATATAGTGATACTATCAAGAAGTGCGGAAGGGCTAGAGCAGCTACTTTCAGCCGTTAATGGACATAGTAAAGATCAAAATCTGTTCATAAACATAAACAAAACAAAGACAATGACCACCGATAAAACACAATGTCAACATAAATTTACAGTGGGTGGTGAGGAAATAGATCAGGTTACACATTTTGAATATCTGGGCTCCAGAATTGACAAAAATGGTGACTGCTCGAAAGAAATCAGAAGAAGACTAGCTATGGCAATGCAGAGACTGAACAGCCTGAAGAAATTAGGGCAGGGCACCAACAAAATGATAAAAGTAAAAGTCTTGAGAGCCTGTGTTTTTCCTGTGGCAGCTTATGGCTGTGAAGCATGGACGATTGCCAAACTTCTAGACAAAGAATCGAATCCTTCGAGTCAAAATGTTACAGAAAGATCCTCAGAATACCCTGGACAGAGAAAAGAACAAATGTAGACATTCGGCAAGAGTTGAGCATAGAGGAGAACTGGTTTATCAATTCCATTTTGGCTAGAAAATGCAAATACTTTGGTCACATCAAGAGACACAACGGTCTTGAGAGAACGGTGATGGAAGGTATGGTGCCAGGCAAAAGAGGAAGGGGTAGACCAAGAAGACGATGGCACCAAGATATCCAGGAATGCCTGAGTATGACAGTGGCGGAAGCTGGTGTTTTGGCAAGGGAACGAGTTTCTTTCAAACAGACTGTGATGGGATCGACGTTCTACAAAGGACATGCTACATGATGATGATGCTATATAGTTAAACACCCTTGGTTATGGGTTTTTACATTTTTGAAATTTACTGTCGTGAAAAGATTTGTTGAACTGCGTAAATTTTGCGTTGTATTTTTCCTTTCAGATGCCACTTAAACTGTTATGTTTTTTATTTGGATTATAAATGTCTTGTATGTGTGCGAATGAGTGTGTATGTGTGTATTTTCTGTTTATTGTGTTGTTGTAGGTTTTTGTTTTAGTTTATTTAATTAAAATTAATTAAAATCTTTGATTTTACCTGTTTAAAAAAGACAGAATAGTACCTAATAATTTAGTCCATACCAGAGATAATCGCTAGCAGGCTGACACGCGCCTTGTGCGAGTCTTGAAATAATCAAACCGACTTTCTGTTTGAAATGGCGTCCGTATCTAAAGTCAGGTATAACAACTAGCATCAATAACTCGTCTTTAGTTCACTTCAGTCTGAAATGACATGACCTCATTCTGCTTGTTATTCTCTCTATCTCTCTCTCTCTCTCTCTCTCTCTCTCTCTCTCTCTCTCTCTCTCTACACCCTCATCCACTCATTGTACCCACAGAGAAGGTGTCGTCTGAGGCAACATTTCAAGGAAGTCAGTATTTGTTCTACAACTTGTCTAATAAGGGCGGCATTACCAGTGAGCAGGACCAGATTCTTCTAGACTTTAGAACCAAACAGGCAAGCAGTTTGCTGTTCCATACAGGTACATCATTTTCGCTAGTTCATCCATTTGTTATATATATATATATATATAGTTAGTATACGTTTTATACACTTTCTTCACTTTTTAAAAATAGACTGCATAGTTTTGGAATAAACATAATATTTTAAGTGTTTACTATCTGTGATCTGCCATGATCTGTGTGTATGACAAGGACTAGAATAGCACCACTGCTCCACGGAGAGCATGTCGAAAGTGGCGACTAACTGTGTGACATGGCATAACACCTGCCATGGTTAGGTGATTTGGAGCAGCAGAAATGGCGCCTAACAGACTGCGGGTCTACTTTGTTCTAGTGTTTGAGTCTATTAATATGGACTCTCACATCGGTTAAAAACTCTCTGCGACACGTCCCAACGCAGCGGAGTAATAAGCTGCTCGAGCCTAGCCTGCTAAGCAGAAAATCATCCTCCCGGTTTCATCCGGCTCACACATAGCTGGGACATACGTCCCTGTAGAAGTACAGGACGACTAAGACTATATGTTTGCTTCCTGTTTACAATATGTTTACTATATGTCTGCTATGTCGCTGCTATCTGCACCGTGTTGACTTTCTGTTCATTATCTATACTATGTTTACTAAATAAAAACTAGGTTTGCAATATGTTATTTTTACAATATTAACTATGTTTATTATCTATACTATGTTTACTAAATAAAAACTAGGTTTGCAATATGTTATTTTTACAATATTAACTATGTTTATTATCTATACTATGTTTATTATTTATTTATTATCTATACTATGTTTATTATTTATTTATTATCTATACTATGTTTACTATTTGGTTTCTATACTATGGTTATTATCTATACTATGTTTACTATCTATACTATGTTTATTATTTGTTTATTATCTATAATATGTTTATTATTTATTTATTATCTATACTATGTTTACTAAATAAAAACTAGGTTTGCAATATGTTATTTTTACAATATATACTATGTTTATTATCTATACTATGTTTATTATTTATTTATTATCTATACTATTTTTATTATTTATTTATTATCTATACTATGTTTACTATTTGTTTTCTATACTATGGTTATTATCTATACTATGTTTACTATATATACTATGTTTATTATTTGTTTATTATCTATACTATGTTTATTATATGTGGTATATTTATTATCTATACTATGTTTACTATCTATACAATGTTTATTGTTTGTTTAGTATCTATACAATGATTATTATCTATACTACATTAATTATATATACTATGTTCATTATCTATACTGTATTTACTATCTATACTGTGTTTATTATCTATACTATGTTTATTAAATATACTACATTTATTATATATACTATGTTTATTATCTATACTGTATTTACTATCTATACTGTGTTTATTATCTATAATATATTTATTATCTATACTACGTTTATTATTTATACTATGTTTATTATTTGTTTATTATTTATACTATGTTTATTATTTGTTTATTATCTATACTATGTTTACTATTTGTTTATTATCTATACTATGTTTATTATCTATACCAAGTTTATTATTTATTCCTTATCTCTACTATGTTTATTATTTCTACAATGTTTATTATCTATATGCGAAAGGAGCCTCCAGAAAGATTGTAACAAAAAAACAAAACAAATTCGTACAGCAGCTGGACGTCCCCTGGAATCATCTACTCATTGTTGGCAGATCTTTTCACCCCTGGCAAACAAACAAATGTAAAACGAACCTAACCTCCTGTTGATATTGGGTCGAATCTCAGGAAGTATTGACGATAGGCTTATCCCAGAACATGCAGGTTTTAGGCTCGGAAAATCGTGCAGCAGACGTATCCTTGACCTCAGGCAGCACATTGAGGATGAATGCGAGCGAAACTGTGCTGATGACAGGGGTTGCTTTAGTTGACCTCACGGCGGAACATGGCACAGTAAACCCCTAACTACTGCTGACAAAAATATATTAAGTCACTAAGAACTGGCGCTTGACTGAGGTAATCAAGGACTTGCGATTGACTGAGGTAATCAAGGACTGGCGCTTGACTGAGGTAATCAAGGACTGGCGCTTGACTGAGGTAATCAAGGACTGGCGCTTGACTGAGGTAACCAAGGACAGGCGCGCGCGTGGCTGAGGTAACCAAGGGCTTTCTACAGAATAAACGTCTCTATAGGACTTTTGAAAAATAAATACAGTAGATAGCAACCAGAAAAACGGCCTGGCACAAGAAAGTGTCCTGGGTCCTATGCTATACAATGTATACATAAATAATCAACCAGTTAGGCCAGAACAAGACAGTTCAAATATACCGACGACACTGCAATGGTTGATTCAAAGCGTAGCATATTGTAGTGTCATTTAAAAAATTGAATTCTATTTATAGAATTCTATTTCCAGGCAACTCCAAGGATTACATCACCGCAGGACTCCTTAATGGCGGGGTGTTTCTTTCTGTAAAACTTGTGTCTGGAATATATGAGACAGAAATTCGACCCATTCATAAACGCTTTGATGACAGCCGCTGGCATCATCTGGTCATACTCAGGATGGCCAACGAGGTGAGAAAACAATGGAGAAGCCCTGGAGGTGGAGACCGTTGAAGTAATGTCCCCTTCTTAATTGCATATATTTCTTGTTGATGAAGAGACACATTTCTGTCAACTGCAGACAGACCCCTTTACATGTTTTAAACCATACAGAATAATTATATCCAGTGCTGCAGTGAGAAAAACCATTTAGCCAAGAAAAATGTCAAGACTGCATTCTGGTCTCATTTATAAAGTCTTAGTCTTGATCCTTAGTCGACCTGTACTTCTACTCTACAGGTGTTGATACCCCTATACAGGTCCCAGCTCTGGTATGAGCTGGATGTAGCCGGGAAGAGGATTTCCTGCTTAGCTGGCTAGGCTCGAGCAGCTTATTACTCCACTGTGTTGGGACAAGTGCCGTATAGGGTGGTTAGGTTAACCGATGTTTCGAGTCTGTCTTAATAGACTGAAGCACTAGAGCAAAGTAGACCAGCAGTCTGTTAGGCGCCATCTATGCTGCACCCAACACACCACCTAACCATGACCGGTGTTGTGCCATGTCACACAGTTAGTCGCCTATTACGACATGCTCTCGGTGGAGCAGTGGTGCTATTCTTGTCTCTGCCATACACAAAGACCCCAGCAGACCATTCGGTAAGAAAAGTTGTCGCAATTTTGTGTGAGTTGAAAGTTATTATTTCCTCACTGGGTATTATAACAACAATTATCACCGTCTAGCTAAACGGTATACATAGAGATAGACACACGTACAACAATGTTCACATAGTTTATCCCTCTAGCTAAACGGTATACATAGAGACGGAAACACGTACAACAATGTTCACATAGTTTATCCCTCTAGCTAAACGGTATACATAGAGACGGAAACACGTACAACAATGTTCACATAGTTTATACCTCTAGCTAAACGGTATACATAGAGACGGAAACACGTACAACAATGTTCACATAGTTTATCCCTATAGCTAAACGGTATACATAGAGATGGACACGCGTACAAAAGTTATCATATTGTTTATCCTTCTAGCTAGACGGTATACATAGAGACGGACAGAAGTTTTTTTTAAAATGGGAAGAAGTAAGAGAAAAAAAAGAGCAGTATTAGGAATGTTCCTCCGGTCCAGTACTCGATAGGGCCGAAACTAAATTGTTGATGCCTGGAAACGCAGCAGTATCGCGCTGACCACATAGCAAAACTAGGGATCATACTAAGCTAGAATGGAATATGTTATGTGGTGTTCGAAATAGGAGTACTAGTGGTAGGTTTCAGTCATTGATACTAAGTGTTGTTGGCAGATGAATGCTAGACAGACCACATCATTATTTAGTATCACCTGTAGCCTTACTGCCCACAATTGGTGAGAAGGTCATTAGAATATCAATTTCAGTCTCACCCTAAAGACCCCCCCCCCCCCCCTTTGCCTCCCATGTACAAAAAAAATTACACATGACTCCCACAAATAGTCCCATGTCCCCAACTACAACAAAAAGTACACATGACTCCCACAAATAGTCCCATGTCCCCAACTACAATAAAAAGTACACATGACTCCCACAAATAGTCCCATGTCCCCAACTACAATAAAAAGTACACATGACTCCCACAAATAGTCCCATGTCCCCAACTACAAAAAAAAGTACACATGACTCCCACAAATAGTTATGCCTTACCTTTGCATCAATGTTAATGTGCCGAGCTCTACCCCCTACCCCGCCCCCGATCCCCGTCACAAGAGACCCACAATGTGACATGACTCCTTTATATGTTTGTCTAGTTGATTGCCCCATTCCCTCTCCACTAATCTTCACCAGCTTTAAGAACTAGATGGGAATCCTTTGTGTGGCGTCATGGTGTAAACCCTTTTTGATGTGCCATGGTGTGAACCCTTTTTGAGTTGTCATTGAATGAGCCCTTTGAGGTGCCATGGTGTGAACCCTTCTTGAGTTGTCATTGAATGAGCCCTTTGAGGTGCCATGGTGTGAACCCTTATTGTGCTGTCATGGTGTGAACCCTTCTTGTGCTGTAATGGTGTGAACCCTTCTTGTGATGTCATGGTGTGAACCCTTCTTGTAGTGTCATAGTGTGAACCCTTCTTATGATGTCATGGTGTGAACCCTTCTTGTGATGTCATTGTGTGAACCCTTCCTGTAGTGTCATGGTGTGAACCCTTCTTGTAGTGTCATGGTGTGAACCCTTCTTGTGACGTCATGGTGTGAACCCTTCTTGCGCTGTAATGGTGTGAACCCTTCTTGTAGTGTCATTGTGTGAACCTTTCTTCTAGTGTCATGGTGTGAACCCTTCTTGTGATGTCATTGTGTGAACCCTTCCTGTAGTGTCATGGTGTGAACCCTTCTTGTAGTGTCATGGTGTGAACCCTTCTTGTGACGTCATGGTGTGAACCCTTCTTGTGGTGTCATTGTGTGAACCCTTCTTGTAGTGTCATGGTGCGAACCCTTCTTGTGATGTCATTGTGTGAACCCTTCTTGTGCTGTAATGGTGTGAACCCTTCTTGTAGTGTCATTGTGTGAACCTTTCTTCTAGTGTCATGGTGCGAACCCTTCTTGTGATGTCATGGTGTGAACCCTTCTTGTGCTGTCATGGTGTGAACCCTTCTTATGGTGTCATGGTGTGAACTCTTCTTGTGCTGTCATTGTGTGAACCATTCTTGTGGTGTCATTGTGTGAACCCTTTGAGGTGCCATGATGTGAACCCTTCTTGTGCCTCTTTGTGTGAAGCCTTCTTGTGCTGTTAGGGTGTGAACCCTTCTTGTGATGTCATTGTGTGAACCCTTCTTGTGATGTCATTGTGTGAACCCTTCTTGTGATGTCATGGTGTGAACCCTTCTTGTGATGTCATGATGTGAACCCTTCTTGTGATGTCGATGTGTGAATCCTTCTTGTGATGTCATGATGTGAACCCTTCCTGTGATGTCATTGTGTGAACCCTTCTTGTGATGTCATGGTGTGAACCCTTCTTGTGATGTCATGGTGTGAACTCTTCTTGTGATGTCATGGTGTGAACCCTTGTTGTGATGTCAGGATGTGAACTCTTCTTGTGATGTCATTGTGTGAATCCTTCTTGTGATGTCAAGGTGTGAACCCTTCTTATGATGTCATGGTGTGAACCCTTCTTGTGGTGTCTTGGTGTGAACCCTTCTTGTGGTGTCATTGTGTGAACCATTCTTGTGATGTCATTGTGTGAACCATTCTTATGATGTCATTGTGTGAACCCTTCTTATGGTTTCATGGTGTGAACCCTTCTTGTGATATCATTGTGTGAACCCTTGTTGTGATGTCATGATGTGAACTCTTCTTGTGATGTCATTGTGTGAATCCTTCTTGTGATGTCAAGGTGTGAACCCTTCTTATGATGTCATGGTGTGAACCCTTCTTGTGGTGTCTTGGTGTGAACCCTTCTTGTGGTGTCATTGTGTGAACCCTTCTTGTGATGTCATTATGTGAACCATTCTTGTGATGTCATTGTGTGAGCCCTTCTTATGGTTTCATGGTGTGAACTCTTCTTGTGATGTCATGATGTGAACCCTTCTTTTGATGTCGATGTGTGAATCCTTCTTGTGATGTCATGATGTGAACCCTTCCTGTGATGTCATTGTGTAAACCCTTCTTGTGATGTCATGGTGTGAACCCTTCTTGTGATGTCATGGTGTGAACTCTTCTTGGGATGTCATGGTGTGAACCCTTGTTGTGATGTCATGATGGGAACTCTTCTTGTGATGTCATTGTGTGAATCCTTCTTGTGATGTCAAGGTGTGAACCCTTCTTATGATGTCATGGTGTGAACCCTTCTTGTGGTGTCTTGGTGTGAACCCTTCTTGTGGTGTCATTGTGTGAACCCTTCTTGTGATGTCATTATGTGAACCATTCTTGTGATGTCATTGTGTGAACCCTTCTTATGGTTTCATGGTGTGAACCCTTCTTGTGATATCATTGTGTGAACCCTTCTTGTGATATCATTGTGTGAACCCTTCTTGTGATGTCATTGTGGTAACCCTTCTTGTAGTGTCATTGTGCCGGTCGCCTCCAAGAGCAGCTCCAAAAATAGCAGTTTAGCTATGACCCCTCTTATATATTGTTATTAATCTAATAATGCCCCCCCCCCCCCCACATGATTCACAAGCTTCAAGAGCTAGCTGTGAGCCCTGTTTGTCTGGTTATGGTCTCGGTCTGCCCCAAAATCAATCACAAAGACCCACAAATGTCAATAACTAGTCGTGAACGCTTTGCATGTGGCTGTTTTAAACGCCCCGCATTCCCCCAACAAAACAAATACCAAATAAAAAACAAACACACACATGTTTAGAAAATAGCTATATTCCCTTTTTTATGGCGTGATGACATGGGTTGAGTCTTCTCCAAATCCAATCACGAATAAGCATAATTACTAAGGACCCTCGTATATTGTAGTATTGAGCGTCCTACACAATTCCCCGTACCACTTCGAACCACTTCCACAAATTATCTCACATGAGTTCCAACACCACACATTTTTTTTCTTCAGTTTTATCAATGTTGTTATCTCTCTGACCATGCCCGTGCAGGTAAACCCGCAAATGTTCCAAGTTACATTGACAGAAAACAACTGACAGTTCTTGTTAAAGTCTAGCCGTTATTGTGGTTTCATATAGTAGCTACACTTCCAAGGTAAAGAGCCTCTAATATATTGTATATGTAATGTATGTATATATGTTCATTTAAATGTTATAATACAGTATACAAAATAGTATGGTTCAAACACTTTACAAAAATTATTTTTAAATCAAAAAGAAAAAGAAAAAAAGAAAGGATCACGAATGTAATTGGGGAAGTGTTGAAAGTCTGACCTTCTAAGCCGGGAAGTGTAAGTCAATGTCAGGACAGTGCTGGAATGTCGGATACTAGGCTAAGGTCGATCGAAGAGAGGACATGGCGGCAATACAACCACCTCAACACAGCTTCGAGATTTCAAAACAAAGCGGTTAATATCATTCGTCCCTACCGATCATGCTGTAATAGGCACCCATGCGTCTAGGTGTTATGCAAGGTTACGTAGTTTTTAACATCTACGGGGCTTGGAAACCAACGCTATGTTTTCCAAGCATTCTGATGTCCAGATTTGAGTACATCTGTACTGGCTCGCTTGGTTAGTTTTAATTCTATAATAAACAATAAATGACTACTGACTATCAATGCGTCCACCATTTCTAACTCTATTAAAATATGCTAAAATACTATCCTAATAAATTTCTACACCGACGAGATCTGTTACAACATAATTACAGAATGGGAGAGATCAATATTAGAAAAGGAGAGAGACATGGGAGTTATAATAGATCATACCGGTAATGTGAGAGATCAAGTCCAGGTAGCAATAACAAATGGCAAATTGCAATGTTAGGTATGATAAAAGAAATATATAAAATAGAAACAAGGCAGTGATAGTCGAACTGTATAAAGCATTAGTTAGACCTAGATTGGAGTACTGTGTTCCGGTGTGGAGTCCTTTTCGTAGAGGGGATATAAACATGCTGGAAAGGATACAAAGAAGAGCGACAAGATGATAGTGTGATTGCAGAATTACAGTTATGAGGAAAAACTCAGAAAAACGGGCCTAAAGTGTATAGAAGAGAGAAGAATTCGAGGTGATTTAATACGTTTATAAGATAATCAATGGAAATGATAAATTAGACTATAACAAGTTTTTCAAAATACAGCAACCTACAAGAACAAGATGGGACAGCCAAGAAATAATTAAAGAAAGGTCCAGATTAGATACCCGGAAATATTTTGTTAGTCAGAGAAGGGTGAATGCTTGGAATGCATTGACACTGGAAATGGTGGAGGCAGGGTCAATTTATACATTCAAGAATAAATTGGATTCGCATGGTTATTAGATCATGTGATGTAAATGGAACTGGTTGTATACAGACTCTGCAGTCTTCTAAACCAGTATAAAGACGTTAAGTTACGTTTAGTAATGGTCTTTCTTTTTGTCCTATAACTTGTGGCTTGTAGTTTCTACAGGATGGGGGTAGTCGGATCGTGTTTGACTTGATTTTGTCCTTCTCTGCTGACATGGGATGTAGAAGTCTTCTTTTCTTAATCTTCTTGCTTGTAGCTTCTAAAAGATGGAGTACCTAGTCATATGCTTGACGACTGTTTTGCTTTTCTACCATGAGGTGTAGACATCTTTCCTTTTTCTTGTAGTCCGTAGTTCTTTTTTCGACATCTCTGGTAGGTTACAGTGCTGCTATTCTTTGTTCCCCTTACGGTCTCCGATAACATACGCGAGGAGTAACATAAGTGTAACTGAATTCGCAAAATAGTATTTTTTCGCTCTCGGTAATGAAATGAAAACAGCTACACATATCAAAGGCATGCATGGTGTAGTACACAAAATGATTTTCTCACAAAATCGTTATTTTTGTTTAGCTTTCATTATTTTTTGGTAAATAAACCAGTCCGTCAGCTGATAATGTATTGTTCCGATACCCAACCTTCCTGCCCATCCTAACCACTGGACGGAAGGACACTTTCAGAGATGCACCTCTACTATTAACGACTGGATTTACGTGCAACTGAATGCAATAAACATAAATGGTAATAGCTGAGCACAATCAAATGGGAGCGTAGTTTGTCAAGTGTGTTCGACTTCCATTTGTTATCGTGAATTGCTTTGACAGTGACAAATACGTAATGACGTCATTGGCTCTGTATAACTGACAAACTTGATGAAATCAGATGCTAGTTGATAATTGTAAATGTAAGTATTTGGGCTTTTGTATGTTGCCTTACGTTATGGTATGCCGCGCTATGTTATGTTATGCAGACTCAACATCACTGCATTCTGGATAAACCAAAGGGTGCTAAGTGTCTTTCAACAAATGCAAAGGGTCTGGATATTGATTGTTCCTGTAGCGTGTTTGTTGTACACACTTCTGCTCCGTGTTTTTAGATGCTGCTCCCTCTACGCTTGAGTTCCGACACATTTAACCTGTGAATTTCTAATAAATTGATAACAGGGTTATCACATAACAGAAGGTCTTTGATGATTTTACAATGTTCCTCATTTTAATTTGAATGTCCACACTTTGGGCTCTCGAAGCCAGGATGTCATCGGTTTCAGTGCAATGCACCTCAGCATAAACAAGACAGAGAATCGACACCACAATCAATCCCCATATGGTGTTATACCTCTAGAATCTACACCATAAGTAATCCCCATATGGTGTTATACCTGTAGAATCTACACCACAAGTCGTCCCCATATGGTGTTATATCTGTAGAATCTACACCACAAGTCGTCCCCATATGGTGTTATATCTGTAGAATCTACACCACAAGTCGTCCCCATATGGTGTTATATCTGTAGAATCTATACCACAAGTTGTCCCCATATGGTGTTATATCTGTAGAATCTACACCACAAGTCGTCCCCATATGGTGTTATATCTGTAGAATCTACACCACAAGTCGTCCCCATATGGTGTTATATCTGTAGAATCTACACCACAAGTCGTCCCCATATGGTGTTATACCTCTACAATCTACACCACAAGTCGTCCCCATATGGTGTTATACCTGTAGGATCTACACAAACCGCCATATGGTTGTAGATCTGTTATCCACTCTTGCCACAACTATCGATTTTATAACTCGCATAGCAAGTCGAACATGATGAATTTCTGGACTAATTACGAGTTCGATGATAGTCTGTTATTTGTGGATTCTCCTTGATTAGTCTCAACTGTAATCATCAGTTCAATTATCTAGTCTGCTTGCGCCATGCACGACTTCCCTTCTCTTGATCACCACGAAGCTCCTGCACAATGTGTGCTTTGTGCCGGTGCTAGCTCACATTGCTCACGTATATTTAAAATATTTGGACAAGCAAAACATAGCTCAGAATATGAATAAAGCAGCAAAAATAGACGTCGAAAAACAACTTGCTCAGAGGATCAAGTATAATAGTAAAAGTTTCTTTTCTTATGTTGGAAATAAACAAAGAACACAAGACAAAGTAGGCCCTCTCATAGATAGCACAGGAAAAATAATAAGTTAGAATAGCTAGTCAGCTATTCTACTCAATCAGTACTTTGGCACAGTTTACACAAAAGAAGATTGCTCTAAGATCCCAGATCCTTTAGATACTTTCCAAAGAGACATGGTTACAGAGGGATTAAGATCAATCTGTATTATAGAGGAAATGGTTTTTAATAAATTGGAGGGGTTGAAAGTGGATAAATGTCCAGGTCAAGATGGTATTCATCCAAAATTGCTGTTTTAAATTAGAGACCAATTAGCAAAACCATTGGCTTAACGTTTTCATACTGGCTTAGAAGACATCAGAATCTGTAGATAACCAGTTACATTTGCATTCCTCTGTTCTAACAGTTATGCGTATCCAATCTATTCTTAAATGCATTAACCGTCTCTGCTTTCACTATCTCCTGTGGCAATGCATTCCAAGCATTCACCACTCTCTGACTGAAAAAATATTTCCTAATATCCAATCTGGACCTTTCTCTAGCTAATTTGTATATGTGCCCTTTTATTCTCGTTGGTGGTTGCATTTTGAAAATATCTACCTCTGCTATAGATGAGATACTCCTACACAGTTTTGTGTCGTCTACAAATTCTGTACGATATTGGTCTCAAAACCGAGCCCTATGGCACTCCACGTTTTACTTCACACCACTCAGAGTACTCCTTATTTATGCACACTCTCTGCCTTCTTCCCGTTAACCAATTTTCAATCCATTCGGCAACCTATCCACCTATTCCATGTGATTTTAACTTTTTTAAATAATCTTCGATGAGGTACTCTAGCAAAAGTCTTTGCAAAATCTACATAAATAACATTCACTGGTTCCCCCTCATCTATCATTTTAGTAACCTCCTCCATGAATTCCAATAGATTTGTTAAGCACAATCTCCCTCTAGTAGACCTGGGCCAGTTCATATCTGGATTTTACAGACATAAGTTTTAAGCACATTCATAGATATTGATGGTCTTCTATGGAACCAACGAGCAGACGTATTCCTTGTTTCTGGACATTTTCGAAATGTGTGCAATGTGCCTTTGACAGTCTGAGGGTGAAGAGTAAATGTTATGCTAGAAACAGAATCAGCCAAATGTGTTTGCAATCTCAGGTCAGCATTGAACTTGATGACATATACAAGGACGAGGGCATCATACCCGGACGATTTGTGAAGCTGTCCAGCAATGTTCTGTATGTTGCTGGCAGTCCACATGCAGACAGCCTTCCAACTTCAAAGACTAGACCTAATTTCAAAGGATGCTTGAGAAATGTAAGATGTTCATTTTCTGAATTAACTGTTCACAAAATATTGGTAGCAAAACTTAATTTCCTGTGTAGTTTCATCCATTGTTGAGTGACATAGACCACAAAGTAATACAGATGAAGACCACGTGAAAATTAGCAACTTGGCTTCAATTTTCATGTGCTATTTTGAATATATTATATTTAAACTTTGAATTTTTGACTGCTATAACATAAGTTAATTTGGTTCAGCAAAATTATACATTTTTGATACAAATTTTGAATTAGAATGTATTTTGTTTTACTTGTTTCTCGTTAAAGTTAATATTTTCTTATGGGGCTAAATATTTAGCAAGGAATTAATTGACAGAATAGCTGACTGCTTGCGTCAGGGTCAGCGAACCACGGCTTACCAAGACTTTATTCTGCCTCCAAGTGGCGGCCCTAGATACAGGCTGGACTCGTCACTAGTGTAGCCTTATTAATGGATAGTTGGAAGGCAAACCTAGTACCCCACCAAAAAAATTATCTACTGAAATTGGATGTGTCGGGTCGAAGAGCTCAGATATTGCAGCCGTACTGCAAACTACAACCGAACGTACTTTTCAGGAGGAACACCAAAGTATTTACTTATTTGTTGTTGTTTGCGATTGCCTACAATGAGTAGGTTACTCTTTTTGTGCGCACTGAAAAGGACGTTTAGTGGCGAGTTGCAGTAGCTTTCCTCACATTCCGAGCCTGCTGATGAAGGTAGACTGGGGTCCTCCATGCGGCTGCGCAATGATTGGCTTCATCTGCGTGTTACTCACTACTATGGGGATCACGCCAAATCTCACTTTGTTAGCCAGACTGTCGTCCTCAACTACAGCCCGTTTCCAAGACGACCAACGAGGAGGTCAGTTGAGAGCTTGGCCAATATATTTCTCCTGACCCTGGCTAAAATTGCCTGATTAGTGTGTTTTGCCTGACCAGATGTTAGCCTCACTTTACTTATTTGTGAATGGCATAAATATCTTTAGGTAACCAATTACTACAACCTCTCTCTCTGTTGTTGCGTTCTAACTGATATAATTTTAATTATTAATATTTTCTTTAAAAACCAGGTAAGATATCAGGCAGATAGCATTAAGCTGGACTTGATAGAGTTAGCACGCACCAAACACAGCTTGCTGCAGGTCATCGGGGATGTCACATATGGCCAGTGTCCTCATGAGATTGCCCAGACCCAGCCTGTCACATTTACCACAAGAAAATCGTATCTCACCCTCCCTAACTGGCAGAGAACAAGGTAAAGGTTGCTCATTTATCATCACATGTAGGAGCACATTTATCATCACATGTAGGTGCCCATTTATCATCACATGTAGTAGCACATTTATCATCACATGTAGTAGCACATTTATCATCACATGTAGGTGCCCATTTATCATCACATGTAGTAGCACATCTATCATCACATGTAGGTGCTCATTTATCATCACATGTAGGAGCACATTTATCATCACATGTAGGTGCCCATTTATCATCACATGTAGTAGCACATTTATCATCACATGTAGGTGCCCATTTATCATCACATGTAGTAGCACATTTATCATTACATGATGGAGCACATTTATCATCACATGTAGGTGCCCATTTATCATCACATGTAGTAGCACATTTATCATCACATGTAGGTGCCCATTTATCATCACATGTAGTAGCACATTTATCATCACATGCTGGAGCACATTTATCATCACATGTAGGTGCACATTTATCATCACATGCTGGAGCACATTTATCATCACATGTAGGTGCCCATTTATCATCACATGCTGGAGCACATTTATCATCACATGTAGGTGCCCATTTATCATCACATGCTGGAGCACATTTATCATCACATGCTGGAGCACATTTATCATCACATGTAGGTGCACATTTATCATCACATGTAGGTGCCCATTTATCATCACATGTAGTAGCACATTTATCATCCCATGAGGTAGCACATTTATCATCACATGCTGGAGCACATTTATCATCACATGCTGGAGCACATTTATCATCCTATGAGGTAGCACATTTATCATCACATGCTGGAGCACATTTATCATCTCATGCTGGAGCACATTTATCATCTCAAGTAGTAGCACATTTATCATCTCATGCTGGAGCACATTTATCATCTCATGTAGTAGCACATTTATCATCACATGCTGGAGCACATTTATTATCCCATGAGGTAGCACATTTATCATCACATGCTGGAGCACATTTATCATCACACGAGGTAGCACATTTATCATCACATGGGGTAGCATATTTATCATCACATGAGGTAGCACATTTATCATCACATGAGGTAGCACATTTATCATCCCATGAGGTAGCACATTTATCATCACATGCTAGAGCACATTTATCATCACATGAGGTAGCACATTTATCATCACATGCTAGAGCACATTTATCATCACATGAGGTAGCACATTTATCATCACATGGGGTAGCATATTTATCATCACATGAGGTAGCACATTTATCATCACATGAGGTAGCACATTTATCATCACATGCTGGAGCACATTTATCAACCCATGCTAGAGCACGTTTAATCTGTTCGGAGCAACGTCGTAAATTGGGCCTCAAAAATGGAGAGGGCTAGGGATAAAAAACAATACTATTTGTAATTGTCTTGTTATTATCATGCGTTCTGATTTTTCTTTTATCACGCAACATTTTCTGTCCTATGCCAGGATTAAGCCCACAGTCCTTACCCAGGTCTAAGCGGGACCCCATAGTTTTTGTCTCAGGTCTACTCCATCTGGCGAGGTCTAAGCCGGGGCCGCATAGTTTTTATCTCAGTTCTACTCCATCTGGCGAGGTCTAAGTCGGGGCCCCATAGTTTTTATCTCAGTTCTACTCCATCTGGCGAGGTCTAAGTCGGGGCCCCATAGTTTTTATCTCAGTTCTACTCCATCTGGCGAGGTCTAAGTCGGGGCCCCATAGTTTTTATCTCACTTCTACTCCATCTGGCGAGGTCTAAGTCGGGGCCCCATAGTTTTTATCTTAGTTCTACTCCATCTGGCCAGGTCTGGCATCTTAGTTCTTGGTAGGCCGGGCACTCTTGAAGTATGTGTTCAGGGGTCTGGACTCCTGTCCCACATGGACGCCTGTCCCACATGGACTCCTGTCCCACGTGGACTCCTGTCCCACATGGACTCCTGTTCCACAAGGACATTCATTTGTTTGGGAGACTTTGAGCCGACATAGGTGGCCCAGTAGTCTGCTGTGGCCGGTTCTCATGCGGAAGGTTGCAGTTTGCTGGTGTCTTTGTAGCTGGTGGATTGGGTCTGGACTGTTACTCTCTCCCATTGTATTTTATACTGGCTGCAAATGATGGTTTTAGCATCCTTATATGGCACTTTATGGGTGTATTGTTCTATTTGTCCACCTGCTTTGGATAGTGCATCGGCTCTCTCGTTTCCCGTAATTCCACAATATGAGGGGAGCCACAGTAGTGTGATCTTTGAGATCTTTTGTCTGACATTTAGTTCTCTTCTGATTTTATATGTCCTCATTTGTTGTGTTTTTTTACAGATTCGGATAGTGCTTTAGTCTGTGAAGATCACTATCCTGGCGTGTGTGTGAGCTTCTAATTTGGTGATAATTGTCAGTACTTGGAGAAATGCCGTTGATTCTGTCCTCAGGCTAGAGGAAGTTTTCCCTTAGGACTTATGGGTTATCTTTCCGTTATTGTATCATATAAAGATGCCTCCCCCCACCATTTTTGTCTGTCCCTTCTGCTGATCCATTTATATACACACGTGTCCATTCATTGAGACTATTTGCCTTCAATCATCTCTTGAGCCTTAGCTTTTAGGATGGGGTGGGGGGGGGGGAGAGGTGTAGGTGTCGCCTGATGATCTTTCTTTTCTATTCCTGGCACCTTTGTGTTAATTGAAACTTTATCTAAATATTGGTTTGGCTCCTCATAGCCCGCCTGCGTCTCCATTTTTGGGCTTTTGCCTGGGAGGAGGTCTCTGTGACAGCTATGTATTTGTTGTGATGTGTGTATGAAGTTAGTCCTTTTCAACCTTTTTTTTTCCCTGGATTTTTGTGTTTGGCCTGCATCGCAACCTCTCTCTGTGTATAAGCACCTTCTCTTCCCGTCTATTATGCAGGGGTCTGAATTTGGTGTGTTTTTCCATTGCCTAGATTGGGGTACTTTTCAATCCTTCTGTGATTAATTGGAGACCTGCATTTTGTACTTTTATTAGGCGTACTGTATTTGTTTTGGATGCTGTGTCCCAGACTGACATGCCGTATTCCAAAACTGGCTTGACTGTACATGTAGAGACGTTTTTGAGAATGCGACTGTTTGCTCCCCAGCTTGTGCCTGCCAACTTCTTCATTAGGGAAAGTTTTCTTGTTGCTCTCTGTTCTATGGTGTTCACTCTGTTCTATGGTGTTCATGTGTGATTTCCATGTGAGCCTTTTGTCTAGCTTTACCACAATATATGTGGGTTTTTTTCATGTGATTTCACTTTCCTGTAGTTTTAGTTTGAATGTTTCTTCTCGGTTGGATAACGAGAAGCATGTTACTATTGTCTTTCAGGTATTTATTTGGACTCCCCAGTCTGGCATCCCTTTTCCTATAATATTTAGTGCTCCGTAATTGTCTTATTTAAATGTAGAAATAGGTGGGGAGGGAACTCCAAAACCCAGCCCATGCCCTATTTCTTTGGCCATGATCTGGTTCAAAGAAACTTCATCCATATCTATCTCATCGAGTTGTTTGTTTTAGAAACTAAAATAAAAGTACTGCTAATGGAAAAAGTAAAATCAGGAGTATTATTGTATTTTTTTAAAATATATAAATTGAACTAGATATCGATTTTTTTGGTCCTGGCATTGAGTATACAGAAAGTGTAGGCTAAAAGATTAGCTAATGTAGAGTGGTCAGGTCACCAAATCCTCAAGTATTTCTATGTCTAGGAGATAGTGAATATTGTCCTTTGGATCGAACTTTTCAACTTAATACTTGTAATTATGCTATTCAAATGCGCAGGTTATGCCTACTGCCAGGAAGTAAAAGACTAGCTGTAGTATGTTCTTCAGGTAGTCAAAGTCTATCTGTAGTCTGTTCTTTATTTTAGTTTGTCATGTTTACTTCCTGCGGCTTACTATGCCTGGGGGAAGGTAGATTTCACATCGAGTAGGAATTTCATGACTTTTCTTTTAGAATTTTACATTGACAGCGGCTGACAGACTACACTTGTCTATTTTCAACTACCAAGAGTTCTTTTAAATACACAGCAATTACACAGGATCTACATGTTTTTTGTCAATCTCCAAGAAGACTAGATGCTGGTCTCACCTGTCTTGAGACTAGGGGTTGCTTGAAGTTTGGGAATTCGAACTTCCACCATTTCTTGCTTTCATTTCTTAAGAGGCAAGCACCTCTACCTCTCAGCTATAGCGACACCTTGAGCGTTTCAATCCAGTACCTTAAGCTATTCTATCTTTCATGTTGGGGAACTGAGACGCTAGACGAGTGAGGCACAAAATACTGACCAGGATGTCGTGTCAGGGTCAATACACTGACCAAGACCAGAATCTCTCTTCCATGTAGTGTTCCCTGGAAACAGGCTGTTTCCAAGGCAGCCTCGCTGATGAGATGGTGATTGATGTTATCCCCGTAGTAGTGAGCGCCACGAAGTAGAAGCCAGGAATAGCACAAACGCCTGGAGGACTACAGTCCACCTTCATCAGCATGCTCTGGATGTGAGGAAAGCTACTAAAACAAGCTACTTAACATCCCTTTCAGGGCACACAAAAGAGTAAACTTACTCATTGTGAGCATTCGACACGAATAACATCTTTCATGCTGTCTGATCTGCTACCAGATATCTCAATTGTGTGATGTGTTCCTTCTGAAAATGCACAACTTCTGAACTTGAGGTTCTGCTGTATCTTCCAGGAGGGAATTCTCCTTGCTATCACACAAGATCTAGAAGGTGGTTCACTTTTAATTGTATTTACTATCACTTCCTGTCACATGTCTTCAAAATGAAAATAACAGAAACAAATTAATTAGTCATGTTCTAGAGTATCATTGTGGCAGAGTGAATAGATTGTTTGCCTCTCATAGTGAAAGGACCACATCTGTGCTCTTGTTGTAGATTGGTGTGCATTACAGGCAGAGAAGAAAAGGCAACTGATCACTCAAGTTC
The DNA here is from genome assembly GCA_036924085.1 of Ariolimax columbianus. Taxonomy (NCBI): domain Eukaryota; kingdom Metazoa; phylum Mollusca; class Gastropoda; order Stylommatophora; family Arionidae; genus Ariolimax; species Ariolimax columbianus. Next base: position 4,402,503 of record JAVGWX010000013.1, read on the forward strand.
TCAAAGTTGAAATCATATGTAACGAAGGATTTAACACTTCATCTATGATGACAGTGTTTGCTATATGACTACAAATTTTTAACATCCTGATTAAGGAAGGTCTTGAAAACCTAGTGACAGCTGAAAAGATAACAGTGCAAAGAAAGCACAGAAATATAAAGAGCAAAGATCTGGGATGGCTTGATAAGACTGATGGTGAAGGCAATTTTGTGTGTGGATTCTATTGTGCATGTGCTTTATAAATGAGTGGTATTTTTAATGTGTTAACTTAACTTAACTTAACGTCTTTATACTGGTTTAGAAGACCCTGCAGAGTCTGTATACAACCAGTTACATTTACATCACCTTGCTCTAAAAGCTATGCGCATCCAGTTTATTCTTAAATGCATTAACTGTCCTTGCCTCCACTACCTGCCCTGGCAATGCATTCCAAGCAGACACCACTCTCTGGCTAAAAAATATTTCCTAATATCTAACCTGGACCTCTCTTTAGTCAGCTTGTAGCTATGCCCTCTTGTTATTGTGGGTGGCTGTATTTAAAAAAACTTGTTATAGTCTAATTTATCCATTCCTCTGATCATCTTATAAAACTGTATTAAGTCACCACGAATTCTTCTCTCTTCTAGACACTGTAGGCTGGTTTTTCTGAGTCGTTCCTCATAACTGTAATTCTGGAATCCCACTATCATCTTTGTCGCTCTTTTTTGTATTCTTTCCAGCATGTTTATATCCCCTCTATGATAAGGACTCCACACCTGTAGACAGTACTCCAATCTAGGTCTAACTAAAGCTTTATACAGTTTGACTATCACTTCCTTGCTCCTATGTTTAATATTTCTTTTTATCATACCTAATATTGCATTTGCCATTTTCACTGCTAGCTTAACTTGCCCACTCACCTTTCCTGTATGATCTATTATAACCCCTAGGTCCCTTTCCTTATCTATCTTTCTAATATTGTTCTCTCCCATTCTGTAATTATATTCCATATTGAATCTACTTATGTGGATGACTGTACATTTATCTACATTAAACTCCATTTGCCAGCTTACAGACCGTTCTCGAATTTTATCTAAATCCGACATCAATATATCCACTTCCGCTTTAGATGAGACACTACTGCATAGTTTTGTGTGATCAGCAAATTTTGCAATCATGGATCCCATATCAATGTCAAAATCATTTATATATATCAAGAACAAAATTGGTCCCAAAACTGAGCCCTGTGGCACACCACTTTTTACTTCATACCACTCAGAGTACTCCTTATTTATGCCCACTCTCTGCCTTATTCCCGTTAACCAATTTTCAATCCATTTGGGAATTTACCCACTTATTTTATGTGATTTTAACTTTCAAAATAATCTTTGATGAGGTACTCTATCAAAGGCCTTTGTAAAATCTAGATAAATAACGTCCATTGGCTCCCCTTTATCTATCATTTTAGTAACCTCCTCCATGAATTCTAAAAGATTAGTTAAGCATCTCCCTCTAGTAAACCCATGCTGACTATTTCTAATTAGATTAAATTTATCTAAATGCATTACAATGTTTTCTTTGATTATTGACTCTAACAATTTACAGACTATGCTCATTAAACTCACCGGTCTATAATTTGCTGGATCTGATTTTTTTACCTTTTTTGAAAAAGGGGATCACTCCTGCATCTTTCCAATTCTGTGGAACAATCCCTTTTGTAAGTGATTGAGAACATAATATAGCCAATGGTTTTGCTAGTTGGTCTCTAATTTCATACAGCAATTTTGGATGAATACCATCTTGACCTGGACATTTATCCACTTTCAACCCCTCCAATTTTTTTAAAAACCATTTCCTCTGTTAAACAGATTGATCTTAATCCCGCTGAATCCATGTCTTTGAAAAATAGCTATAGGCTCTGGGATCTTGGAGCAGTCCTCTTTTGTGTAGACTGTGCCAAAGTACTGATTGAGTAAATTAGCTGCTTCCCTATTCTCACTTATTATTTTCCCTGTACTGTCTATGAGAGGGCCTACTTTGTCTTTCGTTCTTTGTTTATTTCTAACATAAGAGAAGAAGCTTTTACTGTCAGTCTTGATCCTCTGAGCAAGTTTTTTTTCAAAGTCTATTTTTTGCTGTTTTATTCGCTTTCTGAGATATGTTCTGCTTGTCAAAATATTTTTAATATGTTTCTTTTGATTTACCTGCCTCTATATATTTTTTCCATACTTTATTTTTCGCTCTTCTACATTTCACTACAAATCTAGTTATCCACTTTTTACGCTTGGTGTTTACCTCCCTACATGGAACACATTCCACTTTTAGCGTTTCTAGAACTGTTTTAAAATTCTCCCACTCCTGTTCAACATCTGTCCCTACGACAATATCTTCCCAGATTATGTGGTTTGCTGCCTCTTTCATCCTCTTAACATCTGCCTTAGAGTAGTCGTATGTTCGCATGTTTATGTTTACTTCTTTCCATGCAATAAGATCCCAACGGATGATTTGATGGTCACTTGAGCCAAACAGTTCCCCAACGGTAACGTTTTCAATCATATTTTCCTCTGTGTTGCATATACGTGTTTATAACAGATATGTAAACTGGAGTTTTAATCTTAGATAATTAACTTTTCTTTTCTGATCTACTGGAAAACGAGTTAATCACTCATTTGTTCCTATTTTTTCCAAGGACAAATCACTCAGAAAAAGTGTTTAACAAATAGTCTTGTATCATGACAATATTGCCTTCTTTAATTCATGCATCATGTCAATATGGCTTTCACACATTCCTTCATCATGCCAGTATGGCTTTCTTTCATTTCTGAATTGTGCAAGTATGGGTTTATTTGAAACCAAGAAGGCTACTTCCTACTAAGTAGGATTCTGGTCTGCATAAAGGGTGAAGTTTGCAATGCCAAGAGTTTGAGCGTGCAGGATAACCTAACAAACATGTTTTATTTGATCTTCTTCTTCGTTCGTTCTCAATTTCCCCCTACCAAACCCTGAAAAGGACTTTTCAAGTAGCAGGATGATGTCCGGAAAACGGAATGCGAAATGTCATAGTTTACAGCTTGACTGCGATATTTGCACCTTTTCGTCCAACACATCCAACTTCAGCAGACATTTTTGAGTACCGGGTTAGCCTTCCCTCTTCAATCCCTTCTCCTTAGCCAGTCTACTCTGTTGCAGCCTGTTATCCAGTGGAGGTGTAGAAGGATCTTGACAGCTTTTGTTTGCTGACCCTGATGCTAGCAGTCAGTTATGTGTCGCTGACCATGACGCTAGCGGTCAGCTATGTGTCAATGACCCTGATGCTAGCGGTCAGTTATGTGTCGCTGACCCTGATGCCAGTGGTCAGCTATATGTCGCTGACCCTGACGCTAGCGGTCAGCATCGCTGACCACTGCAGCTCATCTTATTTTATCTAAACAAGAGTAGGTCAGGTAAATAAGTGTTTCATCCAAAATAAAATAACAGTATTGTTTCTCTGCAAATACCCTTTTTTAAATCAAATTTCAGGGGACGGCGTGGTTAAGTGGCACGGCTCACACCCCGAAGGTGCTGGGTTCGATCCCATCACAGCACCGGCTGCTACCCCGGGGAAGCAAACCCTTAGAAAATGCAGGAGGAAGCAGACAATTACATAAAATGCATGCTGAAGTCGGATGCAGTGCGACGCACACCGCCTTGGGGATTAGAAAAATAAGGCGAACGCAAAAAAAGAAAAACAACAACAACAACAACAAAAATCAAATTTCACTGTAAATATATTTGCTTTTATGTCTGACAGCTTGGGAGCTTCTCTGGCCTTCAAATTCAGAACAATAGAACCAGAAGGTCTAATGATGTATAGTAAAGGCAACAGTGACAACATAGACATTTTTGCACTTGAACTTTTTGGAGGTCATTTGTATCTGTTACTGGACATGGGATCAGGAATTGAGAAGGTAATCTGTTACATGTAATGACTAACATGTCTGACTGGCTGTAGTAGAAATGATTGATATTTTTGCCTTAAATTCATTATATTGCATTCAGCAAAAATCTCACTGATGGCACTTTCAAATTGTTGTATGTATTCAAACCTTAAGGGGTCAACTGTAGCAGAGAAGTACGACACTTTCTTTTCAAGAATGAAAGCACAAAATGGTAGGGGTTTCAGATTTCACAAGTTTCCAGCATCCCCTGATCTCAAGGGAGGTGGGATCGGCATCTAACAATATTTGAGATTGACCAGAAACTCAAAAGTGTACATGCTGGGCGTTTAAAAGAATCTCTGGCAGATAAAAATTGAAAAGAGCAGACTGTTGACTGCTGTCAGTGCAACAATTTAGAAAGAGAATGAAATTCCTACCCAATATGCCACCTACCTTCCTCCAGGCCTAGTAAGCAGCAGGAAGTAAAATCACAAAAAGAATGCACTTTGTACATGAATACCTTCGTCTACCTGACAGGAGGCACAATCTGCCTGTTTGAATACTAGAAAACAAAAAGAATGCACTTTGTACATGAATAGCTTCGTCTACCTGACAGAAGGCCCAATCTGCCTGTTTTAATACTAGAAAACAATTAGAATGCACTTTGTACATGAATACATTCGTCTACCTGACAGGAGACATAATCTGCCTGTTTTAATACTAGAAAACAAAAAGAATGCATTTTGTACATGAATAGCTTCGTCTACCTGACAGGAGACATAATCTGCCTGTTTGAATACTAGAAAACAAAAAGAAGGCACTTTGTACATGAATAGCTTCATCTACCTGACAGAAGGCACAATCTGCCTGTTTTAATACTAGAAAACAAAAAGAATGCACTTTGTACATGAATAGCTTCGTCTACCTGACAGAAGGCACAATCTGCCTGTTTGAATACTAAAAAACAAAAAGAATGCACTTTGTACATGAATAGCTTCATCTACCTGACAGAAGGCACAATCTGCCTGTTTTAATATTAGAAAACAAAAAGAATGCACTTTGTACATGAATAGCTTTGTCTACCTGACAGAAGCCACAATCTGCCTGTTTTAATACTAGAAAACAAAAAAGAATGCACTTTGTACATGAATAGCTTCATCTTCCTGACAGGAGACATAATCTGCCTGTTTGAATACTAGAATTTCAAATGTTAAAACCTTGCTAACTTGTACAACTTTTTCTTTATGGAGTTGTATTTTTGTGTACTTAAACCAAAGTGATTTTAATATCTTTACAGTATGATTTTAACCACAATTGTAATATTTCACACGAGCCCTCACGTAATAGCTGCAATCAATTGGCTTAACAATATTGTTTTATTTTATTAAAGAATACAAAGTAAACAAAAAATGGCCTATATTGAGGAGAAAAAAAGGTCTTCATTGAGGTCAAAATTATTTTTAACTTAATGTCTTTAAACTGGTTAGAAGACTTTGCAGAGTCTGTATACAACCAGTTTCATGTAAATTACCTTGCTCTAAAAGCTATGCGCATCCAATCTATTCTTAATTGCATTAATTGTCCTTGACTTCACTACTTCCTGTGACAATGCATTCCAAGCTTTCCCCACTGATTTTTAATAAAAAATATCAGCCAATTAAGTAACTTCTATGTACACAAAATATTCAGATGTAAAACAAACTTTTTTATTTAAAAATCAAACTCATAAAAAGCCAATTTTAGTACCCTCCAAAAAGGCTTTAGGGAAAGAGGGTAAATTTTCCAATTCGATTCTGGGTAAAAATCCTTTCAATCATGTTGTAAAAGATGACTGAAGAGGACTGAATGGAGCTAGTCATTATATCAAAAAACAAACTGATGCAGAACTGCCCCTGAAAGAACATGCAAAGTACTTTCATACAGACTTCAGTAGAGAAACAACTGCAGGGGTGGGTCCTATACTTTGTAGGGAACAAAATGGAGATAGGACAGATTTCAGTAGAGAAACAACTGCTGGGGTGGCTCCTATACTTTGTAGGGAACAAAATGGAGATAGAAATAACTCACAAAATGACAGCCCATGTTTGTCTGTCAACAAAATTTTACTGAAAGCAAATAACAATAAAGAACCAGGCTGCAGTTGTGTATTGAATGTTTTATTGCTACTATTACAAGTGTTCCTGGTTCCATTTGTAGAATTTCATTCCAAATTGTATTTGCTTTTATAATTGTTACAAATTTGTTGTTTTTGTTCTGCAACTGACAGATTCAAGCGAGCAACATGTCAGTCACAGATGGAAATACGCATGATGTTCACTTTGAATTTTCCGAAAGTTCCACATACATATCAGTAGATGAACATAAAAAACAAATCTCACCTTTTAAAATATCAGATAAATTTGATGTTGATGGACAACTCTATGTTGGAGGCTTAGGCCCAGAAATGAATGTGACAGACTTGTCAAGTGAGCTATGGACATCAAGCTCTGGCCTCTACTTTGTGGGATGCCTTCAGGATATGGTTCTCAATGGGCATCAGGTAGATTTAGTTGAAGCAGCTACACTCCAGAATATGTCTGATGTGAAAGGAGACTGTAGGCAGGTGAGTGTTTCAACTGTTTGGTATTTGACAAAATTGTCTTTGATTGTGATTTCATAATAAATGTTGGTTGAAGTATTGTTCTGGCTACTTCATTTTCAGATGGTATTCTATCAAGTTGAAATGATATTCTTGTGAAAGCCGTCAGGGTCACTAAGAGTGACGGAGTCAGAAATGAAGAAATCGGACAGAATGTTGCAAGAATGTCATGTATAAACAGGCAGAGAATAAATTGGGTTGATCAAATAACTGTCTCAAGCCCATCTTATCACTCAAACCTATAACAACAGACAGACAGGTAATTAAATGGCTTGATCACATGACAAGAAGGTTTTCAAACCTTCACGCTAGGTCACATGATGAGAATGTCTCTAAACCTTCATATTAGGTCACAAGATGAGAATGTCTCCAAATCTTTACATTTGGTCACATGACAAAAATTGTTTCCAATCCTTCACATTTGGTCACTTGACAAGAACTGTCTCCAAACAATTACATTTGGTCACATGACAAAAATTGTTTCCAAACCTTCACATTTTGTCATATGACAAGAGCTGTCTCTAACCCTTCACATTTGGTCATATGATGAGAATGTTATACATGACACTTATAAACAGAGAACTAAATGGTTTGATCATGTGACAAGAATGCCTTCGAACTTTCCTGCAACTTCAATAAATAACAACCACCACTATGGCTTCACAGAACACCAAGAAAAGGATAGATTAAAAAAACACTAAAAAGGCATGGATTAATAATATCAATGACCACAAAGACAGTACATAAAAAAAGATGGCACCACTCTATGGCATCTTACGACATTAGTGGACAGATGAGAGGATGTTCTTTAAAGTTCTACTTGTGTATCTGTATTGCTTCTTGAAGATCCACTACACATTGCTTGTTCTTCAACAGTTGGAGTCCCAGTGCCTTAGCTCTCCTTGCAACCATCAGGGGAAATGCATTGAGGGGTGGGGCAGATTTATTTGTGACTGTCGAGCTACAGGTTTTGTTGGCAGTGTGTGCCAAACAGGTTAGTGGCATAGCTACCAGTTTGTTTGCTTTGACTTTTATTCGGGTGGGTAATTGATGAATAACACCTGGTTAATAGTGTAGAGACAGTGCAGTAAGACTATATGGACTAAAGATTAGTAGTGTAGAAACAATACAGTAAGACTATATGGACTAAAGATTAGTAGTGTAGAGACAGTACAGTAAGACTATATGGACTAAAGATTAGTAGGGTAGAAACAATACAGTAAGACTACATAGACTAAAGATTAGTAGCTAAAAATTCACCGGCTTCAGTATAGTTTTAGTTTGCTTTTTTCCAACTGTACATTCAAGGATGAATGCAAAGTCTCTTCCTGTTTCCTGTGTATAGTTTGTATCCCTAACTAGCATAGGCCATGTTTTTTTCAGGACTTCAGAAATATTGTCACTTGGCATCAATGTCATATCTCCTACAGAAACAAATGTTTGAATCCTGTACTCTAATGAGGTGACCAACCAAAAGGGAGCAAAACCAGCTCCATTTTAGTTTTTTACTGGTGTTATGGTTGAAATATATCCATATATCTCCGTGGATCCCAACCCCTTACAGGGGATCAAAGAATATGGCCATTGCACCTTCCCTCCCCTTCTTTCAATGCATGTTGTAGAGGAAAACTAAAGAGGTTTGTGCATAGGATTAGCAAAATCATCATGTAAAACAAATGACTGCAAATACAACTACTGCCGGAGCCCACAAAGTGCTTGGACACAGATTTCTTGCCTGGAGCCCTTTGCAGTAGAGGACCTATGCTTCATAAGGAGCAATATGGAGAAGATAATAGCCAGACAAAACTCGTGATGGAATAGACACTATACTAACAAGATTTTTGATAGATATGATAGATAGTTCTTAACACAGAACCCACAGAGAAACCTATGGAAAAAAAGATGGGTGTTGACATTACATGGGAAAATCTGAGTAAAGATGTGAGAAAGGCATGTCTATCTAGACAGCAAGCATTTATGATATGTGCTATAAAATAAGGCATGGATTGTTGTTTTAAACCTTCGATCAGATGTAATTTTGTACTTAGATCAGTCTGAGATCACTTGTTACATTTAGTGTGTGATCTAAGGAACTCATTTATATTACATTTTTACGAGCTCAGTCTCAGTTAACTAATTCCTTTAATAAATTTCAATGATAAATTTATTATCTCTCTAGAAAAGTTAAATAGCTGAGAGATTGAAGTAATGCTGTTGACAGATTCAGCTATATAGAGTTTGCTTTCACTTGCTCATACTTTTTTAAAATTCATTAAGGATAGCTGGCCACTTCCATTTGTTATTACTTATTTTATATGTGGCAAAGACCTTTAGGTAGTAATGTTTGAAATCCTTGTTATTATGTCCATATAAAACTTTCCTTGATCTATTTCATATTTGTTTTTCACTGTGGACAGGAACTAACATTTGCAACATTTGTTTACTAAATTGTTTTCCCAGCTGCTGTGACCTTAAGATTTGATGGATCTCAGTTCATGAAAGTTTCCATGGCCCCTGGCCTCATCACGCAGGTTGATGATATTTCACTGAGGTTTCAAACTATGCAACCTAATGGAATTCTCTTCTTAAGCACTGGCCACATGGGAAGTAGCATGGAGTTGTATCTTGAGGGTGGTGTACTCTTCTTGTCAACTAACCTGGGTAGGGGTGCCAAGGTTGGTATTAACAACTAAAACTTGTGAACATTGCCATCATTTCAGTAACATAAGGATTGTAGAGGCTGCAACAGAGCTAACAATAAGGATTGTAGAGGCTGCAGCAGAACTAACAATAAGAATTGTAGAGGCTGCAGCAGAGCTAACAATAAGGATTGTAGAGGCTGCAGCAGAACTAACAATAAGGATTGTAGAGGCTGCAGCAGAACTAACAATAAGGATTGTAGAGGCTGCAGCAGAACTAACAATAAGGATTGTAGAGGCTGCAGCAGAACTAACAATAAGGATTGTAGAGGCTGCAGCAGAACTAACAATTGAAAGCTAATAATAACTTAGACAAGTATGACAGTTTGGTACGGGCACAAGTACAACAGACAAAAATCTATATTACCACTAAAAGGTTTTCAGCATAGAAAACAGGCAGTACAGATAAGAATTACTTACTTACTTACTTACTTATGTACTTACATACTTACGTTTCAAAATGTTTCCCAACTTTAATCAATTCAAGCAAAAGTTACAGCATCAGACAAAAATCTGTGAGAAAATTAAAGGCTTTATCTTCAGTTCCTGATGGACAACACCAGGGCTGACATGTTGGAACAAAGGACAGCTCTCATAGCCAGAGAGCTTGCTTGCTACCTGATGGATGTCGGTTCCCATAGTGAGACCAGATTACCCAACGAAGGTCGGCTTACAGAGGCTGGGGATGGTTACACATTTTTCTGCAGTAGTGGTGCCAGCATTGAATGACGTGAGTCTCGTGTTCAATTCACCATCCAATCCTGATGGGTCTGAGAGCTTGCTGTGCTCCTCAGAAGCGTCAATGATAGGCTAATGTCTCTTTGGCTCTCATTGGATCAGATGCACTGTGCTATGTTGCTCAGTGCACATGCCCCAACAATGATCAACCCTGAGCTTGTAAACCAATCATTGTACAAGAATCTCCAGACCCTCGTTCTTTCTGTCCCCCAGTCTGACAAGCTCATAATCTAAGGCTTAGAGATTTCAATGCTAGAGTCGGCTCTGACCATCATTTCTCGGGGATTGGGGTGGAAGTACTTGGGGCACATGGCATAGGAAAGTGCAACAGTAATAGACAACTATTGCTGAGCCTCTGTGCATTTCATGACCTCTCCATCACTAATATCATATTTCGTCTGCCCACTTGAAAAACAAAAAGTAGAAGCACCCTCAATCTAAGCAGTGGCATCTCATCAACTATGTTATCACTCGACGAGGGGTCAGAAGGGACGTGCATGTGACTAAGGTCATATGTGGTTCTGAGTGCTAGACAGACCACATGTTTGTTATCTCCAAGGTCAATATTTATGTCACATTTGCCGTCACTGGGGTTGGAAGCATGTGATTAAGTTCAGCATCTCAAGCTACAAAACGAGATGCATGCACAGGCCTTTGCCAAGGACCTCAACAATCATCTGACGAGAGAGCAGCCACAGTGGAAGATAGATGGACCTTTCTCAGGGATGCAATCAGCCTCTCTGCAAATTAATGCTTTTGTCATATGACTCATAGGAGAAATAACTGGTTCGATGAAAACACCGTAGGCATGAAGAGCCTACTGGTTCAAAAGCACGGACTGTTCAGACTGTTCCAAAGGGACCCATCCTCCTCATCCAAAAATACTGCATTCAACAACATACGTACAGTTTTGCAACATAGGCTCAGGTCTATGCAGGATGCCTGGCTTCATGACAAGACGGGGGTGCTTCAAGACTATACTGATGCGAATGACTCGATGCGGATTCATTGTGCCATGAAGGCTGTCTACAGCCTTCCATCTCATCACTCTTCTTCTGTTCTTAGCGCTGCCTTAAAAACTGGGTACCAGAATAATCTTTGAAAGTAAAGATGACCAGCGTGATGTTGATTACATCACCCCTAGTGTCAAGAGAAATATGGGTCTAACACCATATTCCCTATGTGCCATGTTAACGGGATCCCTACTACTTACATTGCCAGCTGAACTCATGGATAAATAACTTGAAAAGGACAAGAATTGTTGTGAGACCTTAAAGAAAATTGTTCTGAAAAATATGGGATTCATCTTGAAGAAAAACATGTGAAATAGAACATTTTTAAATGTAAGAAGGAACGTGAAACAAGAACATCAGCCATGCAATAGAACAAGAACAAAGAAGCTAAAAGATGAATTAGTTCCACTGACTGCTGAATAAGGGTTTTGACTGGTTGCCAAGGAAGGTAACAGACAAGATTTCTTAGAAGTAGATTCATCTCTACTTGGGGAAGAGCCTTTGAAGCAGATCTCTGAGCTCATTTATGTTGTTAGACTTCATGAATCTGTGTGATTGTTGTTATTTTAAATCCTGGAGAACAGTGTGGCAATGCAGTTAGTAGCACAGCTCACTACCTGAACTTGCTTGTGTTCAGATTCATGAAACAGCAATGGGGTTCCACCATGTAAAGTAGACTATTTCAAACAAAGTTGTGCTGAAGTTGAATGCACTAGGAAGTTCAGGTGAAAAAAACAGTACAATGCACCTCATGCAAAGGAGAAACACTTTTTATAAATGTTAAATGTATGCCTCTTTAACATCATCCATCCATCTTTTTCTTTGTCTTCCTCTTGCTCTGAAACCCTGCTGTCTGATCTTATAGGTTTGCATGGAGGACACGGTTGGGTATATTCCTATCATATATCCAAGGATAAGCTTAGATATATTCTAATAATATGTCTAAGGGTAATGTTGGATATATTATTATCATATATCCAAGGATATAGTTGGATATGTTCTTATCGTATTTCCTCCATGGGTACGGTTGAATTAATTCTTATCATATGTCTAAGGACAGGGTGGATATATTCTAACAATATGTCTAAGGACAGGGTGGATATATTCTAACAATATGTCTAAGGACAGGGTGGATATATTCTAACAATATGTCTAAGGACAGGGTGGATATATTCTAACAATATGTCTAAGGACAGGGTGGATATATTCTAACAATATGTCCAATGGAAATGTTTGATATATTCTTATCATATGTCTAAGGATAGGAAGAATATATTCTCACCAAATGTCCAAGGAAAATGTTGGATATATTATTATCATATGACCCAGCATATGGTAGATATATCCTTATGATATGTCCAAGCTTTGAGGTTAAGATTTGAGCCAAGCTGCAATCCATCATAGGGACACTCAGTTGTTGGTCCGTTGTAATTGATGATTTTGTCCACATTAACTGTTCGCTTGAGTTCGAAGATAGCTAAGTAAGCCAGCTGAAACCATGAATTGTCTGTTGCACTTAGTACTAGGATTAGGACGCCTCCTGCCACCAAGGTTAAAAAAGGGTTGATGTGAGCAGACTTCCTGAGCGATCATCTTTGTATAGCCTCATTTATTCAGCAATAGCGCTGTGGCAGTCTGTTCGATTGGTGGAGATTCTTTCCCAATCATCATGGTTGATACCACACTGGATCAGTGATCTCTCAAGCAATCAGCAGTAGAAGACGGAGATTGGTGGGACATGTGAGAAAAATGGAAAACAATCACATACTCAAATAGGTGCTTTTCAGTGAACTTTCTGAGTGGAAGAGACCTGTAGGTAGACCAATGTTAAAGACAGGTGACACTGAAAGACATTGAAAATATCCCATAATTTATTGTGATACTTTAAGCACAGCTGTTGTTTACCTTCATATGTTTATAGGACACTTATTTAAAACATACTTTTTTATGGCTTGCTTGACTTGGAGCACAAGCTTCTTCTTTCTTCTTTTTGCTAGTGTTCTGCTTGTGCCTTTCAGCATCAGGTAATGTAAAGGTTTCTTGACCAGGCCCTAGTTGGTGCTTTGTACACGGGGAGCTATACTGCTTGTTATTTCTGCTATCCATCTTTTGCGTGTTCAGCCCTTGGATTTGTATTCATTGGATCTGATTAGCATTACTTTCTGATGGATACTATCTGGTTTTTGTCGCGTCATGTGGCCGAACCATTTGGTTTGCTATATCTTGATGAAGTCTTGCACTGGTATTGTATCTACATGTTTCCTAATATCTTTGTTTCTGATTTTATCCATTCTCGTTACTCCAAGCATTCTGCATAAGTATTTCATCTCTGTTACAATGTTTCTTTTATTTTTGCTTGTCAATGTCCAATTTTCGTACTGATAGCACAATGTGGGTAAGAATATCTGTTGTACAACGTTCTTTTTGTATCCATTGTCACATGTTTACAGTGTAATATTTGGGACATTTGCCCAATGATTTGACTTGCTTTATTGCATGTGTTTTGGATTTCAGTGTCTTATTTGCCATCTGCTGAGATTATGTTACCCAAGTACATGAAATTTTTCACCTATTTTACTTGTTTGTTTTGTATAAATATATGTTTTTTAATTTACTTTCTTGCAATCGTCATAACTTTAATTTTCTCTATGTGTCTAAACCAGATCCTGTCAGTTGGCCACATGTTGAATGATAATTTCTGGCACACAGCTTTCATCAAGCGCAGGATGCAGATTATTGAGGTGACCATAGATCAAGAAAGGTCTGTCACAGGTTGGTATAAGTAAACCATTTTAATTTGTACATTCTTCAAATTATTAAAATCTATAATACCACGTTGTACGAATGTAATTTTCTCTGGTTTTGTTTAATTTGCTATATACTTGACACTTATGTTATCATCATCAAGTGCATGATGAGTAGCTCATTCATGTCCGTCCATTATTTACTGTTCCTGTGCTCCATTGTTGACCCTTTTCTATATCATGGTTGAAACTGTCCAAAATTATTTCTGTTTGTCTTACTTTATTTCTTGTCTTTCACCAGTAATGTGCCCATTGTCACAGTGCTTCCCCAGTAATGTGCCCATTGTCACAGTGCTTCCCCAGTAATGTGCCCATTGTCACAATGCATTCCAGCTTTCTCCTTCTCATGACATGGTATAATAATGTGGACGGCTTATTTCTGATGTATAACAATAATAATTCGTCCAACGTCGTCGATGAGGACCACCAACATCATCATATGTCATAATGCAACCTTGAATATGTGTATGTGCTCATGACTGATCAACCTAATTCGAGTCTGGAAAAGTCTATGACACGACTGGTAAACGTAGTCAGAAGTTGTCTCTGATATTTTCTCTGCTCTTGACGTTTTGATTGCACGTCTATCCTGGGCTACCTGGATACGAAGACCCTCGCTGAATTCTTCTTCTTCGTACGCAGTCAGACAGTAACCATTATTTTTTCGAAAAAAGCGGCGGTCATCCTGAGGCTGTCGACACTGCCATAGAGCTTCTCTTGTGGTTCCACTGGTGATGGCCACATCTGCTCTCTCTGATCCTTGTATGTCGGGCAGTTCTGCAGCAGATGCTCAGCGGTCATTTTCTCGGTGCCACACGGGCATTCGTCGGTACCACCTATCTTCAATTTGTTGAATAGGTGGTACCTCAGTCTATTGTGGCCAGTGCGAAGTCTGAAGACAACGACCTGCTCTCTTCTGTTCAACTGGTAATAGGCATCGTTTTTGGTGTAGCCGGTATGTTCAGTTTCCCATTTGGTCATGTATCTGGCTTTAATAAGCCGTTTTGACTCTTCGTACGTTATACTAGTATCTGTTTGTGGTAGTCTTGCACCTTCTTTTGCCAGTCTGTCTGCCTCCTCGTTGCCTTGGATGTTGCAGTGTGATGGGACCCACTGTACCACTACCCTTTTTGGTGCAGACTGCTGGTATAGTTGACAGAGTGCTGCTCTTAAGTCATTAAGCTCGGTGTTTTTCTGGCTTTTTAGCGCTGTGACTACGGCCAGAGCATCTGTAAGCAGGACTAAATGGCTTTCATTTTCTTTATGTGTCACCTCGCTGAATTCAACGCTCTTCCATGTTGATCGATTGTGAGCCAGGTTCTCCCAGGTGTTAATGTGTATTTGACAGCACTTAAGGGACTCCTTCAGACTGTCCTTTAAATACTTTTTAGGACATCCTTGTGATCATTCTCCTTCACTCAGTTTGCTATACAGGAGCCTCTTTGGAAGCCTTTCGTTTGACATTCGGGCAATGTGGTCAGCCTATCGCAATTGAGATTTTTGCAAAAGTGTATGAATACTTTCCATGTTGGCTCTGGATAGTATTTCAGTATCTGTGATATGGTCCTGCCAGCATATATGCAGTATGCGTCTCAAATAGTTCATGTGAAAATTATTCAGTCTCCTGGCGTCACCAGTGTAGACAGTCCAGCTCTCACACGCATAGAGGATGTTGGGGACAATGACAACACGATAGACCTTCAGCTTAATCATTATGCTGATTCTTTAATGTTCCCATTTTGTTGAGCGCAACCGGCCAAAAATTGTGCTGGGCTTTGCTATTCTATTAGCCAGCTCATCAGCAATAGTCACTGATCTTGACGGCGTGTTTCCGAGGTAGACACATTTTTCAACCGCTTGTAATTTCTGTTCCCTCACTGTAACCACTGGCTGTTTTTACAATGTGCCTGATGCTGGTTGATTCATGACCTCGGTTTTCTTTGTGCTAATTGTCAAGCCAAAGTTGTCACAAGTAGCAAAGAACCGTTCCATACCCTTTTGCATATTCCGTTCTGAGCTACTGTTCAGAGCACAGTCATCTGCAAACAAGAGTTCGCTTATGGTGTCACGCATCACCTTTGTCTTCGCCTTCAGTCTGCAAAGATTGAATAGACCACCATGCATACAGTACTTTATTGGTATGCCATTCTTGGAATTCTGAAAGGCGTCCGTCAACAAAGCTGAAAACATCATACTGAACAGCATCGGAGCAAGTACACATCCCTGTTTTACACCATTATTGACCTCGAATGGTGAAGAAGTCTTGCCGCTGTCAAGTACATGTGCATGCATGCCCTCGTGGAGTTGTTTCACCACAGTTACAAATTTACATTAGAATTTAGACATGATTTGCCATCTCTGCTGGGCGTATCAAATGCCTTTGTGAGGTCAATGAATGTAATATAGAGCTCGTGGTTATGTTCTCGACATTTCCCCCATACCTGTTGCGCTGCAAATATCATGTCCACAGTTCCTTGACCAACTCTAAATCCACACTAACTTTCCAGGAGATGATGGTCAAGATGTTTGTTCAGGCAATTGAGCAGTACTCGTTAGAATCATTCCGGCCGGCAACAGATAGCAGTGAAATTCCGTGGTGGTTGTCACACTCCTGGGGATTGCCTTTTCTCTTGTAGATATGTACTATTGATGCATCCTTCATTTCCTGTGGGACTACTGCTTCAGCCCGCCCACATAGGAGCAGAAAAGTTCAGTGAGCCTCTTGGTGAGGCATGTTCCTGCTGCTGTATACACCTCTGCAAGTCAGCGTCACCCTGCATCAGCTCCAGGGGCTTTTCCAGGAGAAAGAAATTTAATGGCTTTGTTTACTTCATCTTCAGTTTTGATATCATCCATGGCCGTGTTCATGTTTACCTGGAACATGCATTGGATGGCCTCTTCATTTATGGATGATGGACTGTTAAGAATGTTGAAAAAATGTTCTGCCCATCTGTTGAGGATCTGAGCTTTCTCTATTAACAGCAATCCATCGGCGTTGCGAACTGAAGAGTTACCAGAAGGTTTTGGACCATAAAGTGATTTCAGCGCCGAGTAGAACCCTTTGAGGATCACTGGACGAAAAGATGTTCCATGACCACACCCCCCCCCCCCCCCCCCCCCGGGTACTGTATCAGCCATGTAAACACAGTATTAAGAGGATTATTACAGCTATATTCTGGGGCTGCACCCATAGCCTTTGACTGTCCCCAGTCCAACTGCAAGGCAGCAGTTGATAGTTGACATGTATATATATCTTATGACTGCTAAGTAAGAAACCACGACATCATATTGGAGAATCATAACATCATGGTGGTACTCCCTAGCTATGGCCTTTCATGAAAACAAAATGCTGTGATTCTCAACAAATGTAGATACTTATACAAGCATAATTCTTCAGAACGGCGAAGGACACATTCAGAACAGCGTTTTACACTATTACGAAACACGTATCACCGCTGTTAGTGTAAACATGCATCGTGAACCACACAGCTTGTGGCAGATTTCAAAAGTGTGGCGCCATCTTGAACAGGGAATATATACATCACATATTCTGATGTAAAATACTATGCTATCTATCCATATATGGTGATGTTGTGTGCAATTTGTCTAATGATGGTTGGATAAACATTTTGTTTCAGCCATATAGAGATTTCCTATATGTTATAAATGTGTTTATATTTTTCTTCTTATTTTGTCCATGGCTTTTTGAAAACATTGATCCAATGCAAGAAATTTTCCAACAAGTAAAAAGTTTCGATTATCTGGTAAAATCAACATTAATTTTTTAAATATTGATATAGTTAAAATATAAAGAATAAAATTGACTACTTGGTTATCATCTGATGTCACCAGTCTTACTTGGTCCTTTGTGTGTCTCCAGAGCATAGGGCAGCAACCATGACTGCCATTAGTTTCTCCTGCTAAGGCCGTCTTCTTGAACTCCATCCATCAGTTTCCAGTTGATCTGGCATCTTCTTCTGCTGTTTTTCATCAGGGGGTTTCCTCCAACTCTCTCCTGTGGGTTCTAATCAAGTAAATGTCTGGTTATATTTTTAGTTTGTTTTCCAAGAGTATACACTATCTATTTCTACATTCTGCTATTGTTTGTTTCCATAGATTGTTATTTCTTGTTTTCATTTGATGCAAAGTATGTGATGGAGCAAACTATTTGCAAAAATTGCATGTATAGTAGAGATACCCTGATATTTGTTAATGTTTATATTAAATGTGAACTGAAGTCAGTAACCCATAGCTGACTCTTAGCGCCAGGGCCAGCGAGCCAGAGCTGCAAAGACCCTTTCTTCACCACCCTGCGGTAATCCTGGATAAACAGGCTGCAACAGAGCAGACTGGCTAAGGAGAAGGGATCAAAGAGGGGAGGCTAACCTGGTACTCAAAAAATGATTGCTAAAATCAGATGTGTCAGATTGAAAGGTGCAAATATTACACTCAAGCTGTAAACACAGCACATTCCATTCTCTGGACTACATTCTGCTACTTGCAAAGCCCTTTTCAAGACTTGGTAGCAGGAGATTGAGAATGAATAAAGTCAAGCCAAATGTGAACTGTAAAATATAATTGGACATATCAGGAGCTTGATATTACATTTTTAATGCATGAATTTAATTTCCATTAAGCAAAGATTTCATGTTAATCCAGTAATGCTTTTTACAAGATAAAAGGAGTAAGATCTGGGTCACGTGAAACCTGCTGATCAAGTCCCCACCTTGTTTATGCTTCTGGAAATATGCTGTCACATTGTGGTGAGCTTGCTGAGAAGCCTGGCACTGCACTACAACCAAGATGACCTTGGTTTACTTTTTTTAAGTAGACCTTGGGATGTAAGATGTAAGAAGTTAACTCAACTTAGTGCAAGTAGAATCAAACAACTGTTATTAGGAATAAACACGCCCTCTTATACTGCCGAAGGCGGATGTATTCGAAAGGTGCAAATATTACAGTCAAGCTGTAAACTAGCGTCACAATGCAATCAGTTCTCCGGACTAAATCCTGCTACTTGCAAGCAGAAGAAGAAGAAGAATACACTCTATTAGGATACATATTGGACAATACAAATAGAAATAGTCTCAAATAACATCATAGAAAGGGTTAATCAGTAATTGTGCATACCTTCATCAGCTGTCCTACCTGGGAAAGGGAAAGAACTGAGTCATTTAAGTGTGGTTATTGGACAGTTGGCACAACCAGACCAGGGCACTGCGGCCCACCACACTGGTTTCGATGGTAATATGCAAGCAATCATTTTTAATGGAAATGACTTCTTAAAGGTAATTTTTCTAGTCCTCCGGATGGAGTTTTTAATTGCTGTTTTCATATATTCCTTTGTGGTATCAGATTTGAGCACATGTTTGTTAAGTTGTACAAACACATTTTTCACTTAGTCTTAGTAATTTTAAAATGTGTCTGTTCGTTTCTACTTTACTTACATAGTCACTGCTGTTCTACCATGGGATTGTGGCTTCTACAGGACAGGGTAGTCCAACCCTCCTTAGTAGCCTCTTATAACATGTCTGGCAGGTGACAGTCTAAATATTCTTTGTTCTTCTTTTGGGCCCTTGAATACACCAGAAAGTCTGTTTCTTTGTTGTTTTGTTTGTTTAAGATAAAATACATCAATATTTAATGCCTGCAAATTTCTTTCTTTTTCTTTATTCTTTGTTTTTGGACTACAAATTTAGAGTTTTTGAATGAATTTGAGTGCAATGTTAGGAATGATAAAAAGACATATTAAACATAAGAGTAAGGAAATGATTGTCAAACTGTATAAAGCATTGGTTAGATCTAGTTTGGAGTACTGTGTACAGGTGTGGAGTACTGTGTACAGGTGTGGAGTACTGTGTACAGGTGTGGAGTCCTTATTGTTGAGGGGACATAAACATGCTGGAAAGGATACAAAGAAGAGCAACAAAGCTGATAGTGGGATTCCAGAATTACAGTTATGAGGAAAGACTCAGAAAAGCAGGCCTACAGTGTCTAGAAAGAAGAATTCGAGGTGACTTAATGCAGGTGTATAAGATAATCCCAGAAAAGGTACAATTAGACTATAACACAATTTTTTTTCAAAATACAACCCCCCAACGAGAACAAGAGAGAACAGAAAACAAATTAAAGAAAGGTCCAGATTGGATATTAGGATATATTTTTTTAGTCAGAGTGTGGTGAATGCTTGAAGTGCATTACCGCAGCAGGTAGTGGAGGCAGAGACAGTTAATGCATTTCAAAATAGATTAGATGCACATAGCTTTGAGAGCAGGGTAATGCAAATGTATCTGGTTGTATACAGACTCTGATGAGTCTTCTAAACCAGTATAAAAACGTTGTTAAGTTAAGTTAATCAGCTTCTGAAGCATCCCCCACAAGGGTCCAACAATAGTCAGCCAGCATTGCTACACTCCATTCTCCTTAGCACTTTTTTTTTTGAGGGTAGAAATGTAACAGCACCGCAGTTAGCCAAGCAGAAATCCAGATTATAATGGAGAAAGTGGAATTTCAGTGACATATTACACCCAGTTTCTCATAGTGATGTCAGAGGGCTATTAGAAACCCCCAATAATTATCAGACCACTTGCTGGAATGCATTCCAAGCTAACTTTTTATGACCTGTAAGAATAGCATCAAAATAATTATCTCAGACGAGCTAACTGTGGTATCTGTAGACCAACAAATTCACCTGCCATGATTTTGACTTCATTAAGTCTTGGAAATTTATCACAAAGGTATACACATTCTGCCCCATTTTGATCCATGGCTTTTACAAAATTCTTCATGAGTCCAATTTTGATGTGGGGATGAGGGCACAAAATCTTGTTGGATTCTACATGTGGTTCTACAAGTACATTTATTTTTCCCAGTTCAAGTAATTGTTGTAGGAGCCAATATTGTATCCTGGCACGGCTGTCCAAGAGACACAGGAAACAACAAAACTTTTGTGTAACCCTGCTGTAGCCCCATCAAGATGGCAATGACCTTCAGGTCACCACAAATCTGCCACTTGTCATAGTTTATTGTGTGTAACAGTTGTTTCATGTGAGTACCCTAGTGGAACAAATGGTAAAACATTACCACTATGGAGCAGCACATCTTGGATAAATCAATGATAGTTTTGTCCATCACAAGTGATGAAGACCACTCTCTTTGTTCAGCCGTATGGACAGTCGTATCTCTTGCTGTGTCCGCTGAAATGGGTGACTTGCGCTGAGATTTGGATTAAAGTGAGGAAGAAACTGCGCCTTTTGTCAACCTCACTCACAGAGCCTAAGCTACCTTTTGCCAGTGGCAAGACATTCATCGAGACGACTGGAGATAGCATAGGATGCAGATTTTGCCTCAGGGTTACCACCGAAGCCTTTCCGTAAACATGTAACCCGCAGGGTAGAAAGGTGGGAAGGCATCTAACGCAGTTTGTCGTGCCTTTTCGATAACCACAAGAGGTCGTATGGACAACACTCAGCGTGTGAGTGAGTCTGGCATCTCTCCCCAGCTGTATTCAGTTCATCATAGTAGCATCTAAAATTCCCACACGCCACATTCGTGAAGGTGAACCGGCAGAACTAACCCGTGAGCTACGACACAGGTATAACTAGTTTAAGCGTAGCGCCATTCAGCCGGCGTCCAGACCAGGATAAATGGATGGAAGAAATCACAAAAAAAGAACGAAATAACAAGTCCAGATGGAAAATATCTCCACGTATCCGTGAACACAAGTGTAAGTCGTCGACTAGTGTGAATTCCAGGTAAATCCGTGGTCTGGCGGCATCCATAATCATCCAAAACAGTAGAGAAATGTAGACTCGCAGCCAGTTACGGCGCCATCTTTGCCAGATGAATGGTCTCCAATTGACACCTATGCAATTAATTTGTAGCGCTGTTATCAGACCCACTATATCAACGCAAGCAGTGAGGTTATCTGTCATATTTTTTAAAAAGGGCAGTTTTTATTTGCTGAACATAACACATGGGCTCATGAACATTCTCATCTAGAAGAATCCATTTCTGCAGTCTGGACCTTAGCAGCTCTGCTTGGCGTTTTGGCAATTCTAGATCTCTCACTGCAACCCCCTGGTCAGACTATATTAGTGATTAGTGCAACCTGTTTCTAGGGCCGCCACATGGAGGAGGAAATAGGGTATTGGTCAGTTTTTGTTTTGCTCTAGGTTTTGTCTGGGAGGGAATCAAGCACTCTACATATCTGACTTCAGGTGCAGTTCATGAGTTCTTACTGAGCCTTTTTCTCTCCTGTTTTAAGTTCATATTCATAACAAACATGTCCAAGTTAGATTTAAACAGCTACTTTTGTCTCAGATATATTTTGTCTGTTGTTCAGCAATCATCACGTCAATAGTATTTCACAGTTTTTTAAATATTCTGTGTGTTGTTTGAAGCTACCTGTGTTGAGTTGAACAGTTTTGTAATGTCCTGTGTGTTGTTTGAAGCTACCTGTGTTGAGTTGAACATTTTTTTAATGTCCTGTGTGTTGTTTGAAGCTACCTGTGTTGAATTGAGTGAACTCTTCCTGACATTTCTGTGGTAGAGGGTTAAAGTAGCTACCACTTACATACTGAGGCATACTTGAGAAGGTCAACTGAGGTTCTTTCAGCTGTAGTGTAATGTGAGGCTTCTCAGTGAACTCACCACTATGGGTAGTACAGTGTCCATTCCCACCTTGTTGTCCAGACTGCCATGACACAGCCTGTTTCCAGGAACATGAAAAAGGACATGAGGAGGTAGGGTCTTGATCAGTATGTTTCACGTGACCCTGATGGGATGTGGGGTCTTGATCAGTATGTTTCACGTGACCCTGATGGGATGTGGGGTCTTGATCAGTATGTTTCACGTGACCCTGATTACCCTTCACTCCCACCTTGATCAGTATGTTTCACATGACCCTGATGGGATGTGGGGTCTTGATCAGTATGTTTCACGTGACCCTGATTACCCTTCGCTCCCACCTTGATCAGTATGTTTCACGTGACCCTGATGTGAGGTGGGGGTTTTGATCAGTATGTTTCACGTGACCCTGATGTGAGGTGGGGGTCTTGATCAGTATGTTTCACGTGACCCTGATTACCCTTCGCTCCCACCTTGATCAGTGTGTTTCACGTGACCCTGATTACCCTTCGCTCCCACCTTGGTCAGTATGTTTCACGTGACCCTGATGGGATGTGGGGTCTTGATCAGTATGTTTCACGTGACCCTGATGTGAGGTGGGGGTTTTGATCAGTGTGTTTCACGTGACCCTGATGTGAGGTGGGGGTTTTGATCAGTATGTTTCACGTGACCCTGATTACTCTTCGCTCCCACCTTGATCAGTATGTTTCACGTGACCCTGATGGGATGTAGGGGTCTTGATCAGTATGTTTCACGTGACCCTCATTACCCTTTACTGCCACCTTGATCAGTATGTTTCACGTGACCCTGATTACCCTTCGCTCCCACCTTGATCAGTATGTTTCACGTGACCCTGATTACCCTTCGCTCCCACCTTGGTCAGTATGTTTCACGTGACCCTGATGGGATGTGGGGTCTTGATCAGTGTGTTTCACATGACCCTGATTACCTTTTGCTCCCACCTTGATCAGTATGTTTCAAGTGACCCTGATGGGATGTGGAGTCTTGATCAGTATGTTTCACGTGACCCTGATTACCCTTCGCTCCCACCTTGATCAGTATGTTTCACATGACCCTGATGGGATGTGGGGTCTTGATCAGTATGTTTCACGTGATCCTGATTACCCTTCACTCCCACCTTGATCAGTATGTTTCACGTGACCCTGATGTAAGGTGGGGGTCTTGATCAGTATGTTTCACGTGACCCTGATTACCCTTCGCTCCCACCTTGATCAGTGTGTTTCACGTGACCCTGATTACCCTTCGCTCCCACCTTGGTCAGTATGTTTCACGTGACCCTGATGGGATGTGGGGTCTTGATCAGTATGTTTCACGTGACCCTGATGTGAGGTGGGGGTTTTGATCAGTGTGTTTCACGTGACCCTGATGTGAGGTGGGGGTTTTGATCAGTATGTTTCACGTGACCCTGATGTGAGGTGGGGGTCTTGATCAGTATGTTTCACGTGACCCTGATTACCCTTCGCTCCCACCTTGATCAGTGTGTTTCACGTGACCCTGATTACCCTTCGCTCCCACCTTGGTCAGTATGTTTCACGTGACCCTGATGGGATGTGGGGTCTTGATCAGTATGTTTCACGTGACCCTGATGTGAGGTGGGGGTTTTGATCAGTGTGTTTCACGTGACCCTGATGTGAGGTGGGGGTTTTGATCAGTATGTTTCACGTGACCCTGATTACTCTTCGCTCCCACCTTGATCAGTATGTTTCACGTGACCCTGATGGGATGTAGGGGTCTTGATCAGTATGTTTCACGTGACCCTCATTACCCTTTACTGCCACCTTGATCAGTATGTTTCACGTGACCCTGATTACCCTTCGCTCCCACCTTGATCAGTATGTTTCACGTGACCCTGATTACCCTTCGCTCCCACCTTGGTCAGTATGTTTCACGTGACCCTGATGGGATGTGGGGTCTTGATCAGTGTGTTTCACATGACCCTGATTACCCTTTGCTCCCACCTTGATCAGTATGTTTCACGTGACCCTGATGGGATGTGGGGTCTTGATCAGTATGTTTCACGTGACCCTGATGGGATGTGGGGTCTTGATCAGTATGTTTCACGTGACCCTGATGGGATGTGGGGTCTTGATCAGTATGTTTCACGTGACCCTGATTCCCCTTCACTCCCACCTTGATCAGTATGTTTCACATGACCTTGATGGGATGTGGGGTCTTGATCAGTATGTTTCACGTGACCCTGATGTGAGGTGGGGGTTTTGATCAGTATGTTTCCCGTGACCCTGTTGTGAGGTGGGGGTTTTGATCAGTATGTTTCACGTGACCCTGATTACTCTTCGCTCCCACCTTGATCAGTATGTTTCACGTGACCCTGATGGGATGTGGGGTCTTGATCAGTATGTTTCATGTGACCCTGATTACCCTTCACTGCCACCTTGATCAGTATGTTTCACGTGACCCTGATTACTCTTCGCTCCCACCTTGATCAGTATGTTTCACGTGACCCTGATTACCCTTCACTCCCATCTTGATTAGTATGTTTCACGTGACCCTGATTACCCTTTACTCCCAGGGTCCTCTATGATAATCCTCTACTTTTCAACAACAAAATCCAAACAAAAATAAAGATAATTCAGTTTAATTTTGTATTTGGTCAATGACCACATTTCAGTGATTCAGCACAAAAGACACAGAATTGTGATAATAAGTTTTCTGTGAGAGAGATCATGTGAAATTTGTAGGTTTCTTTTTGGATTTTCTGAAATGTTCAAAAGTGTGAAAACATTTCTAACAAACACATATATAATTATTTGCCTTGATAATGTTTCAGATGGCCAAATCAGATGGGAGGAAAAATATTGAAACATCTGCTCACTTCAGTCCTGATGAATACTATACGCAGAAGTCAGTGACATTTAAGTCTGGGGATGCCTATGCTGTTTTGCCTCAGTTACAAGTCCATGACACGTTTTCTTTGAACTTTCAACTCAAAACCACAGAAAGTTCTGGTTTGATTCTCTATAATGGAGGAGCAGGACAAGATTTCTTTGCTATAGAGATATTTCAGGGATTCTTGTTTTACATATATGACATTGGAGTAGGTCCACACTATGTGAAAGCCAATGCCAATGGCCCCATCAATGACAACAAGTGGCATGAGGTTAGATGATGTTTGTTTTCAATACTTTCAGTGAGTCACATTGCATCATGATTGGCTGCTATCTTAGACAAAGGTCAAGGTAGTTCCATAACAAATACTGCCATTGAGGATGAAGTGTTTGAGATTTGGTTGTGCAAGGTTTGGTTAAGTTACATTACCTGTTTGAGACTAGATTGTGCAAGGTTTTGTGAAGTTACATTACCTGTTTGAGACTAGATTGTGTGTGTAAAGTTTGTTGAGATGGCATTTTTTTGTTTGAGACTTGATTGTACAAGGTTTGTTGATGTAGTGTGACCTATTTGAGACTTGATTGTACAAGGTTTGTTGATGTAGCGTGACCTGTTTGAGACTTGATTGTACAAGGTTTGTTGATGTAGTGTGACCTATTTGAGACTTGATTGTACAAGGTTTGTTGATGTAGTGTGACCTATTTGAGACTTGATTGTACAAGGTTTTGTAAGGTGACATGAACTGTTTGAGATTTGGTTTTACAAGGTTTGGTGAAGTTACATTACCTGTTTGAGACTAGATTGTGCAAGGTTTTGTGAAGTTACATTACCTGTTTGAGACTAGATTGTGTGTGTAAAGTTTGTTGAGATGGCATTTTTTTGTTTGAGACTTGATTGTACAAGGTTTGTTGATGTAGTGTGACCTATTTGAGACTTGATTGTACAAGGTTTGTTGATGTAGTGTGACCTATTTGAGACTTGATTGTACAAGGTTTGTTGATGTAGCATGACCTGTTTGAAACTTGATTGTACAAGGTTTGTTGATGTAGTGTGACCTATTTGAGACTTGATTGTACAAGGTTTGTTGATGTAGCATGACCTGTTTGAAACTTGATTGTACAAGGTTTGTTGATGTAGTGTGACCTATTTGAGACTTGATTGTACAAGGTTTGTTGATGTAGCATGACCTGTTTGAAACTTGATTGTACAAGGTTTGTTGATGTAGTGTGACCTATTTGAGACTTGATTGTACAAGGTTTGTTGATGTAGCGTGACCTATTTGAGACTTGATTGCACAAGGTTTGTTGATGTATCAGCATCCATTTTTCCTTCTCAATAGAACACAGGGCCTATAATTGTTCTCTCCATTAATAGGTCCTCTTCTTTATCTTTTCTTGCGATGTTCCAGTTGCTTGATTTCTGCATGAGTCTCTGTCGCAAGGACTTCTCTGCAGTTGGGCTGGTGTTTGAGGCTCCTTTTGTAGGCTCTGTAATAATTATTTTTCGTAAATTTTGGGTATTGACTTTACAAAGTATGTTTGCAAATGGAAAAGTAAACAATCTCCACACTGACGTCAAATAGAAACACCAAAGTAATTAAAATATACAAGACAATCATGGAAAAATGAGTCAGTGATAAAATGTAAAAAACTGAACAAATGAATGAACTGAAACAAAATGAATATATTTACAATTTCTCAAAGTTTATATGAGTTTTCTGAAAACACTATCACTTTAGCAAGACAGATTTTACTCTACATTTATTTATTTGCTCATTCACACCTGCCTTATTAATTTTTTAATATTAAAAAAAAAACATTTTGCTTCTAACTTTGATATTACTTTAATGTATTACTTATTCTATAAAATATCCATATTTATTTGTACCTTTTATTCATGTGTATATCTT
Source organism: Ariolimax columbianus (assembly GCA_036924085.1). Classification (NCBI taxonomy): domain Eukaryota; kingdom Metazoa; phylum Mollusca; class Gastropoda; order Stylommatophora; family Arionidae; genus Ariolimax; species Ariolimax columbianus. The sequence continues at coordinate 4,429,696 of JAVGWX010000013.1, forward strand.
TTCTACTGACAGAAGCCTACTATGGAGTCTTTACAAATTGGTCTCTTTTTTTTCCTTGTCACATTATAAAATTGTTGCTTGTCATTGTGTGTAATGCTTTTACAATTATTAATGAGTTGTTTAAAAATTATCCTTGTTATTTCTCTAAAGTAATATTATTATCTCATGTTAGGGATCAAGATGCTGAGCAGCGCATGAGCTGCAGTGGTCAGCAACCCATAGCTGACTGCTAGCATCAGGGCCAGCGAACCAGAGCTGCCAAGACCCTTCTATACCTCCACGTGGTGATCCTGGATAACAGGCTGCAGCAGGGTAGACTGGCTAAGGAGAAGGGATCAAAGAGGGAATGCTGACCCGGTACTAAAAAAAATGCTTGCTGAAGTCGGATGTGTTGGACCAAAAGGTGCAAATATCGAAGTCATTGCTGTAAACTATGACACAACGCATTCCGTTCTCTGGACTACATTCTGCTACTTAAGCCCTTTCAGGGTTTGGTAGCGGGAGATTGAGAATGAACGAAGCCAAGCCATCTCATGTTAGTCATGTTGAAAGTTAATGCCATCAGATTTGTCGATGACCAAGCCGTAGTGGTGGGATCAGTAGCAATGTTGCAAATGCCGCTTGAAAAATTTAATATCACAGCCAAGAGTTTGGCATGGAAATACACACATCAAAGACAAAAGCTTTGGTAATATCCGAGCAACATAGGCAAATAAATCTGATCATCAATGGAGAAATAATCGAACAAGGACATAATTTTACATATTTTGGGCAAACCATAACAGAAGGTGCCCGCAACGAGACAGGAATTAGAACAAGGACTGCAATGGCAAAAAAGGGCTTCAGTGAAAAACAGAAATGTCTAACCTCAAAGAATATCAGGATAGAACTGAGCTAAAGAATAATAACCACTCATATATGGCTAATTGTAGCATACGAGACTGAAACATGGACTCTAGCAAAGAAAGATGAAAAACGCTTGGAAACATTTTAAATGTGGTGCTATCGTAGAATGGAAAGAGTGAGTTGGACAGAAGAAAGATCTAATGACAATTTACTCAATGATGTTGGCGCACAAAGACAAATATTGCATATGATACAAAAATGTTGGTTGAGTTGGCTGGGTCACAATATGAGACATAAAAGTTGGTTGAGTTGGCTGGGTCACAATATGAGACTTAAAGTCTTCTACAGAAGAGACTATAGATGGCAAGATTTATGAGAAGAGAGGACCAGGATGACCAAGACTAACCTTTACATTTCAGGCATGCAGGGACATGCACACAAGTGCAGACTTATGCTGCAATGAAGAGATCTGCAGAGGATAGGTTCAAATGGAGAGATATACTCAGACAACCTTACAACCAGTCTCAGGACTGATTAACCAGAGAATAAAGCCAAATGAAGAGACATACTCAGAATCTATTAAATTAAAAAGATTGGATGGCGGCATGGTCTAGTGGTTAAGTAGCATGGCTCACAATCCAAAGGTACTGGGTATGCTCACCATCACAGCATCGGCCGTTATCCGAGGAAGCAAACACTTAGAAAATGCAGGAAGAAACAGACATTTACATAAAATGCTTGCCAAAGTCGGATGCACTGGGTCGATAGGGGCAAAAATAACAAAACATAGTGCAACGCACACTGCATTGGGGAATAGAGAAATAAGGCAACAACAAACAAAAGATTTAAGATTAGAAAGATTTGTTTTTCAAAATGTGTGATTTATTTTAATGATCTTGAAATCAACAAGCAAAACATATTGTTCTGTTTCACCGGCAGATTCAGCTGCTGCGACCTGAGATGCATAAACAACTTCTGAGGGTCGACAACAACACTCCAACGATAGATTATCTTACTAGTGCTACACATAGTAAATTTGACTTGAGCGGTCACCTGTACATTGGAGGTGTCAGTAAGAAAATGTACCACTACCTTCCCAGACACATTTACTCTAAACAAGGCTTTGTTGGCTGTCTAGGGGCACTAGATCTTAATGGTCACTTACCAGACTTGATTCGGGACGCAAATCAGGTTCATGGCAGTGTTCAATATGGATGCCAAGGTGAGTGTTCATTAAATGTCCTAGTTGCTTTTCTTTGTAAAGAGCTTTCAATTATATTATAAAGTGTCTTGCTTACTTACTTCCCGTGTCCTAGGTACTACGTCACACTTCATTCTTCTAGTATTCAGCCACATGGATTGCCCTGTCACAGGCACTCAGAAGGTCATCAATACTACAAGTCTCCGGGAGGTTTGGGCAGATCATCAGATGGCCTTGGTCTTGTGTTACTCCACATTCGCATGTTTCATTATCCCTGTATCTCCATCTTTTCAGGTTTTTCCTGCATCGTGATCCACCATTTCGAAGTCTATTTAGTGACTTCCATGTTGCGTAGAGCAGGAGATGTCCAGGTGCAGGTTCCTCCCATAACTTGATCAAGGGGACCTGTGTCAGCTGTTTCCAACTTTCGAGGCGTCGTTTTCCTGGACTAGTCTGTAGGGGCTGGGTTTACTGTAATAAATTTTGTCTTGACTTTAGTCTTGGGCGCTGGACCTGATGTCCGAACATATAATAAAGTTATAAAGTGTCAGATTTAAGATACATTACTTTGTTTTCCATTATGTTTGCCTTCATTATTGTGTGACAATTGAATGTATCTTCTTCTTCGGCTTTCATTCTGAAAAGGACGTTGTGTCATAATTTGCAGCAAGGCAGCGATATCTACGATTTCAGACCGAAACATCTGATTTCAGCCATATTTAGTACCAGATTTGCATTCCCATTGTGATCCCTATCTCTTAGTCAGACTACAGCTACCACGATCCCTATCCCTTGGCCAGACTAGACCCACTCTGACCCCTATCCCTTGGCCAGACTAGACCCACTCTGACCCCTATCCCTTGGTCAGACTAGACCCACTCTGACCCCTATCCCTTGGCCAGACTAGACCCACTCTGACCCCTATCCCTTGGCCAGACTAGACCCACTCTGACCCCTATCCCTTGGTCAGACTAGACCCACTGTGACCCCTATCCCTTGGTCAGACTAGACTCACTGTGATCCCTATCCCTTGGCCAGACAACACCAGTGACTAATGCAGCCTGTTTCCAGAGCCGCCACATTTAGGTGGAACATTATCTTTGTCAGCTATGGTTTGCTAACCCCAATGCACTCAGCCAGCTATGAGCCGCTGACTGCTGTCAACTCATTCACTGCTGCATCTTGGCCCAAAATTTATCTAAAGAAAGTAGTGGCTAGTCTATTTGTACATTCAAAGAGCTTGTCTAGAAATACTACTGGTGTCAGACATATGTGCTTTTCCTGTTGCTCATTTGTTAGGCAATAATACAGCAGACGCTACAGTTGTTTTATCAGTGCCACAGTACTTTTCCTTAGTTTGTAGAATAATTTGTGTCTCAGTCTGATGTGCTGTTTCAATCCTTTTTTGTTGAAAAATCGGTGTCTCAGTCTGTTGTAGTCTGTGTGTGTTGCAATCCTTAGTTTGGTGAGCAGATGGTATCTCAATCTGTTGTGGCAGCCCATGCAAAGTCTGAAGATTGCCATTTGTTCACTTCTGTTGAGCTGGTAATGTGCTCATTTCTGTGGTGGTCTCGAAGATCTGGATACAATGTGTTCCCTGTAAACCTCTCAAACTCTTCTAAAGTTAAACTGTTAATATTATGCCAAGGTTAGCTTTCAACCTTTCTTTGGCAATCTTACAGCCTTGTTTTGGATGCATTCTTTAGCTTGTTTGTGTTGCATTTGTTGATGATAAATCTGTATAAACACAGGTACATTTTTTGTTTGATAGTGTTGCTCTATATATATTTAAGACTCTCTTTTGATGCAGCTGAACTGTTCTTTTTCTTATGCCGTTTATATTATCAATTTATATGGTGTTTGCCTTTTTTTATGGCAATGAATATATTTAATTATATAGGGCTTTTTGAAGACAATCAAAAGACGGAAACTCGCTTGATCTGGCTACATATCAAGATCAAACAGGACTGTAAATGCAATCCTGCATGGAAAGGTGTAAAGCAGGCGCAAAGAGATCATCCCAAAAAGAGATGGTAAGACAACATAAAAGAATGGACCAATGTCCGACCAGAGGAGGTACAAGCAGCGGCCGCTGACAGATAGGGGTAGTGTGGGGTTATGGGGGTGTCTTCATGTGTGCCCGAACAACCTCACCAGTTACGAGATGACTTGACTTGATATCCATATATACATATAAAAAAGATTAGTACTTTTTCAAGTGCACTTTTTTTCAAGGTCCCTCGACCAGCTGTAGAACTGATTCGTGTGCTAACAATGGCCGATGTGTACAGTACTGGACATCAAACAAGTGTGATTGTGACATGACATCATTTACTGGGCCAACGTGCAAAGATGGTAACTTACCAAAGCTTTATCCACATATTTTGTACAGTCCATTTTAGTCCAAACACTTTCTATTTTGGTCCAGATTTTTTGTTCACCAAATGTCATGTGATCCTCACATTCATATCTCTGTTCGTAATTCCATTAAAAAATCTCTGTTCGTAATTCCATTAAAAATGCCCTTGTCTTCACCCAAATCAGTTTTCTTACACCTTTGCTCATATTAGATTGTGCCCTGCATGTCATTCAAACCTGTCTACATCTATGTCTGTTTACTTGTTTTGATTAATTTTCTGTGGATAAATGTAATTTATAATATCTTTTGTTCAGGGTGTAACATTTGACCTTTTATTTATTTGAAATGTTTAATGCTATCTTAAAAATCACATATTTAGTGCTATATTCAGCGATTAACATGTTTTCACTTTCTTTATAACATTTCTTCAATAAACATTCTCTTCTTCATTTAAAAGAAGAAAAAAACATACTTTAGATATCTCATTTTCAATTAACATCTTTATATGACCTGCTATATATTTCTAGATTTATGCAAACTTTGTTTCTATGCCTTTATAATTTTCAAACATAATTATACATTATTACAAATTTAAATAATATAAAAATAAGCTAATGACACTTTTACATGTGCACAACATTTCATGTATTTTTCTGGCTGAGTTCAATTCTACAGCATTAAAGAAAACACTACATGTTCCCAACAGAGAGTGTATCTTACAAGTTTGGACCTCTGCCAGGGTATATCATATTTGTTTATCCAGACGACATGCAGCCATCAACCATTTTTGATAACTTGGCATTTGGATTCAAGACTTTTAAAGATGAAGCAACATTGATACGGATTGACAGCAAATCATATGATGACTTTATTCAATTGGAACTGGTGAGTTGGATAATGTATACTCTTATACACATGCATATTTGGTATTCACATTTCCATCATCATCATCAGTGCTACATTGCCAGCATATTAATCTATGAAATATTGTGTTTTATTTGTTTTCTGCTCAAGTCCGTATGGAGATTAAGAGAAAATTGACAAGACATACCAACAGACAACACAACCTACAAGTATTTATTGATATATCTTTGAATTGAAGAAATCAGTACTGACCAGCTGATTCAGTTTTGTGTTACCATTGACAACATAAAGGGTGGATGATTATGATGATTTTTAATGGTCTTTTAAAGACTTCAATGGAAAATGCTCATTTTCTTTTTCTTTTACAATTTTCATTGCATGAAAGAAATTGCAATACGGGTTAGAGTTTTTGCAAGTACATTTTTATACCTTTCAGTTTAAAATAAAAAATAATAGTTGCTCATAGCAAGCAAAGATGGTGACAGCATCAGGATTGTGCTGCGATAGATGTTCTCATATGGCTGTTGTTGTTTAATGCCCACAATCAGTAAGTTTACTCTTTTATGCGCCATGAAAAAGGCGTTAAGTGGCGGGTTGTAGTAGCTTTCCTCAATTCCAGAACAAGCTGATCAAGATGGATGGCAATCCTCTAAGTGATTGTGTTATGCTTGGCTTCATCTTCGTGGCACTCACTACTACAGGGATCACATCGATCCACATCTCATCAGCCAGACTGCCTTAAAAACAGCCTGTTTCCAGGGAACGCTACATGGAAGAGAGGGAGGAATGCTGCAGCAGAGTGATACAGAAATCACATACAATGAGACACAAGCATTCATCAGGGTAACGAACATGCAAAATGGAAAAAAGACCACCCTGGCCACATAGAAAACGATTCCTATCATCAACTCTCCATGCGAGACCAGGTGATAATTCTCCAGCTACGCACAGGTCACGACAGACTGAGATGACATCTGTACAATAAGTTCAAGATTGGCACTACAGACTTTTGTACCTGTGGCACAGCCCCCATGAAGGCAGAACATATTTTGCAGTCCTGTCCACTGTTTACCAACAAAAGAAGTGGCATTTGGCAACAGCCAGTGTCCTTCCACGAGAAGCTGTATGGAAGCGTACAGAGCCTTGAGTCGACTGCTGCCTTCATTAGAGTCATTGAAGTTGAAGTCTGACGAGGAAGAATAAGAAGAAGATTGGGGTCTTGGTCAGTGAGTTGACCCTGATGTGACGTCCTGGTCAGTATTTTGTGCCTGATTGGACTAGCATTTCAGTTTCCTCTCATATGGCTGTAAAGACCAATCCTGGCATGGCAGACTCTTCCGCTGACGAGTCACACATGTCAGGAGTTGGCTGTGGAGTCATCGTGCATTCTATTCTTTTAGGTAGCACGCTTTCTCTGAGCCTCTGCAATGGAGGTTCAATCTGCGATCTAAGCATCTTTGGTGATACTAGTACACCATGTGAAATGGTTCTGTCCAAGCAACTCCCAGGAGTTAACATCAATGTTGAAACTTTTCAGAGACACTTTCAAGGAGTGTCTGTAGCATTTATTCTGTCCCCCTAATGAAAGTCTACCTTTCTGAACTCACTATACCGCTACTTGAGGATGCGCTCATCGGGCAACATGTCCCATACATCTTATCTGGACTTTTTGCAGAAGTGTATGGATGCTCAACATGCCAGACATGCTAAGAATTTGAGAGTCAGACACCTTATCCTGCTATCTGATCCTGAACAGCCTATGCAGACAGCTTGAGTGAAAACAATTGCACTGCCTGGCATGTCTGCTATAGACTATCCGTGTTTCGCAGGCACACAGGAGAGTGGCTACGACTATAGCATGATACATTTTTACCGTGGTGGAGACACTGATGCGTTGTAGGTTCCAGCTATTTGCTTGTAGTCTACCAAATGCAGAGCTTGTCTCTACAACCTTGCTGTTGACAGTCGATATTCGTTTCTCTAGTGAGGGTACTGCCTAGGTAGGTAAAGGTATCGATTGCCTGGGGATGTTGGTTCTATAATATTTGGTTTGATGTACAGCTTCCCAGGAACAGGTTGAAAGAGTATCTCTTTTTCCTATTGCTGATAATGAGACCAAAGTTACTGCATGCCATACAGAGATGGGCAGACAAAGATCTTCAGACTCAGAACGGGACATTGTAGACTGAAGGCCCACCTCCACAGAATGGGTCTCAGAGACACTGCCACGTGTGATTGTGGAGCACCAAAGCAAACACCAGAATATATTCTGCAGGACTGCCTAACCTATGCAGATCAAAGAGAGACAGACTGGCCTGGGGATACGACCATGCTTGAAAAGCTGTGGGGGACAGGCGAAGACCTGAAACACAAAGTTTCCTTCGTGAACCTCGCCGGACTAGAAACATAGCATTAGTTGATCGATAAAGAAGAAGAAGAAACTGCATGCCATCAAAAACATCCATATCTTGTTCTGAGCAAGTGTTGAGGACACAACCATGAGCGAATAGGAGATACAGGATTGTGACTTCACTCATTTTGATGTAAGACTTCTGGCCTCTCGGGTTGAACAGCCGACCTTGCATCCTGTACCTGATATGCATGCCAGTAGCAGCGCCATGTACAGCATCAGAGAGCATTGCTGCAAGACTATGCTAGAGTGTCAATGCCAGCACACATCCCTGTTTGACACTGTTGGTGACTGGAAGGACTACAGACAATTCTCTCTCATACAGTACTTGAGGCATGACGACATCATGAAATTGGCAGACAAGGACAGTGAATCTGCTTGAGGCATGACGACATAATGAAATTGGCAGATGACAGTGAATCTACTTGAGGCATGACGACATCATGAAATTGGCAGACAACCACAGTAAATCTACTTGAAGCATGATGACATCATGAAATTGGCAGACAACAGAGAATCTACTTGAGGCATGACGACATCATGAAATTGGCAGACAACCACAGTAAATCTACTTGAAGCATGATGACATCATGAAATTGGCAGACAACAGAGAATCTACTTGAGGCATGACGACATCATGAAATTGGCAGACAACCACAGTGAATCTACTTGAAGCATGACGACATCATGAAATTGGCAGACGACAGTGAATCTACTTGAAGCATGCCGACATCATGAAATTGGCAGACGACCACAGTGAATATGCTGGGGCAGCAAAACTTTGCCATGATTTGCCAGAGCCCTTTCCTATTGATGGTGTCAAAAGCTTTGATCACTTTTATTTATAGAGTTAGTGTGCTGTGCTTAATTTTAAATTACTAATGTTTATCATAACCTGACCAGAATATGTAGATGAATTAGTATTCATTGTTTATTAATCATGCTTGTGCCAATATGTGTTCAGCTTACAAAACAAGATGTATGTATATAAATAGCATGTATCTAATATTATGTTACTGAGTTAGATATAAAGCAAATGATTAATATGCATCTCCTTGAGGGTGGTATGGGATAGGATGGTTGGTTATTGATCCAGCAGCCTATGGGTTCTTGTCCTGTGGCCTATATGGGAGAGGTAGATGAGTGAGTTTGAAAAGGCTGAACTTGTTAACGTATTAGTTTTCTGTGTATTTATCAGCAGTTGTGTGTACAATTTCTCCATCACAGCTCAGAGGTCATGTACACTTGACCTACAATATGGGCTCCATCATCCACCGCCTGGCTAGCAACTACCAGCGAGTAAATGATGGCCAGTACCATGTTGTGCACTTCACAAGGACAGGGCCTAATGCCACTCTACAGATTGATTCTCATCCACCACAGGTGAACAATTATACAGGTATGTCTTGTTGAGCAGTTAAAGATTTTAAAAAGGAAACGTAACCGTTTGGGAAACAAAATTTAACATGTAAACTTACTGTTATCAATTATATAAAAACAGTAAACTAAATTCTAATAAAGTAGATTTAATCATTCTCGTATAGCGCATAGAAAGTAACATTAATAATTGGTGTTAAATGGAACAACACTTTCTAGTACTTTAACATATGCTAAACTCTGATTACACTGTGGGACACAAGTCTTTCATTGCTGAACTTAATTACTAATATATATTAGCTGTACTCCTCAGCAATTTCAGAGCGGAGACAGAGGCACTGAGGGCGGCAGTGGAAGAAATGGTAACACACAGTGAAAATGAGAGCCATATAGTCCTGCTGACAGATGCTCTCGCCGTAGTCACAGCGCTAAAAAGCCAGAAAAACACTGAGCTTAATGACTTAAGAGCAGCACTCTGCAAACTGTGCCAGCAGTCCGCACCAAAAAGGGTAGTGGTACAGTGGGTCCCATCATACTGCAACATCCAAGGCAACGAGGAGGCAGACAGACTGGCAAAAGAAGGTGCAAGACTACCACAAACAGATACTAGTATGACGTACGAAGAGTCAAAACGGCTTATCAAAGCCAGATACATGACCAAATAAGAAACCGAACATACTGGTCACACCAAAAACGATGCCTATTACCAGTTGAACAGAAGAGAGCAGGTCGTTGTCTTAAGACTTCGCACTGGCCACAATAGACTGAGATACCACCTATTCAACAAATTGAAGATAGGTGGTACCGACGAATGCCCGCGCGGTACCGGTAAAAGGACCGCTGAACATCTGCTGCAGAACTGCCCGACATACGAGGATCAGAGAGAGCAGATGTGGCCATTACCAGTGGAACTGCAAGACAAGCTCTATGGTAGTGGCGAGAGTCTCAGGATGACCGCCGCTTTTTTCGAAAAAATAATGGTTACTGTCTGACTGTGTACGCAGAAGAAGAAGAAGAAGCTGTACTCCTCAATCTGTGGTGTATGAATCAAGATACAAACTCCAAAGCTGCTTGTAGTAAGCTATTCATTTTAACACGTGAATTAATTGTAACATACAGTAAAAACATTGTTTTGACACAGTTTTGTCATGTTTTATACAGGTTATCAAAATCAAATTTTCAACAACCAGGCTGTTGTAACAGTAGGAGGGAAGAAAGCAAATGGAAGCATCATTGAACATTTTGAGGGCTTAATTTCAGGTAAATATTGCAGCCTTTATAGGACAGCAACAAAAGTCATAATTATTGAAACAAATGAAACAGAAACATTTATATCTATGAACTAAAAAAAATTAAAGATAGATGTAGATTAGTAGCTCTTTAATGAATTTAATTTTTATTTGACAAACAGAGTTGTCCCAGACTGAAAGCCCAAAATCACAAAATTATCCTGGACTGGAATGAGTTTTTAAAAAACCTAAATTAAAACATAATAGCAAATGCAAGTGAACAATGGAGCTAAGACTAATGTCTGGGTCAGATAAAACACACTGACCAAGACCCCCACCTCGTCCTCACCGTTCTCCTAAGAACAGGCTGTGTTATAGCAGCCTGGACAATGAGGTGGGAATCAATAATGTGATTCATCAGCCTAATGAGAAGTCTTCCAATGCACTATAGCCAGGAGAGTCTAGGTCAAACTTCTTCGGTACACCACAGGAATTAAGAAGAGTTACTGTAAGCCACTACCAAAGAACATCATCAAGAGTTGGAGAACTCAGCAACTACAAGAGGACAAAGGAAATACAAAATGGTTTATGAAGAAGGTAGACAAAAACACGCAAGAGAGAAATGAATTTGACATGGATGGATGCCAACAATAAGTATAAAGACAGACAAACCTAGACAGATCTTTTTCTGTGGTATTTGTACTCAGAGATGTGCAGATACCCAACTAAGCCTAGGTGATTTTTTGATTGTATTCTTTTGAAATTGTAAATTTAGCAAAAGGCAATGACATTTGATTGGGCTACTGATGGGCTACTGATGAGTCCTTTAATGCAAACATATGCATTCCTTTCCTCCCCGTTACCTGCATAAATGCTTGAAAATCTCTGCTAGTTCTCTCAATGTGAAGATCTCTGCTAGTTCTCTCAATGTGAAGATCTCTGCTAGTTCTCTCAATGTGAAGATCTCTGCTAGTTCTCTCAATGTGAAGATCTCTGCTAGTTCTCTCAATGTGAAGATCTCTGCTAGTTCTCTCAATGTGAAGATCTCTGCTAGTTCTCTCAATGTGAAGATCTCTGCTAGTTCTCTCAATGTGAAGATCTCTGCTAGTTCTCTCAATGTGAAGATCTCTGCTAGTTCTCTCAATTCTTCTTATTTTGTTCTGGAAAGGATATTGTGCCATTGTTTACAGAGAGGTTTCTATATCTGCACCTTTCAACCCAACACATCCGATTTCAGCACAGCATTTTTGGGACCAAGTTTGCCTTCCCTCTTTGATCCCCTTTCTCTCAGCTAGGCTGCATTGATGCAGTCTATTTCCAGTGTTGCCACTTAAAAGAAGAATGGGGTTTTAGTCCGTTATAATTTGCTGACCCTGACGCAAGCAGTTGGCTATGAGTCTCTGACTGCTGTCAGCTTGTTAACAGCTGCATCTTCGACTCCTGTTCATTCCCAAAGAAGCTTCTCTACGGCGAGCTGAGAGAGGGATGGCGCGAGAGAGGGCGCCCAAAGAAACGTTTTAAAGACGGTCTGAAGGACTCACTAAAAAGTTCCCAGATAGACATCGACACCTAGGAATGTCTTGTGCAAAACAGATCTGACTGGAGAAGCGCAGTCAAATCGGGTGTAGCTGCTGGTGAAGACGACCGTGCTGTGAAAGCCCAGAGCAGACGCAAGACGTGGAAATCCCAAGCAGCGGGAACACCATCCCCTTCTACAAACCTTGTGTGCCCGATATGTAGCAGATGTTTTCGTGCTCGCATTGGCCTATTCAGCCACATGCGCACCCACACTCAACAGGGAAATCTATGACAAGGATGATGTCGGCGGTCCTCATCGACAACGATGGACAGCTATTATTATACATTTATTTTGTTAAAAGTCAGCCCTTGTTTTGGTTCTGTTCAAATTATCTTTTTTCTAACTGTCTTCCCACCATATCTTTTTTATCCTTCATAATAGTTTTGTTATTATATATAGCTTACTCTATGCATAACAACTATTTACACTTATGTATGACAACCTTCGGTTTATTATTTTAGATTTTGCATCATTTAAAATCATTATCCGATTTTATTACATGCTCATTAAAAAGCGTGAATCTGTCACTGTAGTATACTTCCTCTGTAGGAAGCCGGGGTGCTGAGGTGGTTAATGTGCACCTGTCTTGGTGGTTTCTTTAGGAAACTAGAGTGCTGATATACAACCAGTTTCTTGAAGAGTGGTTTAACCAATGTGCGAGCCCATCTTAATAGACTCAAAGACTAGAGCTAAGTAGACTCGCAGCCAGTTAGGTGCCATCTATAGCTGCTCTTAACAAACCACCTGGGGAAAGGTACAAATAACTTGAGTAGATTTTTAACTTGAATTTTTCCTGGGCAGCGGCTGTTAAGCCTACACTTTTCTATTTCGACTGCCAAGGAATTTTTAACGTGCTCGACACTGAATACATGAGTCCGATCTCATTACCAAGAGATCTGGAGAATTTTTACCAAAAGATCCACGTGAAAAAATCCTGGTCTTCGCTGTGATACAAACCTGTGAGCTTTGGCATCCAAGGCAGATACCTTACCTCAAGACCACTGAATCCCCTTTTAATGAACCTCACACATCTGAATATGACACCTTGCATCTGAATTGGACATATCAAACCTCACTATTACACCTCAAACCAAAATTGAAAATCTCAAACCCGAATAGGACATCTCACACCTGAATATGGCACACACCTCATACCAGAATATAACACCTCACATCTGAATATAACACCTCACACCTGACTATGACACCTCACACCTGAATATAACACCTCACATATGAATATGACAAACAGTCTGGTTACATTTACATAAATGTCTGTCTCTCTGTACATCCTTCTATCTAGTATGAATCTCTGTGATTGTGCACATGTCACACAAAAATTTAAGAATATATTTCTCTCTAGGTTTAGCATTTAACGGTGTCCACTTATTAGAGCTGGCCAAGCAGAATGATCCCAACATCCATTTTGAAGGCTACGTTTTCTTGAATGAAAAAACCAAACATACTAGGTACGACTGGAGTTGAGAACTTTCTCTTTCTTTCTGTTACGTAACTTGTATAAATCTCGAAGTAAGTAAGAGCTTCTAAGTTTAAATCACGCATGCAGTAAGTGATATGCACACTGTGTGCTCAACTGGCACACAACTTCTATCATGTAGTAATCTAATTTTATATGTCCTTTTTTGTATGTGTTTTATAATGAAAGTTCTAAACATGGCCAAGAATTTTTTTTTTAAACAATTTTAAAATTAACTTTTAAGCTGTAGGCTTTTGTATAACCTTTACAGAAAAACACTGAGCTTAATGACTTAAGAGCAGCACTCTGCAAACTGTGCCAGCAGTCCGCACCAAAAAGGGTAGTGGTACAGTGGGTCCCATCACACTGCAACATCCAAGGCAACGAGGAGGCAGACAGACTGGCAAAAGAAGGTGCAAGACTACCACAAATAGATACTAGTATGACGTACGAAGAGTCAAAACGGCTTATCAAAGCCAGATACATGACCAAATGGGAAACCGAACATACTGGTTACACCAAAAACGATGCCTATTACCAGTTGAACCGAAGAGAGCAGGTCGTTGTCTTCAGACTTCGCACTGGCCACAATAGACTGAGGTACCACCTATTCAACAAATTGAAGATAGGTGGTACCGACGAATGCCCGTGTGGTACTGGTAAAATGACCGCCGAACATCTGCTGCAGAACTGCCCGACATACGAGGATCAGAGAGAGCAGATGTGGCCATCACCAGTGGAACTGCAAGACAAGCTCTATGGCAGTGGCGACAGCCTCAGGATGACCGCCGCTTTTTTCAAAAAAAATAATGGTTACTGTCTGACTGCGTACGAAGAAGAAGAAGAAGAAGAAGATCCTTTAAAAGATCCTTTAGGATCTGACATTCTTTCCATTCTATTTTTTTTCCTGTGTCAAACACATTTTTCTTCAGCACATAGATTTTTACTCAGCATGAATCCATTTCCTGCAACAGGTCTAAAGATCCATCTGTGCATGAAGATATCAGTGACATGCAGGCTACTGAGGAAGTGAGTAATATTTCTGTATCTTCCTTTCCTCTTTATCTGTATCTTCCTTTCTTCTTTATCTGTATCTTCTTTTCTTCTTTATCTGTATCTTCCTTTCCTCTTTATCTGTATCTTCCTTTCCTCTTTATCTGTATCTTCCTTTCCTCTTTATCTGTATCTTCCTTTCTTCTTTATCTGTATCTTCTTTATCTGTATCTTCCTTTCCTCTTTATCTGTATCTTCCTTTCTTCTTTATCTGTATCTTCCTTTCCTCTTTATCTGTATCTTCCTTTCCTCTTTATCTGTATCTTCCTTTCCTCTTTATCTGTATCTTCCTTTCCTCTTTATCTGTATCTTCCTTTCCTCTTTATCTGTATCTTCCTTTCCTCTTTATCTGTATCTTATTTTCTTCTTTATCTGTATCTTCCTTTCTTCTTTATCTGTATCTTCCTTTCTTCTTATTTTTCAGATCTTTATTTGCAGCTCAGCCTTCCATTTTTATCATTTTTTTGGGTTTATTTTTGTTTGTTGGGCGTTCGCCTTATTTCTCTGTTCCCCAAGGCGGTTTGCGTTGCACTACGGTTTTTATTTTGCACCTGTCGGCCTGATGCATTTGACTTCGGCATTCATTTTATGTAAGGATCTGCTTACTCCTGCATTTTCTAAGGGTTTGCTTCCCCGGGGTAACGGCCGGCGCTGTGATGGGAATTGAACCCAGCGCCTTCGGATTGTGAGCTGTGTCACTTAACCACTAGTCCATGCCGTCCCTCTTTTTTATCAATTAATTATTTTATTTAATGAGTAGTAATTTCTGCCTTTTATGAATGACATAATATTTACATACTTCTTCTCCTTCTGCATTCATTCTCAATCTCCAGCTAAAAAAGCCAGGAACAGGACTTCGAAAGTAGCAGGATGTAGTCCGAAGAACGGAATGCGTTGTGTCAATAGTTTACAGCTTGACTGCGATATTTGCATCTTTCGGTCTGACATCATCTTCAGCAACATTTACATACATTATATGCATTTCTTAAGTGGTTCCTGGGTTAACTTATCTGGTACAGGTTTCAAATGCTTTCTTAAGTTATTCAGAGAGGTGGTTCAGCATTGTTTAACATTCCCCACTTTCATTGCCCTCCCCAGGATACGTGGGTTGAGGAGGACGGAACAGACGATATAATTTTTGTGGGCCCAGGTTCAAGTTGTCAATATGATGAGCAGGACTGTTCAACAATTACCTCTGGATCTGATGAGATAATTACAGCAGTGGTTATCATCAAAATGACCACAACTTTACCAACAGTGACAACTATAAAGTAAGTCTTCCATCAACTATGTGTACCCATTATCTTTTCTTTAACATATTGAAAATGATGCAATCTGAGAAGCTTTTTCCAGTCCATCTCCTGATGTTATCCATCCACTTAAAACATTGTCTACCTTCTGAAAGACTGACTTCCACACTACACTCTAGTATCATCTTCAAGAAGGAGATATGTCTTGTTATATGACCACAATAATGTAACTGTCTAACTCTGATTTTGATCATTAGTTCTCTTTTCACCCCCAACTTTTTCAGTACTACTAAATTTGTTTTCTTCTCTTTCCAAGAAATGCAACCCAATCTTCTATATACCCACGTTTTGAAGGCTTCAATACTCTTTTCCAACTTGTTATTCATTGTCCATGTTTCTGTATCATAAAGCAGTGACGAGTATACATAACACCTGACAATTCTAATTTTCAAATTCTGATTTTTCTGTTCGGATGTCAGTATGTGTTGCATGTTGTCGAATACCATCTTGGCCATACCCATTCTCTTTCTGATTTATTTTTCACAGCTGCCATCTTCCGTTATTATATGACCTAGAAAGGAGAAACTCTGTACCTGTTCCAGTAGTTGATCTTTTATTTTTATCTACATCCATCGTTTCTTGTCACTTTTCCCAATTATCATAGTCTTTATTTTATTTATGTTTATGCCCAATTCAAACTCTTGACTTATTTTGTATATTGTTGTCACAAGCTCCTGTAATTCTTGCTCACTTTTTGCCATCAAAACTGTATCATCCGCATATATAAGATTATTCTTTGCCACTCCTCCAATAACAAGCCCTGCCATCCCATCTATCTGTTTCAATATTTTTTCTGTGTACATATTAAAATGACAAAGCAATAATACACATCCCTGTCTCACTCCTCTTTTTACTTCTATACTTGGAGAGTATAACTTTCCTGATTTTACTGTAGCAGTTTGTTCCCAGTACACATTACGGAGCAGTCTTATGTCTTTACCATCTAGATCTATTTCTTGGAGACATTTAATTAGTTTCTCATGTTGGACTCTGTCAAAAGTCTTCTGGTAGTCTATAAAGCAAATATAAATGTTATTATGTATTTCTATATATTTCTCTGTCAGAGTTCGCAAACAGAATATCCCTTGTTCCATTAAACTTTCCAAAACCAAATTATTATTCTCAAACCTCCCTCTCTACTTTACCTCTTATTCTCTCTTGTATGATCCTGAGTAGTCAACATTAAAAAATTCATTAAAAAATTGACACCATCTAAAAAATTAAATTTACAAAATCAGTGTCAATAATAAAATTCTTCAGTACAAAATAAACAGAAAAGTGACAAGGATCATAAGGGCAAGTATAGTTTGAAACACTCAGAAAACATACACATGACACATAAGAAATTAAAAGAAAGTGAGATAATTAATTGAATTTAGCAAATTCATATCTGACTTGTACTGTAGTGCATTCATAGCATGGAGAAGTGTAGTTCACCTCCAGAGTTCCTATTACTTTACTTTCTTTTCTGTTGTTTTGTGGTGTTGTTTGTGAATGTCCGCAATGAGTAGGTTATTATTTTCTGTGCCCTGAAAAGGACGTTGAGTGGCAGGCTGCAGTAGCTTTCCTCACATCCCAAACATGCTAATGAAGGTAGACCAGGGTCCTCCAGGTGGTTGTGCTATACTTAGTTTCATCTGCATGTCACTCACTACTATGAGGATTACATCAATCCCCCACCTCGTTAGCCACGCTGCCATGAAAACAGTCCATTTCCAGGAAGAACTGCAAGAAAGTCAAAATGGTGGCCTTGGTCTTTATATTTTGCCATACCCTGACAAGCACGTACAATCAGTATGTTTTGCCTGACCCTGACAAGCACATATGATCAGTTTTTTTTGCCTGACTCTGACAAGCACATACGATCAGTATGTTTTGCCTGACTCTGACAAACATGTCCGATCAGTATGTTTTGCCTGACCAGACGTTAGTCTCCTCTCCCCTAAATGCTTAAAAAATTCAATTATTTAATTAATTATAAGGAAAGGCATTAAATATTTTTTTTGTCATTATTTTTTTTCTTTATGTCGGTGGGACGGGGGACATGACAAAACAGTTAGTGACATGACTCACAACCCAAACTTGCTTCTGCTCACATTCATGGAGAAATAATGGCAAACCCCTTTGGGAGGTAATCCAATTGTTGTTCAAAATTGGGTTTAAGTCAGATGCATTGGGTCATTAGGTGCAAAACACATTACAATGTAAAATGTATTTAACTTTTTGGAAACAAAGTGAACAAGTGAAAAAAAACAATAACATGGAAAGAAAAAAATCAAGCTAATAAAATAATTACCAGTCTTTCCCATAACAATAACACCAATATGATCAATAAATGAAAGCACAGGTATTTAGCAAAATACATCAATAAAAATCAATGTAATAGAATAATTATCAACCTTTCCCATAAGAATGACATAAATATCATCATTAACCAAAGAAAACCTTTCAGCTCCCTATAGAACACAGGTCTTCAACATATACATGTCAAGTTCTCCTTTTCTGGGCTATCCCTTCCAGCTCTACCCATGTCTTTTCTGATTCATTTGTGATTGTCTCAAGCTAACTTCCTCATTTGTTGAGTACGTCTATCAGGTAGACAGAAATGTGATTTAACCTTGCTACAATCTTTTAAAAGTGAAACATATAGCATGAGAGTGTTATCAATCCTCAGACAAGAGCCAGGATGTACAGACCAGGACTGTGAAACCTCATTAAAGTTGCCAGGTATGACACCACCAGCTTCACACCATAATGAGGATGGTCATCCTATTGGGGGTGAAAATAGTGACATCTACAGCAGCCAACACAAAATCCACGATGACTTGATAAATTATGACAGCACACAAGAGCCTGGCAAGGCACTCAACAAGAACAACGAAACTGAGCATAAAGAAATTAATTTAGGTACGTTTTTTTCCTTCTGCACACCAGACAACAGCAAAGTTAGCTGCACTTCAAAACACTTCCTGTTTTCAAAAACCAATTTCTTCATGTACAGCACAACACAGATTATACAAATTCCAGCTATCAAAATTGTCAAATCACCACAGCCAAGGTTGAAAGGATCAGCCATTGATGTAACCTTCCAACCCCCATCCTACCTACCTTTCACCCACCTTCCTTTGTTGTGACAGCCCATGGGATTGTCATTCCAGTCTCCTCCGAACCATTATCATAAGTCACATGTTGGTGTTCAGTTTTGTTTGATTTTCAAAGCCATTTTATGTTAAATGGCCGTTCAAAGCTTCACATTGCCAATTTCAAAGCTTGACATTGTCAAGTAAACAAAAAATATTTTGTTATGCCAGTGACAGACTAAATGGAAATAATCCTTTATTGTCAAAAGAATGGTGTCTAATGGTAAGGTGTCTGCCTTGAGTGCCGGAGTTCGTATGTTCGAATCACGGTGGAGGCCGTGGTTTTTTCACGTGGATTTTCTGGTAAAAATTTCCCTGATCTCTTAGTAGTGAGATCTGATTCCCATGTTCAATGTCGAGCATGTTAAAAATACCTTGGCAAATACCTTACATAATTTGTAATCCTGGCAGGAATGCAAAAACTATATATATACATTGCCAGAAACTCATTTTTCTGTCTGTTATTTATTCTAATTTTTTTAATTTTCTGGCTTGGGCACACGTAACTAGCCAGGACACACGCAATCTTACACAACTGTAATGCGCTCCTTCAGGGTGAGGCCCTTCCATTGCACTTTGGTTGGGGTTGACCACTGAGATTACCCTAACTATCATAGGTACATACAGATGCACACATGCATCCAAGCACTGGTAAATATGTCCTGATAATGCCTAAAAGACTACGGCGGTTCAGGGTGGAAAGTAAAAAAACAAACCACAAAAACATAACTAGCCTTTAATGCTAGATTCCCAAAATGCGTGCTATAAAATTTGTTTTTATTTGAAATCACATATTTTTTAAATTATGGTATCTTTATTACAGCTGTGATACTGGGCATATCAGGCAGCATTCTAGTGGCTATCATCATATTGGGTATTGCCTTGTGTAAGCTTCGAGGTCGGAATGAAGGCATTTACAAAGTGGACGAAACACAGAATTTCTCATCTCTGGAATCTAGAAAGTCAGTGGGTAATGGCATAATTGCTTCAGAAAGTGAGCCAGGGACATGCAACAGAGGTAGGATGAAAGATGTGAAAGAGTGGTATGTTTGAGGATATTGCCTGATAAGATATTTTCCATTTGATCTGTTAATTTTGGCTACAGCTGAATAATTTTATCAGAGACATAGTTCAATTTTTTTGAAGCAGTACATAATGTATGCCTTCGTTGTGTCATATTTATATCATTGCTGCTTGTTTTGTTTGCAACAAATATGGAGACATTCTTTAAAGTGTGATAGCTGTCAGGTATGAGAATGGAGATTAAGACAGTTAACTTTAAGGTGGTTATCTGAGACTTCTTTAATCAGGGCAGTCATTGTGTCTGACTCTCAATTTGTATTTTGGAAGATACAGAAGGGCTGATTATATCATGAGTGGATAGCAGATATAGAGGCCATATACATTTGGGGGCTTGTGGGTATATACTGTACTGGTCATGGTGTGGTTAATATCAATAAAAGTGCTGGCAACACCTATTGTCAGTACATTCGATACTGATTAATGGAGACATATTGAGATTAATCAATAATTTCTTGCTAAATGATGATACTGCAGTAGATGAATTGGCAATCCACAGATTTCAGGAGTCTATAAGGAAGTGCTCACAACCAAAGAGCTACTGAAACCATCAATATCTATAGCGTTCACTATTTGCTGAGAGAGTTAGACGGAGCACCTATGGTTCTGCTTGGAGCACAGTGTGTCGATTCTTTATTACATAACATTTTCAGGCAATGAAACCGTTCATCATCTCTTTGAGTGCACAGTGCTCAATGATTTTAGGAAAATGCTTCTTCCTCCATGGCCAAATACATGGAACTCTTTGTATGCCACTAGACAACAGCTGATAAATACGTGTAGATATTATTACATGGTATTGGGCCGAAGGGCGATAGCCCGGATCTGCTGGATCCGTGACAACAACAAATACTACAACAGGCAATGAATTGTTCTAGCAGAAGTAACAATCCAAGGGACTACAGCAAAACTGAAAATCATGTGTCAATAGTCACATAATTTGGGATGAGTCAGTTTTACACAACAGAAACACAACTTAACATATCAAAATGTTTTCATTACGGACTAATTGCTGCACCAATGAAAACATCCCAACTATCGTGAAGGATAAACATAGTAAGTAAGTAGAGCAATAATGCATATATCTAAACATTTGTGTGAATCTCACTGATCAACCCATTATTTATCTATCTGTCTACCTGTTAGCATCATTACTTTGATCTGTTTACCTGTTAGCATCATTACTTTTGATCTGTCTACCTGTTAGCATCATTATTTTTGATCTGTCTACCTGTTAGCATCATTACTTTTGATCTGTCTACCTGTTAGCATCATTACTTTTGATCTGTCTACCTGTTAGCATCATTATTTTTGATCTGTCTACCTGTTAGCATCATTACTTTTGATCTGTCTACCTGTTAGCATCATTACTTTTGATCTGTCTACCTGTTAGCATCATTATTCTTTACATTCAATATTTTTTGGAACCGAAGACGCAGCGATTGAGATGACAACAATAGATTGACTCATAGCTGACTGCTTGCGTCAGGGTCAGCAAACCAGACCTGTTCAAGATCTTATTCTGTCTCCAAGTAGCAACCATAGAAACAGATTGATTCCGAACAACGTGGCTGAGAGAATATAGATTGAAGAAGGAAAGGAAATCTGGTAAAAAAAATATGCTGTGTTTTGACTAGATGTGTTAGGCCAAAAATGGTAGATATTGCAGCCTCGCTGTAAACTACAACAGACACAACACAACAAAACATCCTTTTCAGGATGAATGATGAAAAAGAAGATATTTTCTATTGTTTGATTTTAAGTCACAGATGAAGACATTTTGACCGTAGCTTAAATTTGCTTTTGTATCTGTGCCTTGTAAAACTGACTCATGCTTTTATACATTGCTATTAACAAGCAATATGATGTGAGACATGCTTGTGAGACATGGACAGTTACAGCTGACCTTCAGCAAAGGATACAGGCATTGGAGATGAGATGTTTCCGAAGACTTTTAAACGTCACGTACAAAGATCGAGTTACAAATGAGGAAATACGAGATAGAATTACAACAGCTATAGAGCCTTTCGAAGAAGGAAACTCACTTGGTGCGGTCACATATCGAGATCAAATGGTCTTGCAAATACAATCCTCCACGGAAAGGTGCATAGCAGACGACGAAGAGGCCGTCCCAAAAAGATATGGGAGGACAACATAAAAGAATGGACCAATCTCCAACCAGAAGAGTCACAGGCAGTGGCATCTGACAGAGAAGGGCAGTGTGGCATTGTGAGGATGTCTTCATGTGTGTCCCAACGACCTCACCGGTTACGGGATGACCTGGCCTGATTGACAAGCAGAAGTAAGATGACGAACATGTGTCCTTTCACCAAATCTCTTCAAGTTATACTAAGACATATGAGGAATAAGTTAAGAAAACTCTTTCAACAAATCTCTTCAAGTTATACTGTGACTCGAGGACTAAGTTAGGAAAACTCTTTTAACAAATGTCTTCAAGTTATACTGTGACTCGGGGAGTAAGTTAGGAAAACTCTTTTAACAGATGTCTTCAAGTTATACTGTGACTCGAGGAGTAAGTTAGGAAAACTCTTTCAACAGATGTCTTCAAGTTATACTGTGACTCAAGGAGTAAGTTAGGAAAACTCTTTCAACAAATCTCTTCAAGTTATACTGTGACTCGAGGAGTAAGTTAAGAAAACTCTTTCAACAAATCTCTTCAAGTTATAATGTGACTCGAGGAGTAAGTTAAGAAAACTCTTTCAACAAATCTCTTCAAGTTATACTGTGACTCGAGGAGTAAGTTAAGAAAACTCTTTCAACAAATCTCTTCAAGTTATACTGTGACTCGAGGAGTAAGTTAAGAAAACTCTTTCAACAAATCTCTTTAAGTTATACTGTGACTCGAGGAGTAAGTTAGGAAAACTCTTTCAACAGATGTCTTCAAGTTATACTGTGACTCAAGGAGTAAGTTAGGAAAACTCTTTCAACAAATCTCTTCAAGTTATACTGTGCTTCGAGGAGTAAGTTAAGAAAACTCTTTCAACAAATCTCTTCAAGTTATACTGTGACTCGAGGAGTAAGTTAAGAAAACTCTTTCAACAAATCTCTTCAAGTTATACTGTGACTCAAGGAGTAAGTTAGGAAAACTCTTTCAACAAATCTCTTCAAGTTATACTGTGACTCGAGGAGTAAGTTAAGAAAACTCTTTCAACAAATCTCTTCAAGTTATACTGTGACTCGAGGAGTAAGTTAGGAAAACTCTTTCAACAAATCTCTTCAAGTTATACTGTGACTCGAGGAGTAAGTTAAGAAAACTCTTTCAACAAATCTCTTCAAGTTATAATGTGACTCGAGGAGTAAGTTAGGAAAACTCTTTCAACAAATCTCTTCAAGTTATAATGTGACTCGAGGAGTAAGTTAAGAAAACTCTTTCAACAAATCTCTTCAAGTTATAATGTGACTCGAAGAGTAAGTTAAGAAAACTCTTTCAACAAATCTCTTCAAGTTATACTGTGACTCGAGGAGTAAGTTAAGAAAACTCTTTCAACAAATCTCTTTAAGTTATACTGTGACTCGAGGAGTAAGTTAGGAAAACTCTTTCAACAGATGTCTTCAAGTTATACTGTGACTCAAGGAGTAAGTTAGGAAAACTCTTTCAACAAATCTCTTCAAGTTATACTGTGCTTCGAGGAGTAAGTTAAGAAAACTCTTTCAACAAATCTCTTCAAGTTATACTGTGACTCGAGGAGTAAGTTAAGAAAACTCTTTCAACAAATCTCTTCAAGTTATACTGTGACTCAAGGAGTAAGTTAGGAAAACTCTTTCAACAAATCTCTTCAAGTTATACTGTGACTCGAGGAGTAAGTTAAGAAAACTCTTTCAACAAATCTCTTCAAGTTATACTGTGACTCGAGGAGTAAGTTAGGAAAACTCTTTCAACAAATCTTTTCAAGTTATACTGTGACTCGAGGAGTAAGTTAAGAAAACTCTTTCAACAAATCTCTTCAAGTTATAATGTGACTCGAGGAGTAAGTTAGGAAAACTCTTTCAACAAATCTCTTCAAGTTATAATGTGACTCGAGGAGTAAGTTAAGAAAACTCTTTCAACAAATCTCTTCAAGTTATAATGTGACTCGAAGAGTAAGTTAAGAAAACTCTTTCAACAAATCTCTTCAAGTTATAATGTGACTCGAGGAGTAAGTTAGGAAAACTCTTTCAACAAATCTCTTCAAGTTATAATGTGACTCGAGGAGTAAGTTAAGAAAACTCTTTCAACAAATCTCTTCAAGTTATACTGTGACTCGAGGAGTAAGTTAAGAAAACCCTTTCAACAAATCTCTTCAAGTTATAATGTGACTCGAGGAGTAAGTTAAGAAAACTCTTTCAACAAATCTCTTCAAGTTATACTGTGACTCGAGGAGTAAGTTAAGAAAACTCTTTCAACAAATCTCTTCAAGTTATAATGTGACTCGAGGAGTAAGTTAAGAAAACTCTTTCAACAAATCTCTTCAAGTTATAATGTGACTCGAGGAGTAAGTTAAGAAAACTCTTTCAACAAATCTCTTCAAGTTATAATGTGACTCGAGGAGTAAGTTAAGAAAACTCTTTCAACAAATCTCTTCAAGTTATAATGTGACTCGAGGAGTAAGTTAGGAAAACTCTTTCAACAAATCTCTTCAAGTTATAATGTGACTCGAGGAGTAAGTTAAGAAAACTCTTTCAACAAATCTCTTCAAGTTATAATGTGACTCGAGGAGTAAGTTAGGAAAACTCTTTCAACAAATCTCTTCAAGTTATAATGTGACTCGAGGAGTAAGTTAAGAAAACTCTTTCAACAAATCTCTTCAAGTTATAATGTGACTCGAGGAGTAAGTTAAGAAAACTCTTTCAACAAATCTCTTCAAGTTATAATGTGACTCGAGGAGTAAGTTAGGAAAACTCTTTCAACAAATCTCTTCAAGTTATAATGTGACTCGAGGAGTAAGTTAAGAAAACTCTTTCAACAAATCTCTTCAAGTTATAATGTGACTCGAGGAGTAAGTTAAGAAAACTCTTTCAACAAATCTCTTCAAGTTATAATGTGACTCGGGGAGTAAGTTAGGAAAACTCTTTCAACAAATCTCTTCAAGTTATAATGTGACTCGAGGAGTAAGTTAAGAAAACTCTTTCAACAAATCTCTTCAAGTTATAATGTGACTCGAGGAGTAAGTTAAGAAAACTCTTTCAACAAATCTCTTCAAGTTATAATGTGACTCGAGGAGTAAGTTAAGAAAACTCTTTCAACAAATCTCTTCAAGTTATAATGTGACTCGAGGAGTAAGTTAAGAAAACTCTTTCAACAAATCTCTTCAAGTTATAATGTGACTCGAGGAGTAAGTTAAGAAAACTCTTTCAACAAATCTCTTCAAGTTATACTGTGACTCGAGGAGTAAGTTAAGAAAACTCTTTCAACAAATCTCTTCAAGTTATAATGTGACTCGAGGAGTAAGTTAGGAAAACTCTTTCAACAAATCTCTTCAAGTTATACTGTGACTCGAGGAGTAAGTTAAGAAAACTCTTTCAACAAATCTCTTCAAGTTATAATGTGACTCGAGGAGTAAGTTAAGAAAACTCTTTCAACAAATCTCTTCAAGTTATAATGTGACTCGAGGAGTAAGTTAAGAAAACTCTTTCAACAAATTTCTTCAAGTTATAATGTGACTCGAGGAGTAAGTTAAGAAAACTCTTTCAACAAATCTCTTCAAGTTATAATGTGACTCGAGGAGTAAGTTAAGAAAACTCTTTCAACAAATCTCTTCAAGTTATAATGTGACTCGAGGAGTAAGTTAAGAAAACTCTTTCAACAAATCTCTTCAAGTTATAATGTGACTCGAGGAGTAAGTTAAGAAAACTCTTTCAACAAATCTCTTCAAGTTATACTGTGACTCGAGGAGTAAGTTAAGAAAACTCTTTCAACAAATCTCTTCAAGTTATAATGTGACTCGAGGAGTAAGTTAGGAAAACTCTTTCAACAAATCTCTTCAAGTTATAATGTGACTCGAGGAGTAAGTTAGGAAAACTCTTTCAACAAATCTCTTCAAGTTATAATGTGACTCGAGGAGTAAGTTAAGAAAACTCTTTCAACAAATCTCTTCAAGTTATAATGTGACTCGAGGAGTAAGTTAAGAAAACTCTTTCAACAAATCTCTTCAAGTTATACTGTGACTCGAGGAGTAAGTTAAGAAAACTCTTTCAACAAATCTCTTCAAGTTATAATGTGACTCGAGGAGTAAGTTAGGAAAACTCTTTCAACAAATCTCTTCAAGTTATAATGTGACTCGAGGAACAAGGTAAGACAAAGATATGCCCCTCTACTAGATTTCTTTGTCCTGTGAAAAATTAAAAGGGACAAAATGAAGATTTACAAGAAATAAAAAATTGAGATTAACAATGTACAATACATAGTATTTAAGAGGGAAAGTTAACATCATCAACAAGTACTTTCTCCGCAATGGATCTCCACCTGTCTCTTTCTCACACAAGGTTGGTACACACAGTCAGACTGTCTCCTGATCGCATCTTGGTGTTGTCTGTCCATCTGTACCTCTGTCGCCCTTTGGTTCTCTTGCCCTCTACTCTGCCCTCCAAAATAATCTTTAGCAGACTGTCATGGTGACCAAAATATTTTATTTATTTCTGTTTTTAATTACCTTCAGAAGTATCTGTTCTACCTGGAGTTGTTCCACAACCTCACTACTTGTTTTCCTATCTTTCCAAGAAACTCGTCCAAGTTTTCTGAATACCCACATTTCAAAGGCCTCAATACGCTTCTCCATTTTCTTTGTTAGGGTACAAGTTTCTACTCCATACATTTTTCTGTTAACACGATGTACGTAAACTGGTAGACACTATAAACAGAGCAATCGAAGAGAAATAATTGCACATATAATTCATATAAACCATGTGACAATCTGGACTACATGCAAGGTCTAATAACATATTTGTGGATGAAGTTTGTGTTTTTATTTAACTTGTATATTTATAGCTGAAACATGAACTTTTCACCTGTTGTCAGATAATGTTCAGTCCGCTATATTTTCTAACTTTACATTTTTTAATGGTTTATTTATTCTAAAAATGTATACTAGTCTTTGATGGAGGCTGTGACTATTTGAGCGATTTCTTTTTTTTTTCTATGCTTAATAATCATGCTAGGACAAAAACAAAATTAAACCCATCCTATAGCCATAAAGGGTTTCATCAAGGACAAATAAGAAAAGAATACAACTAATAAATCATACACACAAAAATAAGTGTGGTTACTGAGTCATTACCTATTTATGTTTTTCATAAACTTTTTGACTTTCAGCATCACCACAGCTTTGATTTATCTGAGTTAAGTATGAAGATTCAGTCAAACATATTTACACTCTTTTAAGTTTCCTGCCACAAATAAAGTGAGAATCTACTGGATATGTTATGTTTTGATGCAAGCCATATACTTAGAATTGATGCTGTGTACTAAATGTAAGCTCCAAGGTGTTATAAGTTGCCAATAATAAATGCAGCTACCATGTAGTAAAGGAGCTAGGTATAACTCAACAACATGCATGGCGTACAAATGTAATGATGATTGACAAGTTATGTAACTAGGTACAGATGAAGATCTGTATATCTGACCTTCTACTAACCCTCTATGAGTTGTTGACGATAACACTTTCAAATCTGCAAATGATGATTAACAAGTTATGTAACTAGGTACTGACGTACGAAGAGTCAAAACGGCTTATCAAAGCCAGATACATGACCAAATGGGAAACCGAACATACTGGTTACACCAAAAACGATGCCTATTACCAGTTGAACTGAAGAGAGCAGGTCGTTGTCTTCAGACTTCGCACTGGCCACAATAGACTGAGCTACCACCTATTCAACAAATTGAAGATAGGTGGTACCGACGAATGCCCGTGCGGTACTGGTAAAATGACCGCTGAACATCTGCTGCAGAACTGCCCGACATACGAGGATCAGAGAGAGCAGATGTGGCCATCACCAGTGGAACTGCAAGACAAGCTCTATGGCAGTGGCGACAGCCTCAGGATGACCGCCGTTTTTTTCAAAAAAATACTGGTTACTGTCTGACTGCGTACGAAGAAGAAGAAGAAGTAACTAGGTACAGATGAAGACCTGTATATCTGACCTTCTACTAACGCTCTATGAGTTGTTGACGATAACACTTTCAAATCTGCACTTGTATGATTTTGTGCTACCATTCATTTATGAGTTGGGCATGCTATATCTGCTACAATTATTTGTTAATATTTATGTATTAGCATAGATATATGTTTATAAGGATACTTGCTTACTTACTTTTCCTGTCTGGGGCCACCTTGTTTGCAAAGTTTGGCCATATGGATTGTATTGTTAATCCTCCTCAACATATCATCCATATGGCATGCTTCCTGAAGGTGTCAGCAGATCATCAGGTGGTCTGGGTCTTGTGTTGCTCTACAAGCCTCTTCCTCCTTGTATCTCCATCTCTTTAAGTTCTTCCTGCATGGTAATACACCAGTTCAGAGTATATTTAGTGGCTTACATGTTGTGTAAGGCAAGTGGTGTCCAAGCAAAAATTCTTCCCAAAGCTCAATCCAGAGAACCTGCATCAGTTCATTCCATCATTCGATGTGGCATTTTCCAAGACTAGTCTGTAGGGGCTGGTGTTGACTATAAGAAACATTATCTAGATTTATCTTTTGCACTTCATCTGGTGTCCAATTATAGGGTGCCTTGATCAAAATATATAACTATGTCATCAAACAATATAAAACTTTGAGTTGGGATGTCGTGGAAGCAGCGACATTATGCAAATATTGTTGGGCTGGACATATATTACGCATGTCTGACACCAGATGGAAACCAAGATGGCTTACCTTTTTGTATACTCTGCAATAGATGGTTGAAAATCTATTTTTTGGTTTGACTGAGTTATATATTGCATATGATTCAACATGCTACTGGTGTGTAGGATGGCTGGAAGCATGTTGTTACCAGTTTACTATATAGTATATATTTCGTCAAGAGATAAACTGTATAAAGCATTAGTTAGACCTAGATTGGAGTTCTGTGTACAGGTGTGGAGTCCTTATTGTAGAGGGGATATAAACATGCTGGAAGGGATACAAAAAAGAGTGACAAAGCTGATAGTGGGATTCCAGAATTACAGTTATGAGAAAAGACACAGAAAAACCGACCTACAGTGTCTAGAAAAGAGAAGAATTCGAGGTGATTTAATACAGGTTTATAAGATAATCGAAGGAAAAGATAAATTAGACTTTAACAAGTTTTTCAAAATATGAACACCTACAAGAACAAGAGGCATAGCAACACATTAACTAAAGAAAGATCCAGATTAGATATTAGGAAATATTTGTTTAGTCGGAGAGTGGTGAATGCTTGGAATGCATTGCCACAGGAAATAGTGGAGACAGGGACAATTAATACATTTAAGAATAGATTGGATGCACGTAGCCTTTCAGAGCAATGAGATGTAAATGAATGGTTGTTTACAGACTCTGCATAGTCTTCTAAACCAGTTTAAAGACGTTAAGTTAAGAGGCAAGTCGGATAGATGCGTGTGTCATTATTTTCCTGTGACATTTGATATGAACGCAGCAATTGTGTAGATTTGACAGTTGTCCACTGTAATGCAGTTTACCTAGTTTGGGATACTACTTTTATCATGTTATATTTCATAGTCAAGGTTGTGTAAATCGATTACCAGCAACAATCAAATAGTTATTCAGTTGGCATTGTTATTGACAACAATTTTGTGTGACTTGCATCTTTGGTTCGCACCTATCATCACAATATGGCTGGATTAAAGCCACTGCCTCCTGTGGTTTTCAGGCAAGCTAGATTATTCATAGTGCATCTGTCACTATGTGGCTGGCTTTGACTCTGTGACAACACTTTGTGTAAATCTAGAATATTGTTCAGTACTTACAATTTCCTGTTTCATTTGTTATGAGTACTGAAATTTAGGGAACCACGATGTCACAAAACAGTGTCATATTCTATTGGTACATCGCTGACATAGGAATCAGTGGTCACGAATGATGTATTCAGTTGGTGAGGACACTACAAATACAAGGGGCGTTCAAGTCTAACCGGACTTTTGTTTGGTAAAGAAAAACAATTTTTTTTCATGTAGTCAAAATACCATTTATTTTTTAATACAATATACTGCAACGTTTATGCACTTACCCCAGCGTTTAAGTAATGCTTGAAAAGCTTCAGCGTAGAAAGATTTGTTAGTATGTCTGAACCAATCCAGGACAGCCTGTTTCACTTCAACATCAGTGCTGAAATACTGACCACCCAGGGGGTGATGGCAATGTGCTTCCACTGCTTGGATGCTCGTTTCGATCCAGGAGTATAATGATGCCACCAGGTGTCGTCACCTGTAATGAAGCGATTATGCCTTTCCATGTTAAAAACGTTCCTTCAATTCAGTGCAGACTTGAACTCTTCTAGGCCAGTCAAAAGCTGACTTGGCACCCAACATGCACTAACCTTCAGAAAATGTAAATGTTCATGAATAATAGTGGTCAGCGTATCCGGTGAGACTCACCTCTTGTGCAATTTCACGACAGGTTATGCGTAGATTTTTCAGGATAAGGCATTCCCCAATCTGGATATTCACAGGAATGACTGTGGTGGGTTGAGAGTCACCATGGCCGACCATGATCATCATGCATGGATGTGTAGCCTTCTCTAAAACATTTACACCATTCAAATGTCTTACTGCGGCTGAGTGTCTCATCGCCATATTGTGATTGCAACCTTCTGTAAATGACCACAGGTTTAACGCCTTCTTTCATATCACAACATGCTGTTCCATGCAAGCACTGGGTTTCAGAATTATTTTTCATTATGTTTTGACAAAGATGGGCAGTTATCTTTTATCAAAAATGTCTTAGACATTCTGTATACTTATATCATACTGACATGTCTTTGGTGTACTGTACTATTCTGGAATAAGGATGTGTACACTTGCTATTTTTGTTAACATTGTATTTTTGTTTTGTATGTTAAGGCAGTACATGTATTCATATTATTTGTGTGCAGACCTCAAGTAAAAAAACATTGTATGGTTGGTAACAAATAAAGTTTTTGTACAACAAAGATCAAGCTATTCTTCTCCAGATATTGTATGTTTCTCTTACCTATACTCTCATTAAGTTATCACTACAACCATATTTTACTGCATCCATTCATAAACTTATTTTTTTTCTTTCATGAACTAATATTTTTTTAATTTAATGAGTTCATTTGTTACAAAAATGAAATTTAGACAAGTGATAAAAAAAGTAGCACCATAAAACAATGAAACAAACAAAATATAGGACTAGAGAGGTAGAGGAAAACTAAGCAGCTGGACACAGGGGAGCAGATTAATGGAGATCTTGTATCAAAATCTGTATAGACATGCTAGTCTAACATAGACATACTGGTCTAACATAGACATGCTAGTCTAACAAAGACATGCTGGTCTAACACAGACATGCTAGTCTAACATAGACATGCTAGTCTAACATAGACATGCTAGTCTAACACAGACATGCTAGTCTAACATAGACATGCTAATCTAACATACACCTCACTGCAAGGGCACATAATGATGATTTACTAATGTTCTATTTCTCAGCACACCACAATGATGATGACTCACTCACTATGGCTCTATGTCTCAACACATCATTATCATAACTCACTATGACTCTATGTCTCAGTATATCAGAATGATAACTCACTATGGCTCTATGTCTCAGCATATCAGAATGATAACTCACTATGGTTCTATATCTCAGCATATCAGAATGATAACTCACTATGACTCTATGTCTCAGCATATCAGAATGATAACTCACTATGGTTCTATATCTCAGCATATCAGAATGATAACTCACTATGGCTCTATGTCTCAGCATATCAGAATGATAACTCACTATGACTCTATGTCTCAGCATATCAGAATGATAACTCACTATGGCTCTATGTCTCATAACATCATGATAATAAAGGCTCACTTTGATCATATTTCTCAGAATGTAATGATAATGACTCACTCACTATAACTGTATGCCTCAGTACATTATAACAATGATGCTCACTCACTCACTATAACTGTATGCCTCAGTACATTATAACAATGATGCTCACTCACTCACTATTACCTACTAGACTTCACATCAACTGATTATTTATGACCGAGTTTGGGCTAAAGGTCAAAAGCCCACAGGCCGCTGGATCAATAACCATGACTGAGTATCACTTCTCAAACCTTTGGGGGCTTCTAATATCCTAGTCATGATGGGGTTTGTGGCAATGAAAGCGCTGACATTCTGGTCTTGAAGGCATCTGTCATAAGGGTTTTTGATCTGAATAGGTGGGACATTTTGAAGTCAATAAATAACTGCCTATTGGATGATGACTGCAATCACTGAACCGGCAGTCTACAGGTGGCAACATTTTAAAGTCAAAAGTGGTTCCAACATGGAGAAAAGGTCTGACAGCACAAAGAATCAGTGTGTACAACCAGAATGTTACAAGAACCATTACCATCCATATTTATCATTTTCAAAAAGACTTCGGTATTTATATTGGTTTAGCAGACTCTACAGAGTCTATATACAACCAGTTTCATGGAGAATGGTTTAACCGATGTGCAAGTCCATCTTAATAGACTCAAGCGCTAGAACTAAGTAGAACGTAAGCCAGTTAGGCGTAATCTATAGCTGCTCTTAACAAACCACCTAAGAAAAGTACAAATAACGGGTAGATTTTTAATTTGACTTTCGTCCGGGCAGCAACCGTTAAGACTACTCTTTTCGATTTCCAACTGCCAAGAAATTTGTAATGTGCTCGACACTAAACACGAGAGTCTGATCTCACTACCCAGAGATCTGGGGGAATTTTACAAAAAGACCCACGTGAAAAAAAATCTTGATCTTCCCATGACTCGAACCCATAACCTCCAGCACCTAAGGCGGACACCTTACCTCTAGACCACTGAGTTCCAAATTGGTACCTGTTGGTCTGTCTGGAGTACAGTGAAGTCAATTTGTAACACATTAAAACATGGCATTTTCTGATGTATTTATGCATACCTCTTCCATCTAATAACCACACACTCTTTTTTTTATATCGTCAAGAATTTGTTGACAATGTAGACAGATGTGCACGTCTGAGGATTCAACAAGGCATCACCTTAGTAGCATAGCAAAGGCAAATGAAGGGAAATTATTATTAATGGGAGATTTCAACTATCCAGAAATAAACTGGGATATGGCAGAAGCACTTGTAGAGTCAAAACCTTTTGTTAAGTGCATAACTGACAATTTTTTAATTCAACATGTAGAAGCAACCACCAGAGGCAAAAACATACTCGACCTAGTTTTTACCACAGAGGCAAATATGATTGAAAACGTCACCGTTGGGGAACTGTTTGGCTCAAGTGACCATCAAATCATCCGTTGGGATCTTATTGCAGGGAAAGAAGTAAACATAAACATGCGAACATACGACTACTCTACAGAACTGCCCGACATACGAGGATCAGAGAGAGCAGATGTGGCCAACACCAGTGGAACTGCAAGAAAAGCTCTATGGTAGTGGCGAGAGTCTCAGGATGACCGCCGCTTTTTTCGAGAAATTAATGGTTACTGTCTGACTGTGTACGCAGAAGAAGAAGAAGAAGAACAGGAGTGGGTGAGTTTTAAAACAGTTCTAGAAACGCTAAAAGAGGAATGTGTTCCATGTAGGGAGGTAAACCCCAAGCGTAAAAAGTGGATAACTAGATTTGTAGTGAAATGTAGAAGAGCAAATAATAAAGCATGGAAAAAATATATAGAGGCAGGTAAATCAAAAGAAACATATGTAAAATATTTTGACAAGCAGAACATATCTCAGAAAGCGAATAAAACAGCAAAAATAGACTTTGAAAAAAAACTTGCTCAGAGGATCAAGACTGACAGTAAAAGCTTCTTCTCTTATGTTAGAAATAAACAAAGAACGAAAGACAAAGTAGGCCCTCTCATAGACAGTACAGGGAAAATAATAAGTGAGAATAGGGAGGCAGCTAATCTGCTCAATCAGTACTTTGGCACAGTCTTCACAAAGGAGGACTGCTCCGAGATCCCAGAGCCTATAGATATTTTTCAAAGAGACATGGATACAGCAGGATTAAGATCAATCTGTATTGCAAAGGAAATGGTTTTTTAAAAATTGGAGGGGTTGAAAGTGAATAAATGTCCAGGTCAAGATGGTATTCATCCAAAATTGCTGTATGAAATTAGAGACCAACTAGCAAAACCATTGGCTATATTATGTTCTCAATCACTTACAAAAGGGATTGTTCCACGGGATTGGAAAGATGCAGGAGTGATCCCTTTATTCAAAAAAAGGCAAAAAATCAGATCCAGCAAATTATAGACCAGTGATTTTAACGAGCATAGTCTGTAAATTGTTAGAGTCAATAATCAAAGAAAACATTGTAATGCATTTAGACAAATTTAATCTAATTAGAAATAGTCAGCATCGGTTTACTAGAGGGAGATCATGCTTAACAAATCTATTAGAATTCATGGAGGAGGTTACTAAAATCATAGATTAAGGGGAGCCAGTAGATGTTATTTATCTAGACTTTGCAAAGGCCTTTGATAGAGTACCTCATCAAAGATTATTTCGAAAGTTAAAATCACATGGAATAGTTGGGGAAGTTGCCAAATGGATTGAAAATTGGTTAACGGGAAGAAGGCAGAGGGTGGGCATAAATAAGGAGTACTCTGAGTGGAGTGAAGTGAAAAGTGGTGTGCCACAGGGCTCGGTTTTGGGACCAATTTTGTTCTTGATATATATAAATGATTTTGACTTTGATATGAGATCCATGATTGCAAAATTTGCTGACGACACAAAACTATGCAGTAGTGTCTCATCTAAAGCGGAAGTGGATATATTGATGTCGGATTTAGATAAAATTCGAGAATGGTCTGTAAGCTGGCAAATGGAGTTTAATGTAGATAAATGTACAGTCATCCACATGGGTAGATCCAATATGGAACATAATTACAGAATGGGAGAAAACAATATTAGAAAGATAGATAAGGAAAGGGACCTAGGGGTTATAATAGATTATACAGGAAAGGTGAGTGAGCAATATAAGGTAGCAGTGAAAAAGGCAAATGCAATGTTAGGTATGATAAAAAGAACTATTAAACATAGGAGCAAGGAAGTGATCGTCAAACTGTATAAAGCTTTAGTTAGACCTAGATTGGAGAACTGTGTACAGGTGTGGAGTCCTTATCATAGAGGGGACATAAATATGCTAGAAAGAATACAAAAAAGAGCGACAAAGATGATAGTGGGATTCCAGAATTACAGTTATGAGGAACGACTCAGAAAAACCGGCCTACCCTACAGTTTCTCGAAGAGATAAGAATTCGTGGTGACTTAATACAGGTTTATAAGATGATCAGAGGAATGGATAAATTAGACTGTAACAAGTTTTTTAAAATACAGCCACCCACAATAACACGAGGGCATAGCTATAAGCTGACTAAAGGGGGTCCAGATTAGATATTAGGAAATATTTTTTTAGTCAGAGAGTGGTGTCTGCTTGGAATGCATTGCCAGGGGAGGTAGTGGAGGCAGGGACAGTTAATGCATTTAAGAATAAACTGGATGCGCATAGCTTTTAGAGCAAGGTGATGTAAATGAAACTGGTTGTATACAGACTCTGCAGGGTCTTCTAAACCAGTATAAAGACGTTAAGTTAAGGATCTGCCAATGGAATGGTTAATTAAATCCTGGAAAAAAAATATTGAACATCATTGTCAATTTTTGGTTTCTTAACTTTAACGTCTTTATACTCGTTTAGAAGACCCTGCAGAGTCTGTATACAACCAGTTTCATTTACATCACCTTGCTCTAAAAGCTATGCGCATCAAGTTTATTCTTAAATGCATTAACTGTCCCTTCCTCCACCACCTCCCCTGGTAATGCATTCCAAGCAGACACCACTCTCTGACTAAAAAATATTTCCTAATATCTAACCTGGACCTCTCTTTAGTCAACTTGTAGCTATGCCCTCGTGTTATTGTGGGTGGCTGTATTTTAAAAAGCTTGTTATAGTCTAATTTATCCATTCCTCTGATTATCTTATAAACCTGTATTAAGTCACCACAAATTCTTCTCTCTTCGAGACACTGTAGGCCGGTTTTTCTGAGTCGTTCCTCATAACTGTAATTCTGGAATCACACTATCAGCTTTGTCGCTTTTTTTTGTATTCTTTCCAGCATGTTTATATCCCCTCTATGATAAGGATTCCACACCTGTACGTACACAGTACTCCAATGTAGGTCTAACTAATGCTTTATACAGTTTGACTATCACGTCCTTGCTCCTATGTTTAATATTTCTTTTTATCATACTTAACATTGCATTTGCCTTTTTTTTACTGCTACCTGAACTTGCGCACTCACCTTACCTGTATGTCTATTATAACCCCTAGGTCCCTTTCCTTTTCTATCTTTCTAATATTATTCTCTCCCATTCTGTAATTATGTTCCATATTGGATCTACCCATGTGGATGACTGTACATTTATCTACATTAAACTCCATTTGCCAGCTTACAGACCATTCTCGAATTTTATCTAAATCCGACATCAATATATCCACTTCCGCTTTAGATGAGACACTACTGCATAGTTTTGTGTCATCAGCAAATTTTGCAATCATGGATCCCATATCAATGTCCAAATCATTTATAAATATCAAGAACAAAATTGGTCCCAAAACCGAGCCCCGTGGCACTCCACTTTTCACTTCACACCACTCAGTTTCGTTGATAAGTGATGTCAATACGTGGATTCTTGCAGAGTAGATAACTAAACGGGAGTAACAATTTAGCAAAGTGGAGCTGAGAAGACAATCAAGATATGCTAATGTACCAAGTAGTGAAGAAAGGAGGCGACAAGAACACTGAGGGGATGTTATCTTGTAGAATCTTAAGATAATTGTTGGTGTATCCTACTGATCTAAAGAGAGAGGGGGGGGAGAGAGAGAGAGAGAGAGAGGGAGGGAGGGAGGGAGAGAGAGAGAGAGAGAGAGGGAGAGAGAGAGGGAGAGAGAGAGAGAGAGAGAGGGAGGGAGGGAGGGAGAGAGAGAGAGAGAGAGAGAGAGGGAGGGAGGGAGGGAGAGAGAGAGAGAGAGAGAGAGAGAGAGAGGGGAAATCAACAACCTTGAAGAAAGAAATAAGAAGATGAGTTTTTAGAAGAACAGAGAAGATTTATTTAAGGTAGAGTGACTTGAGGTTGATGGACTAGAACAGATTACTCAAGGTGGAGTGACTTGAGGTTGATGGACTAGAACAGATTACTCAAGGTGGAGTGACTTGAGGTTGATGGACTAGAACAGATTACTCAAGGTGGAGTGACTTGAGGTTGATGGACTAGAACAGATTACTCAAGGTGGAGTGACTTGAGGTTCATAGACTAGAACAAATTACTCAAGGTGGAGTGACTTGAGGTTCATAGACTAGAACAGATTACTCAAGGTGGAGTGACTTGAGGTTCATAGACTAGAACTGATTTCTCAAGGTAGAGTGACTTGAGGTTCATAGACTAGAACAGATTACTCAAGGTGGAGTGACTTGAGGTTTATAGACTAGAACAGATTACTCAAGGTAGAGTGACTTGAGGTTCGTAGACTAGAACAGATTACTCAAGGTAGAGTGACTTGAGGTTCATAGACTAGAACAGATTACTCAAGGTAGAGTGACTTGAGGTTCATAGACTAGAACAGATTACTCAAGGTGGAGTGACTTGAGGTTGATAGACTAGAACAGATTACTCAAGGTGGAGTGACTTGATGTTCATAGACTAGAACAGATTACTCAAGGTAGAGTGACTTGATGTTGATGGACTAGAACAGATTACTCAAGGTGGAGTGACTTGATGTTGATGGACTAGAGCAGATTACTCAAGGTAGAGTGACTTGAGGTTCATAGACTAGAACAGATTACTCAAGGTGGAGTGACTTGATGTTCATAGACTAGAACAGATTACTCAAGGTGGAGTGACTTGAGGTTCATAGACTAGAACTGATTTCTCAAGGTGGAGTGACTTGAGGTTCATAGACTAGAACAGATTACTCAAGGTGGAGTGACTTGAGGTTTATAGACTAGAACAGATTACTCAAGGTAGAGTGACTTGAGGTTCGTAGACTAGAACAGATTACTCAAGGTAGAGTGACTTGATGTTGATGGACTAGAACAGATTACTCAAGGTGGAGTGACTTGATGTTGATGGACTAGAGCAGATTACTCAAGGTAGAGTGACTTGAGGTTCATAGACTAGAACAGATTACTCAAGGTGGAGTGACTTGATGTTCATAGACTAGAACAGATTACTCAAGGTAGAGTGACTTGCTGTTCATAGACTAGAACAGATTACTCAAGGTAGAGTGACTTGATGTTGATGGACTAGAGCAGATTACTCAAGGTAGAGTGACTTGAGGTTCATAGACTAGAACAGATTACTCAAGGTGGAGTGACTTGATGTTCATAGACTAGAACAGATTACTCAAGGTAGAGTGACTTGATGTTCATAGACTAGAACAGATTACTCAAGGTAGAGTGACTTGATGTTCATAGACTAGAACAGATTACTCAAGGTAGAGTGACTTGATGTTGATGGACTAGAACAGATTACTCAAGGTAGAGTGACTTGATGTTGATGGACTAGAACAGATTACTCAAGGTGGAGTGACTTGAGGTTGATGGACTAGAACAGATTACTCAAGGTAGAGTGACTTGATGGCATAGTTGATCTTCTATCAACTCGATGTATGACGATGTGTGGCTTTGTCTGGTCATGCACTTTCCGCTTATGTGTTGTTATTCTGGAGCTGATAATCTCAACAGATTGAACAAAAGGTGAGTGGCGTTTAGCAACAATAAAACCCACCCCAACCTCGTGATCTTGTCTCTGGTTTCGCACCAAGTGAAGTGTGAATGAAAATGTGCAGGAGTTTCAGATATTCCGATGTCATATTTTACCTTTTTCAGGCTGACCAGTAAATGGTTTTGTTTATATTTGTCAAAACCATTCTGTAGGTTGCAGGATATGATTTGGAAAGTATGTCAAAGACATCTTCGAGGAGGTTTGAGGTACTTATTGGTAAGACCACCAAAAACATAGAGGCTGCCATGGGCTAAAGTAACACTGAGAAGCAGCAGCTGTGATTTAAAGTAAAGGTACCTTACACTATGTATTCTGTTTTGCAGGAGCTTTCCTCCCTATAGTTTAGTCTGTGCCTCATCATCACCATGTGCATGACTACCAGATATGAAACATATTTAAATGTGCAGTGGACACAAATGACCACTGAAATGATGATCTCTGATCAAAGTCCTGCTTGTCAATTAACGACCCACAACTTCAGTAAAATCTCTAACAGACAGCCAACCTTTCAGTGATTCCCTACCTGTATTAAATGCTCTCTAATATCCCTTATAGTCACTACTGAAGGTCATACAAGATCAAGACAAATGTGAATCTGATAAAATTTTAATGGCATTACAAAAATTCTGTCATTATCAAACAGTGTCTCAGGATGGCTGATTGGTTGATTTCTGTCATTTTCAAACAGTGTCTCAGGATGGCTGATTGATTGATTGCTGTCATTATCAAACAGTGTCTCAGGATGGCTGATTGATTGATTTCTGCCATTATCAAACAGTGTCTCAGGATGGCTGATTGATTGATTTCTGTCATTATCAAACAGTGTCCCAGGATGGCTGATTGATTGATTTCTACCATTATCAAACAGTGTCTCAGGATGGCTGATTGATTGATTTCTGTCATCATCAAACAGTGATTTCAATATCCATAGCTAACACTATCCCACTACAGGAGTTATTTTGGGGCTAGGATAACATCTCCTCATTCATTGACAGGAGAACAAGCATAGCTAGAACATACAAGTACCTAATGGTTTGAGGTTTCTATGTCTGCCATCCACTAATGTTACAGCCAACCCTTCTGGAGTTTTGAATGAGATTATGATATGACAACTGTTCTGACAAATGAGGACACACACAGCCACCTCTAAGCTGAAGTAGTTCCACTCAATCTCCATTCTCCTACTGGATGCTGCCGCTTCATAGGCTCCACTCTTGTAGTGAAGCCTTACATTGGTTTGTAGTGAAGCCTTACATTGGTTTGTAGTGAAGCCTTACATTGGTATCTATCACAAAACACAGACCCATCAATGTACACAGCAACATTAGCATTTATCAGCTGTTTAAACTTTAAAGGTCACTTGCCTGTCCCACCACTTTCTGCATTCCCTGCCAAAACATAACATTATTTTGTAGTCACCACTTTCTGCATTCCCTGCCAAAACATAACATTATTTTGTAGTCACCTCTTTCTGCATTCCCTGCCAAAACATAACTTTATTTTGTAGTCACCACTTTCTGCATTCCCTGCCAAAACATAACATTATTTTGTAACCTCTTTCTGCATTCCCTGCCAAAACATAACATTATTTTGTAGTCACCACTTTCTGCATTCCCTGCCAAAACATAACATTATTTTGTAGTCACCACTTTCTGCATTCCCTGCCAAAACATAACATTATTTTGTAGTCACCACTTTCTGCATTCCCTGCCAAAACATAACATTATTTTGTAGTCACCACTTTCTGCATTCCCTGCCAAAACATAACATTATTTTGTAGTCACCACTTTCTGCATTCCCTGCCAAAACATAACATTATTTTGTAGTCACCACTTTCTGCATTCCCTGCCAAAACATAACATTATTTTGTAGTCACCACTTTCTGCATTCCCTGCCAAAACATAACATTATTTTGTAGTCACCTCTTTCTGCATTCCCTGCCAAAACATAACTTTATTTTGTAGTCACCACTTTCTGCATTCCCTGCCAAAACATAACATTATTTTGTAACCTCTTTCTGCATTCCCTGCCAAAACATAACATTATTTTGTAGTCACCACTTTCTGCATTCCCTGCCAAAACATAACATTATTTTGTAGTCACCACTTTCTGCATTCCCTGCCAAAACATAACATTATTTTGTAGTCACCACTTTCTGCATTCCCTGCCAAAACATAACATTATTTTGTAGTCACCACTTTCTGCATTCCCTGCCAAAACATAACATTATTTTGTAGTCACCACTTTCTGCATTCCCTGCCAAAACATAACATTATTTTGTAGTAAGTAAAGTTTTAAACAATATGAATTCATTCTGATCTTCCTCTTTTATTGTAGTTTCTTCTTCTTCTTCTTCTGCGTACACAGTCAGACAGTAACCATTATTTTCTCGAAAAAAGCGGCGGTCATCCTGAGACTCTCGCCACTACCATAGAGCTTGTCTTGCAGTTCCACTGGCAATGGCCATATCTGCTCTCTCTGATCCTCGTATGTCGGGCAGTTCTGCAGCAGATGTTCAGTGGTCATTTTACCAGTACCGCACGGGCATTCGTCAGTACACCCTATCTTCAATTTGTTGAATAGGTGGTACCTCAGTCTGTTGTGGCCAGTGCGAAGTCTGAAGACAACGACCTGCTCTCTTCGGTTCAACTGGTAATAGGCATCGTTTTTGGTGTAACCAGTATGTTCGGTTTCCCATTTGGTCATGTATCTGGCTTTGATAAGCCGTTTTGACTCTTCGTACGTCATACTGGTATCTGTTTGTGGTAGCCTTGCACCTTCTTTTGCCAGTCTGTCTGCCTCCTCGTTGCCTTGGATGTTGCAGTGTGACGGAACCCACTGTACCACTACCCTTTTTGGTGCGGACTGCTGGCACAGTTTGCAGAGTGCTGCTCTTAAGTCATTAAGCTCAGTGTTTTTCTGGCTTTTTAGCGCTGTGACTACTTCGAGAGCATCTGTCAGCAGGACTATATGGCTCTCATTTTCACTGTGTGTTACCATTTCTTCCACTGCCGCCCTCAGTGCCTCTGCCTCTGCTCTGAAATTGCTTGTGTACTTACCAGTAGCGAATGACAGTGTTATTTTTCTGCCATTTGGTAGGTTCAGGAATGCTCCTGCCCCTCCGTTCTGTGTAGTGTTTGTTACAGAACCGTCGGTGTATGCATGGGTCCAGTCCATGCTTGGGTAGCTTTTCGTTATGAAGCTTAGGGTAGTGTCTCTCCTTTCTTTTTCACTCTGGCAGTTTTTGTTTGCAATACCTGGTATATTTTCTACCACCTCTGGAAATATATCCTGCCTCCAAGTAGGTTTTCGTACAGTAGTGATGGGTTTTGGTGTTGTTAGTGCGTTTATGGGATCTTCGTGCATCTTTGCTTTGGCTATTTCTGCAAAGTTTCTCCGCTTTAGTTTCCCATTTCCCAAATTGTTTAGTCTCTGGTACATTGGATGGTCCGTCAGTCTTCTGAGTTTCTCTGACTGCAGCTGGGCTCTGCAGTCTCTTCTATCGGTCATGGATTGCAATTTTGTAATCTTTTCAAGTTCTACAATTGGCGTTGACTTCATGCCACCTGTTATAATTCTCATGGCTTGGTTTTGAAGTTTGTTAACTTTATCGAAGTTCGCCTTCGCTGCGGTTGTCCATGCCGCAATGCCATACTCGAGAACTGGTCTCACTCTTCCAGTGTACAGTTTCTTTAGTATGCCTTCGTCTGCTCCCCAGCTTGTGCCAGCAAGTTTCCTCATGATCGCCATTCTTTCTCTGGCTTTCATTCGGTTTCTCTCAATCTGACTTTTCCATGTCATGCGCCGATCAAATGTGACTCCCAGATAGGTTGGGTTGTCGTTTGGCTGCAGGATTTTGCCATTCAGACTTAATTTGGTACTTTGGGGTTTTAATGAGAGCGAGAATATTGTGCACGTGGTTTTTTCCTCGTTTATTTTGACCAGCCATGAGTTCGCCCACTCTTCCAGCGATGTTAGGGCCGTCTGCATCCGATTTCTTGCTATGGTGAGATTCTTTTCAGAGGTCCACATAGCCAGATCGTCTGCAAACATTGAGCTATGGACTCTTCTTGGTATATTCTCTGTAATATCGTTTATATATACCAGGAAGAGTGTGGGTGACAATACTCCCCCTTGGGGTACTCCCTGCTCGAGTGTCACCTTTTTGCTCATCTGCCCTTGTACTTGGACTCTGGCCGTTCTTTGTTTGAGGTAGTGGTTGATCCACTTGTACATCTTCCCACAGACATCACTTCTTCTTAGCTTGACTCTAAGTCCATCCTTCCAGACTTTGTCAAATGCCTTTTCCAGATCCACCCAAACAGCTACTGTGTGTTTCTGTGCCTGGTAGGCATCTTCTATCTCCTGGGCTATGAGGATGACCTGGTCCTCAGTGGATCTGTGCTGTCTAAAGCCGGCTTGCTGTGGAATTAGTATTCGTTTTTCTTCCAGATGCCACATCAGTCTGGTGTTTATCATCCGTTCCATCAGCTTGCCGACACAGCTCAGTAGGCTAATGGGCCTGTATCCATTTGGATCTGTTTTGTCCTTCCCTGTTTTTGGTACTGGTACCAGTATTGCATCTTTCCATGCCTGGGGTACAATACCCCTTTTCCAGCTTTGGTTCAGGACTGATAGTAGTTTCTTCTTCGCTGTTTGGCCCAGCCCCATCAGCATTTCGTTTGTTATCCCGTCTTTTCTGGGAGATTTCCTTTTCTTTAGTGTTCTCAT
This sequence comes from Ariolimax columbianus, assembly GCA_036924085.1. Classification (NCBI taxonomy): domain Eukaryota; kingdom Metazoa; phylum Mollusca; class Gastropoda; order Stylommatophora; family Arionidae; genus Ariolimax; species Ariolimax columbianus. The sequence goes on from JAVGWX010000013.1 coordinate 4,473,315, forward strand.
AGCCTCTTCCATTTCGCGCATTGTTAGTTTGGCCATCATGTGCTCTTCAGGAGCCGTATTTATGTTTTCGTGTCCCTTTAGCTCTTCGCTAATGTCTGTATGCTTATCTGCAGGGACCTCGATGTGGTTTGCTCTGGCATAGTGATCGACAAAGGCGTTTGCGGCTTTCTTACCTGTGATCAAGTTCTCGCCCTGCTTGATAGTAATTTGTTTATTTGACGGGGTTTCGTCATTCATGGCTCTGACTAGCTTCCATAGCTTGTTCCCTTCTTTGTCCAGGTTCAGACTTTCCGTTTTATTTTTCCAACTTTCTCTTGCTGTTTGCTTGAGAGTGTGTTTGTACTTCGCCGCGGCGGCTTTGAGGGCGATGTTTGCCTCCATGGATTTTTCTCGTTCTGCCATGTTCCTAGCATTTGTTACTGCATCTTCCACTTTCTGTAACTCATCATTCCAGTAGGGCTTATAGTTTTTCCTAGCTCCTCTTGGGATGGTTTCAGTGGCGGCTTGCATTATTGCCTTGCTTAGGCTCTCCACCATGGGCTTCATTTTGGTGTTTCGTGTGTTGATGGTTTCACACAGCCCATCTGTCAGGATTGCAAATCTGTCCCAGTCGGCTCGTTTGTAATTCCAACGTGGGAGCGGTTTTGTTTCCTGTGGGCCTACTTCCATGTCAATGGTTAGCCTGATCGGCCTGTGGTCGCTACCTGCCAGTTGGTTTAGCACCTGGCGGTCTATTTTATAGTGTATGTCCTGTGTGGAGAAGGCCAAATCTGGAGTCGAGGTGGTATGCCATGTTCTTGAATAGAAGCTAGGGCTATCCTCCGGCCTATTGATTAGGGAGAGATTTGCATCTATCTCCCAATCTTCCACTTCGTCACCTCTACTGTCTGTGTCAGAGTATCCCCATCTCTCCGAGTGGCTGTTGAAATCTCCAACTACTATGCAGTTGGAGTCTCTGACCTCCATACTCGAGAGCGATAGGTCTCTGTTTGGTGGTCCGTACAGATTGAAAATGCGGAGCTTCGTCTCTTTAGCCATTATGTCAACTCCTACAATTTCTGCTTGTCCTGTGTGATTGACAGGTACCGCGCTACTCGGTATGCTGTTTCTGGTCAGTATCAGGACCCCTCCTTTGTGGCCTTCTCTATCTAGACGGAAGGTCTGATATCCTCTGATTGAGAATTTATGGTTATTGTTGAGGTGCGTTTCCTGGATACATGCCACGTCAATCTTACCTTCATGCAGGTGGTGTGTTAGGGAAAGTTTTTTGTTAATGACTCCCTCCGCATTCCACTGTAGTATTTTGAGGGTCTTGAGGTTTTGGCCAATAGACGTTGCCCCATAGCCATGTGCCTTGACTCCACGACACATGGGTGGGTGACCACCAGTAGTCAAGGGTGGGCCCCTTCGAGGCGTGGGGCCCGGCACTATCGCTGCCTGGCGGGACTCCTCAGGATGAGCGCCATACGTTTTTCTAATAGGTTGTACTGCCATCATACTGTGATTTACGTTGCACTGTTTTGTTAGGCTTGCGGCCCCGTGCATCCGATTTCAACAGGCGTTTCTGTAGGGATGCCCTCCTTAGCCTTTGGCTGTCCCCAGCCTATCTGCAAGGCAGCAGTTGTTTACGATCAGAGTTTTCTCTCTTATGGAAGTTGTCTTACCAGACTGTCGAGTCTTCACTACTCGTGTCTATAGGGTGCAATGATGATATGTGATATATGAGATGGACTGGTTTACCCGGAAGAGAGGCAGTCCAGTGTGTCTGTATCCCAGGATCGTCACGTCCTGCCAGAATCGTAGCATTTGCATGTGAGTGGGGTATCTCTTTTTCCCTTTATTTTCTTGGTTTCTATGCAGGGATGGTACGCCTAGCATTCCCCGCCACCTGGGGTGTTGACACAGTGGGGCAGGTGTGCAATGTCCGCTGGTCTGCATCTCTTCTGCGTCCAGTATGATAGTTATATGGCTGATAACGTACAGAGGTAGATATCGTAGCCGGAGTGCATTCAGCCAGGGGACAAGCCTGGTAATGTCACAGAGATGTTGTTCGCCTGATGTGCAGACAACTCTCATGGTCAGTGGTTGAGTCTTGACAGTTCACAGTGAGGTGGCTGCTCTACTGTTTTCGACACCCCGACCAGGTACTAAGTCTTTAGTTGGTGTTTTCGCACCCCAACGCCGTATAGGGTGAGTATCCAGCAGTTGTCCGCCCGCTTTGATTGGTGGACGGCAAGGACCTCTTACTGTGGCTCTACCTGATAGGGCTGGGGCGCAAGCCCTAGGTCCCGAGCATGTAGGAGCCTCCCATTGCAGTGGTGCTGAGATTTTGGGCGGGATTGCGGCTTACAAGGGTTCGGCCGTAATCCCCCACATGGTAGCCTCGCGCCCTTGGCTTATCAGCCTGGTACGTGAACCAAAGTGTCTGCGGCTCCTCTCGATTTGAGCTGGTTTTCCGTAGCAACGCCCTGTCATTTGTAGGGTAAAACTGACCTGTCTTCAGATGATCTATTTCCAGCACCCGTTCACTATTTGGTCAGACGAATTTATTGAGGGCTTTTGTTTGTCAATGACCAGGTATTTGAAATCTGCGGTTTCTGCGGAGTTTAACACGATTTCCGTAGCGTTCTTTCATTTGAGTGTTTGAGAGCTGACTTGTCATCCGTGAGTCTAATACCAGCGTGCGTTCATTATTAGACCCAAACGGCAGTGCTCTCGATTTGTCAGTTGTTCTACAGTATTGGCGTGTTCAGTTAAATTAAGCCGCAGGTTCCACACCTGGTGGTGCCCTTCCGTCAATTCCCTTGGCGAGACAATCAAGTTTCTTAGGGGGTAGTCCCAGATTTTCGAGGGTCTAATTCCAGCACATGTTCTCTATTAGACCCCACGAAGGTGTACTTTTGGTAGTCATTCTGCAGTATTGGCGTGTTAAATTAACTTAGGTCTCAGGCTCCACTCCTGATAGTGCTCTTCGGTCAATTCCTTTATGAAACACTGGATGCAGACAAAACCGGGCCACAGGGGGCATAACCCCAGAATTTTGGGGGTCTAAGTCCAGCACCAGTTCAATATTAGACCCCAGAAGAGTGGTCTCGGCATGTCAATCATTTCAGTGTTGGCCGTGTTGAGTCAAATTAAGCCGCAGGCTCCACTCCTGGTGGTGCCCTTCCGTCAATTCCTTTAAGTTTCAGCTTTGCAACCATACTTCCCCCGGAACCCAAACACTTTGGTTTCCCGGAAGCTGCCCGCAGAGTCATCGAAGCAACTCCTGCGGATCGCTAGTCGGCATCGTTTATGGTCAGAACTACGACGGTATCTGATCGTCTTCGCGCCTCTGACTTTCGTTCTTGATTAATGAAAACATTCTTGACAAATGCTTTCGCAGTAGCTCGTCTTGCGGCGATCCAAGAATTTCACCTCTAACGCCGCAATACGAATGCCCCCGTTTGTCCCTGTTAATCATTACCTCCAGTTCCGAAAACCAACAAAATAGAACCGAGGTCCTATTCCATTATTCCATGCACCATTATTCAGGCAGCCGAGGCCTGCTTTGAACACTCTAATTTTTTCAAAGTAAACGCGCCGGCCACCCAGGACGCTCAGCGAAGAGCACCCGTGGGAGAGAGCCGGCAGACGGTAGGGCAGGAGACAACGGGCAGTGAACCGGCGCGAGCCGGACCGCCCGCCTGCGCCTGAGATCCAACTACGAGCTTTTTAACTGCAACAACTTTAATATACGCTATTGGAGCTGGAATTACCGCGGCTGCTGGCACCAGACTTGCCCTCCAATAGATCCTCGTTAAAGGGTTTAAAGTGTACTCATTCCAATTACGGGGCCTCGAAAGAGTCCCGTATTGTTATTTTTCGTCACTACTTCCCCGTGCCGGGAGTGGGTAAGTTGCGCGCCTGCTGCCTTCCTTGGATGTGGTAGCCGTTTCTCATGCTCCCTCTTCGGAATCGAACCCTGATTCCCCGTTACCCGTTACAAACATGGTAGGCATGTCACGTACCATCGACATTTGATAGGGCAGACATTTGAAAGATGCGTCGCCGGCACATGAGGCCATGCGATCAGCACAAAGTTATCCAGAGTCACCAGTGGGGATGCCGCAACCCCGCGAGGGGAAACGACGATTGGTTTTGAACTAATAAAAGTGCTCTTTCCGCGAGGGTCGGAGCTTGGTAAGCATGTATTAGCTCTAGAATTGCCACAGTTATCCAAGTAGGATCGTGTCATCTAAGGAACCTCGACTGATTTAATGAGCCATTCGCGGTTTCACCGTGAGACAGTGTGAACTTAGACATGCATGGCTTAATCTTTGAGACAAGCATATGACTACTGGCAGGATCAACCAGATATCTGTCGGAGACGTACGTACAGCACACACCGGTCGGCGGAGGAAGGGTGTGTAAAAAGCCTCACTGGGACGGCCGCAGGGACCGACTGACGGGACGGACGGAGGGTTGTTCCACCCGTCCCTCACTCCGTCGACCTAGGACCGCCTGACAGGGGCCTCCCACACGCACCAGACGACCGACCGACCGGGCTCGCTCGAGGAGGGATGGCAGCGCTCTGTGCAGAACGGATCCCAACGACCTCGGCGACGAATTTCACTGGGACTAGAGACACAATTTGGCCTGCCGGCCTGCCCTTCTCCGTAGGGAGAACGCAGGGCCTCGAGGCAACGATTCCTGCTTTCCATTTGCCGGTCACAAGCTCTTTGCGAGAGTCGGACCACCAGCGAGACGTACTGTCGAGCTCTGCTATAAGCCTTAGATAAATCACCACGGACGGACCACGTTTCCTGATACGGACCAGACTAGCGCACCTCGGTGGAGGAGCCACTACCACAAACCGCACCCAATTCGCACTACGGGGAAAGGCAGGCGAGCGTTTTCCGCAAGCCCGCGCTATCGCTCCGCCTGGCGGGACTGAGATCGCTTTACGAACACTGGTTGAAATTGAGTCGCCGCGGCGAGACAACTACCCCAGATTATTGTAGTTTCAAGTGTTTTCACTTATCTTACAACCATCTTCTCCGCCTACATGATTTATGACATGACATTCCTTTGTTGAGCCCTGTTTCATGTCAGAAGTGTTTGTTTGAAGCTTTTTCTACAGCTACTCTCATACATGGTTAGCTTTGGTTCAGTGCCTGTCTATATTTAATAGGAATCTCCCTTGAGACAAAAATCTGCATCTACCAGTCCTGCGTGGTCCCAGTCCTGCTTTACGGCTCTGAAACCTGGACATTGCTGAAACATGACATGTCGAGACTAGATTCCTTCCACATGTGTAACCAGTGGTGTATCCTGGGCATCCGATGGCATGACTACATCTGCAATGTGAAGGTCTCTGTTAAAACAGGCCTCCACCCAATCTCAGAAAAACTTGACTGAAGCCGAGTTTCTTTGTTCGGTCATGTTGTACGGCTGGACCAGGAAACCCCGACCCACAAAATACTACACAAGTACCAAAAGTCTTCCTCCGACTGGCTGGAGGCACAGAAGAGACTGTCCTCGCACAGAGTGGCACCAGTGAATATCCACCCTGGACGAGGCCTGGAACCACACCACAGCTGTGGCCGACCGATGCAACGGGCCTCAGCCACCTAAGCAAACATTATTATTATTAACAACAATCCTCATCTATTTGGGTTCCTTTATTCTGAACACTGTCCAAATGCTCTCTTGTTAAGTTTAAAAAGATTAAATGTTACAAAAATTAAACACAGAAATATCTGATATACAGTGATGCATATTTGAGCTGGATTTCATATTACAAAGGCCATAAATAAACCTGGCTTTGAGCTTAGGTCACAGATTAAATCACATGCTATGAACAACAATATTGAGATAACATTTAGGCACACTTTGATGAAAATCTGACAAATCAAACGTAAGTAAATAATTGTAGAACTTCATATAAATCTACATTTTGTGTAGACACATAAACGTGATCACAAAATTACCTTCTAATTAGAATATTTATGAATTTTTAAATAAAGCTAGCTGTTGTAATTTGTACAAGAATATGAACAGTGATCTGGTACAAGTGAATGCAACTGAACAAATGCTAAAATGAAACAGCAGTTGTGAACAGATTTTAGTATACCAAAAATAAATCAAATGAAATCTAAAACCGTTAATCTGGCATAACATGAGCATAATTTACTTACTTTACTGAATCTATCAAACTACAATGGATGCTCTTCTCCAATTCCTATTGTGTGATGTCCTCTTCAGCCATCTTGAGTTCCGAACATGACTTAGATATCTCGACGACCACGTTTATCACTTTTTAAAAAATTGGTGCTCTTTGGTCTTCTCATTATTCTATTCCCTTGTGACTTCCAAACCAGGGCATGTCTATGTGCATATATCATCATTTAAAAATATTCTCCTGCACATGGCAAGTAAGGCTAATTGTGTCACTTTGAATTGCGTATTAGAGAACAATATTCAAACAGACAATCATCAAGACCTATTTTCTATCAGAGCTCAGATGACACACAACATTAACAATAGAAAAGAATAAAAGCAGGAATATTTTAAGAATATATATTAATATATTCTTTCCCGTCAACTAAGTAAGTGTATGTTTTCAAAATTGTATGAATAAGAATTCAAACTCAGCTATCACATTTGCAGTTCTACATATTACTTTGTGCAAGTGCTAGGCATATTATATTACAATTTATGCAGTTCTTTTATATACAAAATGTGAAGCTCTTGAGTAAATAAATGTCACAAGACCAGAAGATTTTTATTGCAATTGACACAAAAATAAATGTTAACGCTCTACAAGATAACATTTTAATCAACATCAAAATATGTACTTTGAGGTTTTTCATGCAAACAAGGCAAAATATCGGTAGCCAGGCCACATACTCAGAAGACAGGATGAACATCGGAAAATATAGAGAGCACTTTGGTATCCTTGAGGTGGAAAAGGACAATGAGGTAGACATCCAATGCATTTTTCAGACTTCCTTGCACACCACTACAGCATCCACTATACCTCAAAAGGAACAATTTATTACCCACCAGACTTCTTTAGCCAGGGATAGAGCTCATTGGAGATAAAGTTGGAACCCCTAGTGATACAGCTGTAGCTGAGGAACAGGTCATCAAGCAACATGTACTTGATAATCTAACCATCTTAAACAGCCCCGCTGACAGCTTGTTACAAGGAACAAGATATCTGTGCCCCAACTAATGCTCAAATGTTTCACTCTTAAGATTTATTTAAATTGTTGTTTTTGTCATTTCCAAGTTACTTGTCAAATATTTTCAACTTCACATGAATAAATACCAAACACTGCACAGCAAAGAAAACGTGTCCCCCACTTGAGACAAACATTCAAACAAAAACAATCATGTAATAGCTGTTGCAGGTGCTCAAATGGGAAGCAATTTTCATTCTATAAAACAGTAGAGTGCTGTCTCAACTTATGGTATTAACTTATTCCAGATGAAGGAAGAAACTCTGTTCTTAAAATCCCCAAAAGTCTAGTAATTGAACCTTTAGTGCCTGTTGGGGGATATATGGACACCAAAGTATTTTTGTTCTATGATGCTCAAATTAGTTTACATTAAAAAATATTATAGATAATTGTGTACACACAAGACAAGCTTTTGCTCCTCTGAAGCAGATAAAGTGATTGTGTTTTTGCAATGTGAACCTTCTTCTTCGATGAACTGAGGTGATAGTCCGGTGAGGCTCACGAAGGACACCATGTTTCAGGTATTCGCTGGTCCCCCACAGATTTTTGAGCATGGTTGCTTCCCCTGACCAGAACGCCTCTCTATTGTTATTTTCTGGCTTACAATGTGAACCAATATTGGCATGTTCAACTGCTGCCGAAGACGGATGTGTCGGATCGAAAGGTGCAAATATTGCAGTCAAGCTGTAAACTAATGACACAAAGCATTCCATTCTCTGGACTACATCTTGCTACTTGCCAAGTCCTGTTCAGGGCTTGGTAGCGGATGATTGAGAACGAATGCAGAAGAAGAAGGTATGTTCAAGTATACAATCTCACATTTAACCTCTTCAGAATAAATTGAGACATATATTAACATACAAACAAGTAGCTCACAAATTAAAAATGGGTGATCTGGTGTACACTTATCTTTACTCTATGGTGGAGAAACATGGACAATGAATAAACGATTTGAGAAGAGAATTGATGAGTTTGAAATATGGATATATAAACGAATTGGGTCCATCTCCTGGAAAGAAAATAAGGAAGTCTTAGAGAAATTACGGATGCAAAGAGAATTGATGAACAAACTTATAGTCAGACACATGAGGCTTCTACAAGAACTTTCCATGCCTTCCTGCCTTGAGCATCCTTCCGCACAGTGCCCCACGTAAGAAGTGCATCCTTCCGCGCAGTGCCCCATGTAAGAAATGCGCAGTACAACTCATCCTCCATTGAGCGTCTCCAAGTAGTTCTTGGTCTGCCTTTCTTTCTCTTGCCAACCGGTATTCACATGTGCTGTTTTTGCTGGCATGTCCAGACTCATTCTCATGACATGCCCCAGTCATCTCCAACTTCTCTCTCTTATAATGCTTTATGTATGATGAAAAGTTTTAAATCTCTGAGTATCTCTCTTTGTCATCCTCCGGCATTCTGAACCATATAGAAGTACTGGTAATATCCTACTATTATACAGCCCGAGTTTAGTTTTCCTACTATATATACAGCCCGAGTTTAGTTTTCCTACTATATATACTGGTGCTTCAAATTAGTTTCATCACGCAAAGGCAGTCCTGGCCATGTTTAAGTGAGATTTGATGCCCTCTTCCTCAACTTAACTTCATTATACTGGTTTAGAAGGCTCTAAAGAGTCTGCATACAACCAGTTTATTCCAATCCGATTCTTAAAATGACAGACCATCCAATCCATTTTTGAATATGTTAACTGACCCTGCCTCACCACATCGTGTGATAATGCATTCCAAGTATTCACCACTCTCTGGCTAAAAAAATATTTCTAATATCTAATCTGTAACTGTTTTTAAATAATTTGAAACTGTGCCCTCTAATTCTTGTAGCTGGCTGAGCTTTGAAAAACTGGGTATAGTCTAATTTATTCTTTCCATTGATTAATTTATAAACCTGTATTAAGTCACCTCAAATTCTTCTCTATTCTAGATACTGCAGACCAGTTTTTCCAAGTCTGTCCTCAAAACTATGGTTCTGGAATCCCACGATCATTTTTGTAGATCTTCTTTGTATCCTATCATGTCTATATCCACTCTATGATAAGGACTACACACCTGAATACAGTACTCCAATTCAGATCTCACCAAAGATTTATATAGTTTGACTATCACTTCCTTGCTTTGATGTGTAATGTTTCCGTCCCTCCTTGGAGTGATACCACACTTCATAGATAAGTAAACTGTTCTATATTCTCCAACATTTGGTTTCTTAGAGACACTGTTTGTTAGTTTGCAGTATTGGTTTTAATTTGAATTTTCTTTATGTTAATCTTCAACCCTACTTATTCAAAAATCTTTTTTTTAACTTGCAGTTCTTATCCTGGGAAAAATGGAGGGTATACATACTAGTGGTAAACAATACTGGAAGGAAAGATGGAGGGTATACATACTAGTGGTAAACAATACTGGAAGGAAGGATGGAGGGTATACATACTAGTGGTAAACAATACTGGAAGGAAAGATGGAGGGTATACACACCAGTGGTAAACAATACTGGAAGGAAAGATGGAGGGTATACACACCAGTGGTAAACAATACTGGAAGGAAAGATGGAGGGTATACACACCAGTGGTAAACAATACTGGAAGGAAAGATGGAGGGTATACACACCAGTGGTAAACAATACTGGAAGGAAAGATGGAGGGTATACATTCTAGTGGTAAACAATACTGGAAGGAAGGATGGAGGGTATACATTCTAGTGGTAAACAATACTGGAAGGAAGGATGGAGGGTATACATTCTAGTGGTAAACAATACTGGAAGGAAAGATGGAGGGTATACATTCTAGTGGTAAACAATACTGGAAGGAAAGATGGAGGGTATACATTCTAGTGGTAAACAATACTGAAAGGAAGGATGGAGGGTATACATACTAGTGGTAAACAATACTGGAAGGAAAGATGGAGGGTATACACACCAGTGGTAAACAATACTGGAAGGAAAGATGGAGGGTATACACACCAGTGGTAAACAATACTGGAAGGAAAGATGGAGGGTATACACACCAGTGGTAAACAATACTGGAAGGAAAGATGGAGGGTATACACACCAGTGGTAAACAATACTGGAAGGAAAGATGGAGGGTATACATTCTAGTGGTAAACAATACTGGAAGGAAGGATGGAGGGTATACATTCTAGTGGTAAACAATACTGGAAGGAAAGATGGAGGGTATACATTCTAGTGGTAAACAATACTGGAAGGAAAGATGGAGGGTATACATTCTAGTGGTAAACAATACTGGAAGGAAGGATGGAGGGTATACATTCTAGTGGTAAACAATACTGGAAGGAAAGATGGAGGGTATACATTCTAGTGGTAAACAATACTGGAAGGAAAGATGGAGGGTATACATTCTAGTGGTAAACAATACTGGAAGGAAAGATGGAGGGTATATGTGACAGAGGTAAACAATTCTGGAAGGAAGGATGGAGGGTATATGTGACAGAGGTAAACAATGCTACAAGTGGGAGGATAACGTAAAAAGATGCACAAGAAAAAGCCTTGCAGATTGTACCATCAGGGAAAAAGACAAGAGGACACTGGAGATCCATTCTAGCTGATCTTTACTGTAGGGATGGCACCTGACCTGAACTTATTTATTACAATGAAATGAACTGACATCCTTGCTAAGCCTAGATGTCCAACAAATTAGCTGTCTGTTCGCTTTACATATTTAAATAATTTGCTCTTTTCGCTTTTCATCTTTCTTCTATCAACGTGATGATCATTTCTTTGACAAGATCAGTATTTACAAAAAATGTATTACAATTATCAGTTTCAAATATTAGAGAATAACATACATGTCAGAAACATTCAACAAACAGAAATTGCTCAGAGAGGAATAGCCTACATATCTTATAGCCAATCTCGAACAACAGCTCACCTCAAGAAATATGTTCAAATATTAAAAATAAAGCGTTGAGGTGGCTACAGTTATTGAAGAGGCTCGCTGGTACAGCATAGGGATCAGACAAGGACACTCTGAGAGGCTTGTATCTAGGATACATACACTGTTATAGGATACAATAGTGCACTCCCGACAACATGCTCACAGACTAATGTAGAATTCCTGGACAGAGTGCAGAACAATGCCCTGCACCTTATTAGTGGAGCAATGAGGTCAACACCCACTACTGCATGTGAAATTCACATGAATGTGGAACCCTTTGAGATGCAAAGAGATGACTTCTATGGAAGTTTATAAGAGGATTGAAAGAATGACCAAAGACCACCCCAATAAACATCATGTAAAAAAAAAAATGGCAAGAAAAACAGAGAATAAAACAGAAGTCAGTCCTCCACCACGTCAGTAAGATTAAAAACATATCACCTTCCAGACAAAATGCAAGAAACACAGAGTAGTAAGAAATTTACCACCACATACATGCTAAAAATTTAAACAAAACTAACAGAAAATACAACAAGAAGCTTTCATCCAGTATTATGAGAGCATCACAATGAACAATTGACGCCTACCCAGAAAAATAGATATATGTCTATAATGATGGGTCTGCTTTTAAGGTCACCATTAACGGAGGATATGGAGTCTACATACAGTGTCCTGACAGAACATCTGATGAGCTTTTTGATGCCTGGGGGGAGATATGTTCTAAGTATGAGCAGACATAACAGTACTAGAAGTAGCTACAAACCACTTGAGGACTGCCCTTCAAGCTCTGGGAGATGGTGGTCATTGTAAGCCTGAACTTACCTAAATATCCCTAGATGCCAACCAACTTCTAACATCCCATGAAATCAGAATAATTATGAAATGGAACCCTGGTCACGCAAGTACACCTGGCAATGTTAAAGCAGACAGACTGGCTAAGAACGGGTCAAGTCAAGAACAACCCTGCATACCAACAACCCTACAGAGTCAACTTTTGAAGACTGAACAAAAAGGCTTGGCTAAATAGATGGGCAATGGAGAATACTTGGAGAGAAATCTACAAACATATGGACATCCCAATTCCCAAAGACAACATCAACCTCCTGAAAAGGAGAGATCAAAGCACTGTTTTCCGACTTCACATACATACACATACAACTTAAGTCACTTAAACAGAATCCAACCAAATTTTGTTGAGTATTCGGTGCTTGACGATGACAAGAAAGAGCTTCTTCCTCCAAAGGCATAGAAATGGAACACTCTGTACGGAACTAAACAACAGCTCACAAACACTTGCAGATATTATATTGCGTTGGGTTCAATGGGTAGGAGATCACAGGCTGCTTGGTCAATAGCCAACCAACCATAAGAAACATTAATGACATTACGCTACATTGTAAACAAAATTAATTGAGGCAGCATGTCTCAATGCAATAGCTTTGTTTCAACTTCTAATAGTCAGTTTCATTAGCATTAAAAACCTCCGAGATTAAAAGTCTGCTAACTCTGAAACTATATAAATTGAGATCATGTTGTCCGAGGTCGTACTGTGTATAATACAATTGAACTTGAACAATATAATACATTTCAAATATGCTAATAGATAATATGAACACTGCCAATTAAGTATACCCTGAAGATATCATATTTGAGAATAAATTCACTAAAAATCTAACTCTGAAATAATATAAATTGACATTACGTTGTCTGAGGACCCACTGAGTATACATCAATTGAAGTTCATTAATACTGTAAATACATTTCAAATATGCTAATAGATAATGTGAACATTTTCAATTAAGGTTTTTTTTTTTGCGTTCACCTTATTTACCTATTCCCCAAGGCAGTGTGCGTTGCACTGTGGTTTTTATTTTGCGCCTGTCGGCCCAGTGCATCCGACTTTAGCATGTATTTATGTAAGGGTCTGCTTCCTCCAGCATTTTCTAAGGGTTTGCTTCCCCGGGGTAACGGCAGGTGGCTGCGATGGGGATCAAACCCAGCACCTTCGGATTGTGAGCCGTGTCACTTAACCACTAGCCCACGTCATCCTCTTTTCAATCAAGTATATTCTGAAGATATATTTGAGCCTGAGGATGTCATATTTTCATATTTGAGAATTAATAAATAAAAAATTGAGTCAATAATCAATATAAACATTGTATACATGTAATGCGTTTAGACAAATTTAATTTAATCAGAAATAGTCAGCATGGGTTTACTAAAGGGAGATCGTGCTTAACCAATCTATTAGAATTCATGGAGGAGGTTATCAAAATGTTAGATGGAGATGAGCCAGTGAATGTTATTTATCTAGATTTTGCAAATACCTTTAGACAGAGTGCCCCATCGAAGATCGTTTAGGAAGTTAACATCACATGGAATAGGTGACAAAGTTGTCAAATGGATTTAAGAAAATTGGTTAATGGGAAGAAGGCAGAAAGTGGACATAAATATGGAGTACTCTGAGTGGTGTGAAGTAAAAAGTGGAGTGCCAGCCACAGGGCTCGATTTTGTTCTTGATATATAAATGATTTGGACAATGATATCGGATCTATGATTGCAAAATTACACAAAACTATGCAGAAGTGTCTCATCTAAAGCAGAAGTGGATATATTAAGGTTGAATTTAGATCAAATTCGGGAATGATCTGAGAGCTGACAAATGGAGTTTAATGTTAGTTGGCTATCGCAAGCGAAGATGGCAACAGTGTCAGACATGTTTATTCAGATATGACTGCATGTGACTGTACAGTCCAATTGAAGCGTGACAAACTCTACCGCACATAGGGCACAAATGAACAGTATTTTTAGTTCGGCAGGCTTGTATTCTTTCCTTTCGTGTAGTTCAATTTTCCTGCACCTCTGTGATGGTCCTCTACTCAGCAGTGCAAGCACCATGTGTGACGACAGTGCGCCAGGCTGAGCGGTTCGAGCAAGCAGCTCCAAGTCAGCAACATCAATGGAGAAACTTTTAGAGTCTTTGTATCATTTCTTTTATTTCCCCTGCGTGTGCTGTCCTGTCATGAGCTCACCGTACAACAGTTGTTTAGGGAGGCACTCGTCTGACAGGTGAACAACATGCCCTGTCCATCTTCTTCTTCTTCTTACGCTGTCAGACATCGACCTTTATTTTTTCGAAAAAAGCGGCGGTCATCCTGAGGCTATCGACACTGCCATAGAGCTTGTCTAGTGTTGCCACTTTTGATGGCCACATCTGCTCTCTCTGTTCCTTGTATGTTGGGCAGTTTTGCAGCAAATGCTCAGCGGTCACCTGTCCATCTGATCTGGGCTCTCTGTTATATACTGTTATATACAGTCAAGACAGTGATACCTAATACAGACAGTGTTACCTACTCTGATTCTCTGCAACACCAATAGCTCTTACATAATTAATGATTTAAACTCAGTGAGTTTTATCTTTTCTTAACTAAAAGCTTCTCATGGCATAGTTTTTCTACCAACATGACTCTTCCATCGCTGTCTATATGTGTCGGCCTTACCACAAATAATTCTAACCATTTGACATCAGAACTCATCAAAAGCTATCAGTACTATTGTTTCATTTTATTTCGTGTTTGAAGTTCCCAATCTAATGTTGCATCATCCTGTATCTGGTTTTCAAAGGCTGCCCAAAATTATGTGCAACATAAATAACAACATGTTCTCTCTGAGAGTCCTCAACATTCAGCATTAACAGTACAGTATCCACAAGACTTGCCACTGGGGTCGGGCAGCACAATACAAGAGAGTGAGGATAAAAAGTAACGCAGTTAATCCTTACTAAAAATAGCACCAGCAAAATAAATTATGCCATCATCGTCTACGATGGACGGCGACCTTTGCTTTGCTTTGCCATCCACAAGATGCAGCACAAACAAAAGAAATTTACAATGTTGATCACAGAATACGTCATTTCTCTCAGTCAATCACAGAATGTAATTTCTCTCAACATTGCTAGATTCTTCTATTTATATTTTATGATTTGTATTTTAGTATTCATTTTATGAACTACTTGTCAGCACAAACAAAGGAAATTTACAATGTTGATTGCAGAGTGTACATTTTCTCCCAATGTCACAATATTCTCCTCTGTTTAGTTTATGTTTGGTATCCACTTTACAAAATTGTAACTTTCACCTTAATGAATGCTAACAAACAAATGTTATTGTTTTGTTACAAGTGAAATCATTTGCCATAAGATGGATAAAGATGATATGATGACTAAAATGCCCAAAAAAGAGACAGCACACATCTAGAAGATGCATTGCACATTAAATCAATGAGGTTGAGTTCCAGAAAGCTAAGTAACAAATATGAGCAATGTTTTATATTATCAAAGTTCTAAAATAAATAAGCATACTTCTACAAGGAAACAACATGGAGATATGGCAGTTTATAGTTCAATGGATTAACATCACAGATAAGTTATCTCTACTGATTAAAAAGTTTTGTGCTAGCTACAGGCAGGTAACCATTTAACATTATCACATAAGTAAACAAGAAGCTAAAATATAAAAGCCCTATGTGATCACTGTTCACACACAACCATATTTATTTCAATATAGGGACATGTATTCTTCGTGGCATTTGTACGCTCGCTGTTATCTGTTTATTCCGAATCACGCCTTGTTCTAAAGAGTTTTTATAGATATAACAGGAGAAAGTATCATCCGCCAATTAGGATCATTGGCCTATTTTCCATCTTGGATAAGTTGGTCATTCCTGCAATGATAAAATAAATGTAAATTCCCTACAACAGCACATATGTGCAAAATCAGTTGAGAAATCTAGATTGCTGAAACTGGTACAAGTATATGAAACTTGGAAAACATTTTTCTACAATCCTCATTCAGAAATACAGAGGAACATGTGGTAATGATAATACTGATGAAGATGGTGATGGCTATTGTGGTGAATTTGATAATGTTGATGATTGTGGTAGTTATAGAAGTGATGGTGATAAGAAGGTGATGATGGCAGTGGTGATTGTGAGGGAGTTTAAGAGCTGATACACAAGTGTTGAAATCATCTCTAGTGGAGAAATTAGATTCTGATTAGAGGACACACAACGGCAATGTAGATCAATGGATAAGAAAACACGTATGACAAGTAGACAGACGTGTCTGAAAATAAGAGTCATGAGTGTGTAGAACTACTATGTTACAGGAACCATAGGCTCATGCACCCTTCCCACTCTGCTAAAAGAGACTGAGCCTATGAGTCTGCCTGAACTGTTTTGATATATCTGCCACTTAATAGTATAAACTTTTACACAAATGTACATTTTATTTTAGGACAAATTAGTGATCCCCTTTAACACAATTTAACAACAATCATGACAAAACAATTCCTTTATGTGTACGTAATGATTCCTCTATGTGTACGTGACAACCTTTATGTGTACGTGGACAACCTTTATGTGTATGTGGACAACCATTTTGATATCTACCTGCATGCTGCTTCTTTTTCCTTTTGACAGCTGCACCAATCACTTCCAAAAGATCTTCATCTGCCATATCTTGTCTCATGGCATCCCGAAGGGAGACCTCAGAGTTTCCGTGGAGACATACCTGTGACACATTTAACAATTATTAGTAACGAGTGTATCAAATCACATTTAAGCAAACAAAAACATTAAATGACACATTTAACATAATAAGGACACCAAATGACACATTTAACAAAACAAGGACATCAAATCATACATTTAACATAACAAGGACATCAAATCATACATTTCACATAACAAGGACATCAAATCATACATTTAACATAACAAGGACATCAAATCACACATTCAATAAAACAAGGACAATGTTCAAGTTTTGTCAGGACCGTAAGGGGGAACAATGAAAAAAAAAAAGCAACATTGTAAACCCACCTAGCAAGTGTAGAAAGCAGCTAAGGAAGGGTGGGCACGGGCCAGCTACCTCATCCTGTAGAAATTGTAAGTGACATAAACTCAATCTTAAAAATAAATCTACAACTCAACCATCCAAGACAGAGGAAGGTACCCTGTGACGAGAGCTAATGATGCGATGCTGAGAAAGTCGCAAGGAATCTGCATCAATGACTTACCTGTTTTCATCTAGAATACCATCAGATTTGGTAGCCAAAATGTTCGTACAATGTACGAACAGGGAAAAGTTGCACATGTGAAAGTCTTAGTAAATATATACATATACACACATGTAGGTACTAGGTCTATAATTCAAAGGGAGGTTTATAGAGATTTCAATTTATTTGGACAAGAAGGAATTGCCTTGCCCCATCTCACCAAAAAATGGAGATAATGCAATGAAGTAACCCTGCTGGCCTCTGTTTTCTCCATTGTTCTGACAAACCGTAGCAGATCCGGTCAATAAGGTATGTTGCGCCATGCACCCTACCAGGTAAACGCATCGAGGAGGGAAATTCATACTTCTCAAGTCCAGTACAAATTGAATGAATTAAGAAGATTTAAGAAACTACAACATTAATATCCTAAGACTGGCTGAAACAACATGGGAAGGAATGTGAGAATGAAATTGAGCATAGAAGAACTGCTGCACACGGATGAATGTGCACACCATACTGAAGGTGTGGCCATAATGGTATCAAAACAGGTACAAAAGGCACTTATAGAATATGAAGCGGCAGTGCCCAGAATAACACGTTACTTTCAAAACTGCCAAACCAATGACAAAGAAGACCCAGAGAGAAAAATTGTACACCAGACTTCCAAATATCATAGATAAAAGGAACGACATTACGATTGTTAGGAGACCTAAATTCTAAGGTTGAAAATGATATCAGTTTTGAAAAGAAACATAGAATAGGGACTACAAATTAAAATGTGAGTTAATTATTGACTTCTGTGCTTGAAATCAACTGGTGATTGGTGGAAGCATGTTTCTACATAATTGAAGAAGACAAAGACACCTGATCACAAGACAAAAAGCTAGATTTACCATAAGTGTATAAATAAGAGGTACAGATCATTATTACACGATGTAAAAGTATACAGAGCAGCAGATGTGGTATCAGACCACCATCTTCTTATAGCCAAAATAAAGATAAAACTTAAGTTACAGAAAAACAACCACAGACAACAGTTCAATGTGGAATTCCTCAGGAACAAGGACATACTATAGGTAACAGGGACATACTATCTGCAAGAGGAACTTTCATTGTATTGCAAAATAATAGTTGAACAAAGTATGGAATGGAATTCACCACTTTATATCGGATTCGTGACTATGGAAAAGAATTTCCCAGCTTAGGACAGAGAATCACTATGTGTAATAGAGTTACAAGGGTCCAACTAGTCAACGCCAAGGAAGCCCTGAAAATACCGCTCGTGGTGCCCACACATAACTTGAGAACCCTGCCTGAGAGGTTGAGTTCATTGAATGGGACATTGTCCTTAATTCTCAAACAATACAGTTTAAGTGTATCAGAGCTGATTTATTTAATGGAGGTCTGTCGCAGACGGTAAAACGATCTGCTCTATTCTATTGCACTCACTCTAAACAAATTAAAGAAACACTAAATCTAAACACAATACAACATATTATTTATTCAAGTTACACTGCCAACTATAAACTCTCTAACAACTTAAATCCTTTCTCTCACACACTTTATCTAAAACACTCCTACTGCCAAAGCCTAACCTTTTCTATACTTTTATTTCCCGGTACGTTCTCCTCACCTAATCTGGTCTGTTGCGATCAAATTTAGTTGCGGATTGCCGCTGATGGTGAATCTCGTAGGTTCTGAACCCAGATACGACAACCATGGTCTTGTTCCTCTAGTTGGCGGTAAGATCAAAGTGGTCTCAACATGGTCAGGATAGACTGCATCAACTATGATCTATGGGATCACTGTAAAACTGCATCAACTATCATCTATGGGATCACTGTAAAACTGCCTCAACTATGATCTATGGGATCACTGTAAAACTGCCTCAACTATGATCTATGGGATCACTGTAAAACTGCCTCAACTATGATCTATGGGATCACTGTAAAACTGCCTCAACTATGATCTATGGGATCACCGTAAAACTGCCTCAACTATGATCTATGGGATCACTGTAAAACTGCCTCAACTATGATCTATGGGATCACTGTAAAACTGCCTCAACTATAATCCATGGGATCACTGTAAAACTGCCTCAACTATGATCCATGGGATCACTGTAAAACTGCCTCAACTATGATCCATGGGATCACTGTAAAACTGCCTCAACTATGATCTATGGGATCACTGTAAAACTGCCTCAACTATGATCTATGGGATCACTGTAAAACTGCCTCTACTATGATCTGTGGGATCACTGTAAAACTGCCTGTACTATGATCCATGGGATCACTGTAAAACTGCCTCTAGCTGCGACTGACATTCACGTGATCAAGGTGATGTGGACGTGATCAGTGGGACTGCGTCAATATGATGAATGGGATGACTGTAAGACTGCTTCTGTAAGCGACTGACGACTTGTAATCACGACCACTACATAAAATGAAGGTGGTTTCCTTGATTGCTGCGTGTCTATCTCAACTGCCTCTTTCCGTCACCTTTCAACTCAACTGCATCTCTCCATCGCCTGTTCTCCACTGAGCGTTTCTTTCTAAAGTACCTCTGTCTCTGAAGTGAAATGTTCTCCGTCTCTGAAGTGAAATGTTCTCTCTCTGTCTCTGAAGTGAAATGTTCTCTCTGTGTCTATCTCATGTAATCTCTGAAGTCAAATGTTCTCTCACCGTGGTTCTCTCGTAATGCTCTGTGAAGTGTTCTCTCCGTCTCTGAAGTCAAGTCTATTCTCTTCCTCCGCTGCCTGCTCTCACTCACCGTCTCTCTCGAAAGTGTTCTCAGGTAATGATCCTTACGTCTTTCTCTGTCTGGCTTTTATATTCGATCTCCATCCCCAGTGATTTCCAGAATGGCATGCGTTTTTGTCCGTCTACTTGCCATTATCCCCCTATTCACGTAATTTTCCACTATCGTTCCAGGTGTTGACACATGACCTGAAACTTACGTTGGGTTATGGCGTGGTTCAATTTAGTTGCTCAAATTCTGGTGGGACTGAGTTCAGCTGCACTGACTCAAAATCCACGAAGAAGAAATAAATAAATGGTTGTCTAATCTCCTACCTATATACTGTCTCTACAGCTAAGACCTGTTACATTAGACTGTCCAGCCAAAATAGTTACTTTCCCACAATTTTTACTGGGAAATTCCACGACCTCTAGGTCACATAGCAGGTTGAAAAACAAGGTAGCCTTTCTCTGGTACACGGCAGTTCAAATAAAGTTTGAGGGAATTAAACTCAAGCAAGTAGAAGTCATTGATCGAAGGGGGGAGCTTAGCAGTAAAGCTGGGAGAGACAGATCAGGAAGACAGATTAGAAAGAGAGAGAAGAGAAATCTACCGTGCAGTTAGTAGGTAGGATATAGATCAGAGTAGAAGTTAGTTAAGCTACAGAACATAGCCAGTGAATAACTAGATCAGAAGTCACCGAAGCAGACCAGCCCTGAGAGGCAACGAGAGATCATGCACGTGTAAGAATCTGTCTATGTGTGATGTTCTGTTCGAGTCGTCGCTAACACCTGTCACTCGTGACCAAACTTCCAGGTCCCTGAGTGGCAATTGTCTGCATTTTCGTCAGAGGGAGACATGTTGCTTCAACACGAAGCTGTCGTCCTGGACAGCACGTCGTGATGCATGTGTTACTTTGGCCTGACAACAACAGTAACAGAACTACTGCCCTGTGTCATAGGAATAAGTACAGCTGCAGTCGCAGAGTTCCTGATGTTGAGACGAGACAGGAACCCCAGAAGGCATCTTCCTTTCATTGAGATGAGACAAGAGGCTCAGAAGACATCCACATTGTGTAAGCTGAGAGGTGGAACATAAGGCCACCAGACAAGCGAGGAGAGAGAGAGAGTAGGAATGAGAACAAGTAGCTAGACAGCATTATATCAACGCACATGGATATAGACGGTGAATAGAACAATGGCTCGATATGACCACATGATAGAACTCTGGGAAATGTTAGTCCAAGAGAAAGACCGGTGCTAATTGCTCGCAACTTTTGAAAGACGTTATAGTTAGTTAGAGAAGTGTTGATAATGAAACATTTAATGATTCTCATACTTAGTATACTTATTATAATGTGTATAATGTTCAACAAATAAACATTCATTGTTTTGCTGTTGTTAAAAGAATTGTTAGCGGTTTAATTAAAATATGAGTAAATGAGTGATAGTGGTAAGGAAGAAAGTTAGTAATAAAGTGGTGATAGAATAATGTTAACCCTGTCATATATACATTAAATAGTACAGTGACCTAGGATAGCAATAACGTTAGAACCTGTAATATACAGAGCCCCCTACATCAGCATGTACCATTGCTGCCTGTTCTTGATTCAGTGTTTTGATCAATTGAATCAGGTGCCTTGGAAACCAAATTTCCTTTTAATGATTCTCCATATGGCTTGGCTTGGTTCATTCTCAATCTCAAACCCTGAAAGAGCTTAAGTAGCAGAATGTAGTCCAGAGAACGGAATGCATTGTGTCGTAGTTTACAGCTTGACTGCGATATTTGCACCTTTCGGTCCAACACATCTGATTTCAGCAAGTGATTCTCCATATCATTTCATATTGTCAAAAGCTTTGGTGTAATCTATGAAGCAAGTGTGTAAATTGACATTGTACTCTCAGTACTTTTTGGTAATATTTTGCATGTTAAGGGTGTGATCCCTCATGTCTCTGCCATGTCTAAATCCTGGTGTCATATATTCCTGCACTGCTATAAGAACCTCAAATTTGTTTTAAACTTTTATGGTTTTATCCTGTGGTATAAAGTTGATGTGATAGCGTTTTGTTCTAGTGCTTTTCAGCTTTCAGCAGATTTTTCAGCCTTATCTTTTAATGTCAGAAACTAACAATCAGTTAGTGATCAGAGTCAGTCAGCACCTGGTTGCTACTCCTGACCTTCTTTTTTGTTGCATTAGAATGTAGTCTATTTGATTCCTGCTTTTCTCGACCAGTGGTCCACGTTAAGAATCGTTTAGGGTGTTTAAACAGCGTGTTTGAAATGGAGAGGTCATTTCCTAAGCGGCATTTTATGAATGTGTCTCTTCTTTCGTTTTTGTGCCCAAACACAAAGGGTCCCTGTACTATTTCTTCTTCCTTTGCTTTCCCCCTTCCCATTTTTGCATCAAACTTCCCAATGATTATCATGTCTCTTTCACTAACATAATTCAGAAAATTCATAAGAGACATAAGGAAGCTAAAAAGCAACGACATAGATGACAATTCACCTTGAGGTTCCCGTCTGCAGTGATTCTCAACCTGTTACATGTTCCACAGAAATGGTCACTCATTGATGTGATGAACCCTATCTGGCCAGCAAAGCCTGGGACCTTGTATGCCTTATTACAACATTAGAGAAACTCTTACACTATTTACAAATACACAGGTAAGGTAACATTGCAATGTAAACATGTAAGCTGTCATTTGTATTCATCTAATAAAGCTGTCACTTACATGAATTGATGTGATCTTTCATTTCCACACATCTCAATGAGATGTTATCAGACATCTTCTTTATAAGCTATCTTCTTCTTCTTCATCTCTGTTTGGCTACTTATGAAGCATATGACTACAACTGTAGAAGGCTCAAATAAAACACTTTGGGTACTCTTACAGCAGTTATTTCGGCAGCTATTTGTTTTACATGATGATGTTGCTAGCCCTATGCACAACTCTCTGAAGCAATCTTTTACAGCATGCACAGAGATGCACTGCAGCCATTCTTTCTTCCCTAGTAATGCCTAGACAAGTGTCCAAGGATTCAAAAATAAGCTGTAACTCACATCTCTGTCTGTGAGACATTTGTCCAGGTATCTCTATAAATTTGTCCCCGACATGTCTGTGCATAAAAAGCCATATACATGTGCAAGGGCTGTCCAAAATGTATAGGCCCTTAATTTTTCCACATAGAAACAGAAGATGCACGGGAGGTATCATCCATAGAGGGAAGTGTAGGGCACCTGCATATGAATTTTTTCCAGCTCACAGAGAATGTCAGTTGTGATGAGTGAGTGTAGTGAATGCACGTCGGATATTCATTTGCTGCAAAGTGACAACACACCTGCGCATTATTGGCATGCGATTCAGACTATCTAACCAAACACAACATTGCTCTGGTTCGTCAGGCTCCTGGCTTCTTGCCATTTTTGGCAGTTCCCCAAGCTGAAAATGCAGCTGAAAGGGACCCTATTTGAATCACAAAAAGACATTGTGTGGGATGCGACAGCCCAGCTGTACTCCATTTTCAAATAGGCCTTCCTGAAATGCTTTAAACAATGGTGGGACCATGGTAGAAGTATGTGTGGAGTCCCAAGGACCGTGGTAGAAGTGTGTGTGGAGTCCCAAGGACCGTGGTAGAAGTGTGTGTGGAGTCCCAAGGACCGTGGTAGAAGTGTGTGTGGAGTCCCAAGGGCCGTGGTAGAAGTGTGTGTTGAGTCCCAAGGACCGTGGTAGAAGTGTGTGTTGAGTCCCAAGGACCGTGTAGAAGTGTGTGTAGAGTCCCAAGGACCGTGGTAGAAGTGTGTGTGGAGTCCCAAGGGCCGTGGTAGAAGTGTGTGTTGAGTCCCAAGGACTGTGGTAGAAGTGTTTGTTGAGTCCCAAGGACTGTGGTAGAAGTGTTTGTTGAGTCCCAAGGAGAGTACTTTGACTGGGATTAGGGTTTCAGATCCCCAGGTGAGTAATTGTATTTTTTCCCCGGTCAAACGTCCGATACATTTTGAACAGACCTTGTATCTGTACAGTATCTCCAATACAGTATATAGCTTTTATCACATTCCATCACCAGTACTCTCTCCCCCTTCATCCATCCATCACCCAGCTTTCATATTCTAAACCATCTTTAGGCAGTTGTTGTTTAAAGCCCACAATGAGTAAGTTTACTCTTTTGTGCGCCCTGAAAAGAACAGGGTTGTTGTAGCTTTCCTCACATCCTGAGCATGATTATGAATGTGAACCACTGTCCTCCAGACAGTTGTGCTATGCTTGGCTTCATCTGCATAGCGTTCACTACTACGGAGATCATATCGATCCACATCTCATCTGCCTTGAAAACAGCCTGTTTCCAGGGAATGCTACGTAGAAGAGAGATTGTGGTCTTAGTGTATTGTGCCTGACCCTAATGCAACGTTCTGGTCAGTATGTTGTGCCTGACCCTAATGCAACGTTCTGGTCAGTATGTTGTGCCTGACTGGACTAGCATCTCAATTCCCCATCCTTCTGCAGTAATCATGTATTCAATTCTAAGCCCCTTAAATGTTTTTAATCAATAACCCTTGACATTTCAAATACGGGCATGACATTTCAAATACGGGTATGACATTTCAAATATGGGCATGACATTTCAAATACGCAGTGTCATTGTACAGCACCAGTACTTTCCATCCTTCATACATCCATCATTCAGTTTTGCTATTCTAAATCATCTTTCTGGTGTAAACATGCATACAACTCTTACCCCCCCCCCCCCCCCCAGATATATTGAATTAATAACCCTTGCCATGTCAGCTAATGGCATGACATTTCAAATGTGGCCAGCCATTGTACTGCACCATACCTCTAAATAGTTTGGATGCCTGAAAAAAACTTTCTTCCTGTTTTTAAACCACCGGAGAAGGAGAGCTACTGCATTTTCTATTTGATTTCATGTATTATATTATTGAAATATTTTCTAGAGCCTTCTTTCAAACCCAGTAGAGTATCCATATGTGCAGTGTCAAGTTTTTGGAAAACATTTATCCTAGAGAGGTGTAAATGTCAAGTATTTGGGAAAACATTTATACTAGAGAAATGTAAATGTCAACTGTTGGGAAACGTATATCCTAGAGAAGTGTAAATATCAAGTCTTTAGAAAACATCTATGCTAGAGAAGTGTAAATATCAAGTCTTTAGAAAACATCTATGCTAGAGAAGTGTAAATATCAAGTCTTTAGAAAACATCTATGCTAGAGAAGTGTAAATATCAAGTATTTAGAAAACATCTATGCTAGAGAAGTGTAAATATCAAGTCTTTAGAAAATATCTATGCTAGAGAAGTGTAAATAGTTATTTGGCACAAAATATTTTTAAAAGTTGACCAAATTTTCAATGCTTTTTAATGTTTTTATAAGTCCTGAGTATGAACACAAGTGGAAATTTATAAACAAAGAACAATTATTTAGGGCCCATTATTTAATTCTAGTTACAAATATATATCAGCTAATTGAAGAGATAAATTAGCGCTGCTCAACCAATTTTACACTGCTTTACTGGCCAATTGACATTCCAACTCAGCAATACAATCACTTCAAACTTTTCACAGTGGCCTTTGAAGAATGTCTTTAGAAACTATATTCGGAAAAACAGAGGCGTGATATAGGTGGGACAAATACTCATCTAATGATTGCTGATGACATAATCATCTATGTCACAGCATCAGAGAAGCCGAGCAATGCCTAAATGACCTCAACAAAGCAAAAGTGGTAGTCGGTCTTAAAATTAACCTTTAGCACGCTACATCTTTTTTTTACGAAAAATTTGCAACACGCTATGGTAGTCAACTTTCAAAATTTGTAACTTTTCTGTTTGTTTGTTAATAAATATGATTTTCTTGTGTGTAGAGACACAATTGAATAAAGAACTTGTGGGTGTTATTGTTTTTGTTGTGTGTTTGTTAGTTTCTGAGTTACAAAAAGATGAAGTTGAAAATTAATGAAAATCTCAGAAAAATCTGGACTCGATCGCTAGGCCTAGTCGCTCCGATAGAAAACCATGGAAACCACAACAACGTATCGATACTGTGTTTACAATATTGACACAACTGTTAGTTTCCAATTCAAACGTACTTCTTTCATCTAAACAAACAAAATACACAGATCTACTCGATAAAGATCTTTTCAAACAACCTACTTCACCTTTCACAAAAAAGTCGGCTTGCTCCAAAAAGCATATACACAATTAAAACTGTTAAAAAGCCATTTGTAATCTAACATACAATGCTTTAACCGGCAAAATATTGTGTATATATGGATAATGTAGTCAGCATTTTAAAAATGGCTGTCGGGAGTGTCTCTGTTTAAAAAAAAAAAAATTATTTTCCGAACACCGCTTTTGTGTATGGAGTGTGAGTCTAGACATTCTTGACCAGTGTGCGTTAAAGGTTAATAGAAAGAAAAAATCGGCACATAGTGAACACTGTTTGCCTACAAGAGGAACTGCGGCTAGGAAACTGTCATGTCAAAAAAGTGAATTTGTGCATTTACCTCTACCAAGAAAATAAGAACTACCACATGACAAATCGTGATATTTCACAAAAGATAGCAGTAGGATTATGTTTGTCGTTTCAAATGCCCACAATGAGTAGGTTTACTCTTGTGGGCGCCCTGAAAAGGATGTTAAGTGGCGGGTTGCAGTAGCTTTCCACACATCCCAACAATGCTGATGAAGGTGGACCCGGGTCCTTCAGACAGTTGTGTAATGCTTGTCTTCATCTGCGTGTCGCTCACTACACTGGGGATCACATCGATCCCTCACCTCATTAGTCAGGCTGCCATGAAAACAATTTGTTTCCAGAGAGGGCTTCAAGCCAAACTGAGGGTCGGCCAGTTTGTTTTGTCTGACTCTGACTAACATGTCTGATCAGTATGTTGTGCCTGACCAGACAGTCTTCCTTCCCAATGTGCAGGATTGTTGACTTTCAATTGTATCAAACCCATACTTCAGCCCATGAGAAACAACAAGGCAAAAGCTCACTACTTCAACAGTATGGCTATTCCAGCCTTGGTCTATGGCTACAAGAAATGAAACCTATGAAAAGCAGATTCTGAGCAGTTTCTAGTTGAGTAAAGAGCAATGGAATGAAGAACGTTGAATCTCTCTGCAGGACCAAATTCACAGCACAGAAATTGATCAGGTACCAAACCGCCTTCAATGATGACATAGATGCTGCGATGTTAAGAAAATACATACAAGTTTGGCATTGGTATGCATGCCTGATAACAAATGGAGGCAAAAAAGTGATGTTCAGTTGGCCGGACAACTATAAATGCCTACTCAGACGTTCACCAATGAGATTGAGAGATGGGCTGAAGTAAAGCCCTTCGCCAAACATGGTACCCCAAGGCAAAGAACTGAAATGAGTTTAAACAACATTTGGTTCACTTGTTATGATTTAATATTAGGATTAGAGAAAAATACCTTTGAGGTGTCATTTGGTTTATCACACTGCTTCCTGAAAGCTGGATATTTCTCGTGGATTAAATGAAGCATTTCTTGATATGAAACAAACTTCTTTGTGTTCCACTTGTTCCCACCAAAGGGCATGTACTCAATAAACCTTACATCCACTGGCTGAAATAAAAACATATTGTGAATGGACTAATCTAGAGCCACTACAATCTCACAAAAGCCCGACCTAAAATATAACTATTGTCCGTTATCTAGGAATATGTATGTGATTCTTCCCAACTAAATTTGCCATGCTTTAGATTAAATATTACAATGATGATATTCAAGTTCACAAACATTGTCAAATTGTATGTCATCAAATGGTGTCAGAAATTACATTAACATCTTTGAAAGTGGTGATTTGTTCTAAAAAGCTTCATTACATGTTTTTGTAAACAAAATCACTTGAAGTTAAGCCACTTGTTTCATGTTAGTTATATTAAGTCATTCATTACCATGCCAACAGCCTATGTGCCATCCATGCCATGATTTCTCACCTTGTTCTCAGTGAAAGCAACAAAATCACAGATTTCATCATCATTAACACCTTTCATGACGACGCAGTTGATCTGAAATCAAATTAACTCCGTTTAGTTGCAGGCAATAAATGATACATTTTAACAGAGAAGGCAACCATACTGTACTTCTATTCTAAGAGACACTTTTTCTTCCATTTATACTTCTCTAAAATTGGGATTCACCCTGCAATCGATGACATCTTAAAATTGTCATGAAAAAAAAGTTGTCACTGAGTGAAGCTTTGTATAATGTGCAAATATGGTAGTGGATGTTTTGTATTCATCTTGTTATAATAAGTTGAATTCATTTTTATTACTTTTTGTAGTTCAAAATGTCAAAAAAACTGCACTACAAGGTTGAATTGATAAGAAATATTGTGTATGCAAAAGAACATGGAAATAGAGTGGCAGGGCAAAATTTTTACATCAGTGAAGTAAATGTTTCTCATCTGAGAAATTACAGTAATTTCATATTATTATGCAAAACAACAATCTTCTCTTAACTTCTTGTTTTTCTAGAATAAATAGGTCTGGTTCTTGTCTTCTCAGTGCTAATTATCTTGATTTTACTAATGTTTAGGTGTAGATTTTGTTATTCACTGTGTTGTTTAGTTGACAGGATCATCTGTTCCAACCCCACACTGGTGATCCCCATAGTAGTAAGTGACACACAGATGAAGCTAAGCATAAAGGCTAGTCAATTGTAAACACAAAGTAGATCAATAGCTGTCCTAAAGACAAATATTTTTGCACTAGGACATCATATATATAGACAATTTTCTATTGTTTCAACATCTCTCCACGTTTTCTTATGTTTAACACTAATTTCTCATTTATTATTTTAATTATCATATTTAGTAAGTAATATATTTACCTTCAATGGATTATAGCCCAGCTCTAGTGCTTTGTCAATGGATTTTATGACTTTTTCATAACCTTTTCTTCTGGTAATAAATTCAAATTTGGCTGGAACAAGGGTGTCTAAGCTCATGTTGATCTGATCTAGGCCTGCAGCTTTCAGCTCTGGCAGCCTTCTTGCTAATGTCACAGCATTTGTTGTGATGCCTATGTGCTTGAGACCTGAGCTTCGTAGTTCATTCAAACCTTCTGTTAGAGTCCAAAAAAGTGTCATTCAGTATAGCTCAGTTTCACTGCAAACTATCATATTTATGTTCTTCCGACCGAACAAAGGAAGTAAAATTTACAATCGTATGATAATATTTAAGTTATTATAGATATGGTATTTCTTCAACTTCAGACAGTAATTTCTAGCCAGATTATAACCTCGGGAATAACACACATCTTACAATCACAGACCTGTCTCCCCTTTGTCTCCCCTTATGATGTCAATGGGAATGAAGAATAATCAGGGTCTGGTGAAACATACTGATTTAGGTCCCAACCTCACATCAGGGCCAGGTGAAACATACTAATTTAGACCCCACCTCACATCAGAGTCAGGAGAAACATTCTGATCTAGACCCTACCTCACATCAGGACCAGGTGAAACATTCTGATATAGACCCCCACCTCACATCAGGGCCAGGTGAAACATTCTGATCTAGACCCCACCTCACATCAGGGCCAGGTGAAACATTCTGATCTAGACCCCACCTCACATCAGGGCCAGGTGAAACATTCTGATCTAGAACCCACCTCACATCAGGGCTAGGTGAAACATTCTGATCTAGACCCCACCTCACATCAGGGCCAGGTGAAACATTCTGATCTAGACCCCACCTCACATCAGGGCCAGGTGAAACATTCTGATCTAGACCCCACCTCACATCAGGGCCAGGTGAAACATTCTGATCTAGACCCCACCTCACATCAGGGCCAGGTGAAACATTCTGATCTAGACCCCACCTCACATCAGGGCCAGGTGAAACATTCTGATCTAGACCCCACTTCACATCAGGGCCAGGTGAAACATTCTGATCTAGACCCCACCTCACATCAGGGCCAGGTGAAACATTCTGATCTAGACACCACCTCACATCATGGTCAGGAGAAACATACTGATCTAAGCCCCACCTCACATCAGGGTCAGGAGAAACATACTGATCTAGACCCCACCTCACATCAGGGCCAGGTGAAACATTCTGATCTAGACCCCACCTCACATGAGGTTCAGGAGAAACATTCTGATCTAGACCCCACCTCACATCAGGACCAGGTGAAACATTCTGATCTAGACCCCACCTCACATCAGGGTCTGGTGAAACATACTGATCTAGACCCCACCTCACATGAGGGTCAGGAGAAACATTCTGATCTAGACCCCACCTCACATCAGGGTCTGGTGAAACATACTGATCTAGACCCCACCTCACATTAGGGTCTGGTGAAACATTCTGATCTAGGATCTGGTCTGGTCTGGTCAACAAGGTGGGGACTGACACTGTAGTTACCGCCTGGAGGACCCCAGTCCACCTTCATCAGTACGATCGGGATGTGAGGAAAGCTATGACAACCCGCCACTCAACGTCCTTTTTAGGGCGCACAAAGAGTAATCCTACTCATTGCGGGCATTCAACAACACAAAA
The DNA here is from genome assembly GCA_036924085.1 of Ariolimax columbianus. Taxonomy (NCBI): domain Eukaryota; kingdom Metazoa; phylum Mollusca; class Gastropoda; order Stylommatophora; family Arionidae; genus Ariolimax; species Ariolimax columbianus. The sequence goes on from JAVGWX010000013.1 coordinate 4,503,780, forward strand.
CTGTAGTTCCCATAATGGTGAACTTGGAAAGGAGCCTCGCATTGCACTACAGCCAGGTAGATCCTGTTCCATTTTTTCAAGTAGCATCTGAATGTAACAAGTTCACTGAAACCCACTTGAAAAGAAACATCAAGAGCTAACTCAAATCAGCAGAAGTAGCTTCGAACAGCAGCCTAACAATGTGATACAGGAAGTCAAGATGGATAACACATACCCTTAAGAAAGCAACTAACAATATTACAAGATGCACACTAAACTGGAATCCAGAGAGATGAGAAGAGTAGGGAGGTTTAAGAACAGTAGGAGGGGAGAACAGTAGGAGGGGAGAACAGTAGGAGGGGAGAACAGTAGAAGGGGAGAACAGTAGAAGGGGAGAACAGTAGGAGGGGAGAACAGTAGGAGGGGAGAACAGTAGGAGGGGAGAACAGTAGGAGGGGAGAACAGTAGGAGGGGAGAACAGTAGGAGGGGAGAACAGTAGGAGGGGAGAACAGTAGGAGGGGAGAACAGTGGGAGGGGAGAACAGTGGTAGGGGAGAACAGTAAGAGGGGAGAACAGTAGAAGGGATCAGTAGAGCAGCCAGAGCTTCAAGAATGAAACCCCAGATGACGGTATCAAATAGAGATTGTTGGTGAATGAATGTCGTACTGTTCTCAGAGAACAAAAGGATGTAATACAGAAGGTCATCCTTTTAAGTAGCTGTCGCTACCTACACATTAGCATTGTGACACAGTTGTCATAGACTACACACAAGTAAACTTTACCTGTAATTGTTACTCAGGTTATCAGCTCTGAATATTCAAAGTACTTAACTTATAAAAGTCCACTTTAAAAATGGTCTTATTTGGTCTTATTTTTATTGTTAAGTTTTTAACAATTAAAATTAAAAATCTATGATGCATCTTACAATTGAGTAAATAAGGTACAATAAATATTGTAAAGAGTTGAAGATAACAGTATTTAAGAACTATACCACGAACTGACAAGTGGTACCCAGGATAAAAAGAATTAGCTTGTGGTCATTTTCTAAGTATGTCGCCATAGAGGGTTGGGGGATTGTGCTTAAGTCTAAAACTTCATCATGTAAAAAAACAAAAACATTGCAATTATAATCAGTCACTGCAAAAACCTAGATACAGGCTTCCTGTAAAGAGTCCAGCTGCAGTTAAAACATGTGCTTCACATTAGAGAGGAAAGAGCAGCAAAGATGGTGTCTAACATTCCGTTGGTCTAATTTTGCTATCATGTTTTTGTCCATCATTGATTCCACAACACCACGGACTTTATTAGAATTCGCATTAGTCGACAACTTTCACTTTTGTCCACGGAAAATTGTTGCGGTTTTCCAATTGGATTAGTTAGTTCGTTCATTTTGTGGGTTTTTTCCCCTTCGATTATCCTGGCACGGTCATCAGCTATTTGAAATAGTATTTCAGTTACCTTGTGTTGTAATCCTACAGTCCAGTGCACACGGCTGAACCAGTGCACATGGCTGAACTTCACGAGATTGGTGCCCTTCGCCCTGTTTGCTGACAGTGCCGGTTTTGGTGTGGCTAGGATATATACACGCAGACCAATAATGGGCTATCACATCACCCAGGAGAGATTGGGCACTGCCCTGTTAGCAACAGGCCCAAAACACATTGTTCCCACGCTGAGTGATGCTCCTATGACCTTTTGGTGTTACGGGACAGACAAGACAAGGAGTAGAAGAAACTGGTTGTATACAGACTCTACCGTCTTCTAAACCAGTAAAATGATGTCAAGTTAAGTTAAGATACTTGGGAATGGGACCAGCTGCAGTGGCAGCATAGGCTTCACAATGAAGCAAAACGGTGAATGAAACCATAAAATAAGTTAGCCGTACTTTGAGTACATCACATTTGTACTAAAAAATTGTATCTTTGCTATAGCCAGGAGTATTAATTATTGATGAGATCTCAATTTTGTCTAAATGCTGCCATGGTATGTGTAACACAAAGTCTCTGACAGAACCAGCCCATGGCTTTCTATAGGGAGGATCTGTTCTTACTAAAAGAAGAATGCACCATAAAACCAGAATGCCCTGGGTAGGTGAAGTTTGTAAGCCATAGCTGGTAATGTATCTAGTTAAATGTAGAATCAGTGATAAATTAGGATATCTGATACATCTGATCAGCGATATTATATTACTTCTGTCTGTTATCAATAAACTAGTCTTTCTTCTTCTTCTTTTGTCTTGAAAAGGACGTATCATCATAGTGTACAGCAAGTCTGTGATATCTGTGCTTTTCGGCCTGACAAATGCATTTCATGTGGCTTTTTTTAGAACCTGGTATGCTCTCCTCCCACTGCAATCCATATTCTCTTAGACTACACTAGTGCAACCTGTTCCAGGGCCACTGCTTGGAGACGGAATAGGATCTTGGTCAGCTCTAGTTCACTGACTCTGATACAAGCAGCCAACTATGAGTTGTTACCTGCTCCCAGCTCATTCTCTGTACTGTATTTCCAATCCCAATAAACTAGCCTGACTTAAGTGAAATCTGTGACCAATTTATTTGACCTAGTAAGCTCGGGGATTATTTAATCTCCATCAAGTTTTCTATCAAGTGTGATTGAGATACAATCGTATTTCTAATGTATAATTATTGTTCCATCGAGTACAGTCATTGATTCACCTTTATCACTCCAAGAAAAGCATAGGCCCAACACCACAGCTGTTTCTTTCACAGGAAACCTGTATCTGAGTATTCGCAGTGGTAGTTTCAATTGTAACAATTTTACATGATGAGGCTACCAGCCCTTCACACAATCTTCTACAATCACCTATTATGATATGGCTGGAAGGTTACAGTGGTCATATTATTTTCAACCCAGGTGGAGTACAATCATTACTGTAATCTTATTTGTCTTAAACTGACCAATAATCTGTTGAATGTCAGGCCGTACAAGAGGCTCTCCTCCTGTCAGTCTGATCTTGGTGATCCCCTGTGAGACAAACATCCTTGACAGTCTCAGGATTTCTGCAGTAGTAAGAATGTGATCTTTTGGAGACAAGCTAACACCTTCCACAGGCATGCAGTACTGACCTGCAAGTATCAACATAAGAGGTCTTCTTTTTATCCATATATTATATTGCATGTTCAAATGTGCTCAAGTTTCTAATTAATAAAAACCAAAGTTACTCATGTAATAGCTGATTAGCGCAGTGGCAGAGCACCTGTTTTTCATGGCAAAGGTATAGGGTTCAACTCCCACTACCAGCAGCTCCAGTCAACCCAGCTATAAATGAGTACCTGACACTTAGGGAAGGAAAAGGCAGCGAGGAAAGGAATTGGCCACCCCACCCCACCTCACAAGCTGACACTTTCTTCCTGACCAGCGGTTAAGTCTGCTGAAGGACTTCCTTCACCTTTACTCATGTCTAAACATAAAACAAATGTTTATTTTCATTCCTCTGTTATCGAAATAAATTGATTGCAGGGTTATCTTTTGACAGAAATATTTGCATTGTAATAGAATCTGCATGTGTCATAGCAGATTATACCAAACACAGCTCTTGAACGTATATAATAAGACAAATTGTGTTTTTTTAATAGTTGTCCATCACAAGTGATGAAGACCACTCTCTTTGTTCAGCCGTGTGGACAGTCGTATCTCTTGCTGTGTCCGCTGAAATGGGTGACTTGCGCGGTTATTTGGATTAAAGTGAGGAAAAAACTGCGCCTTTTGTCAACCTCACTCACAGAGCCTAAGCTACCTTTTGCCAGTGGCAAGACATTCATCGAGACGACTGGAGATAGCATAGGATGCAGATTTTGCCTCAGGGTTACCACCGAAGCCTTTCCGTAAACATGCAACCCGCAGGGTAGAAAGGCATCTAACGCAGTTTGTCGTGCCTTTTCGATAACCACAAGAGGTCGTATGGACAACACTCAGCGTGTGAGTGAGTCTGGCATCTCACCCCAGCTGTATTCAGCTCATCATAGTAGCATCTAAAATTCCCACACGCCAAATTCGTGAAGGTGAACCGGCAGAACTAACCCGTGAAATACGACACAGGTATAAGCGTAGTGCCATTCAGCCGGCGTCCAGACCAGGATAAACGGATGGAAGAAATCACAAAAAAAGAACGAAATAACAAGTCCAGACGGAAAACAACTCCACATTTCCGTGAACACAAGTGTAAGTCGTCGACTAGTATGAATTCCAGGCAAATCCGAGGTCTGGCGGCATCCATAATGATCCAAAACAGTAGAGAAATGTAGACTCGCAGCCAGTTATGGCGCCATCTTTGCCAGATTTTTTTTAAATACAGTCTCAAAAATTGCACTAACCTATTAGACAGCAGTGAAAGATACGTTGCGTTTTATATTACAACACAGAGCTGAAGAGGAATGAGCTAATCAGTTACCTTTAGGTTTCATTTTAAAAGTGGTCTAAAGGTACATATACCTTTCATAATCATAATTTCACAAAAGAAGGGCTTAGTACTCATTAAGTTATTCAGTCCTGGGACTAGTTTGCAAACTCAGGATTCTGTCTTTACATTTCTGCCTGTCGTCTGTGGCCGTCTTCAGCTCAGCACGTCTTCACAGCCATATCTCTGCTTGCTTGTGTCACAAAAGTTGTTCTTAGTCAAGCCGTTCCTCTCTTTGCATGCATTCTGTCTCCCAAGACTCTGTTCACTAGGCCCTCATGATGTAGATTGTGTTTTTGCATCGCTTGTAGCAGTTTTATTTCCACTCCCATTTCTGCAAATACCCTTCTGCTTGGCTTCCTTTTTATTCAGCTCACTTTATCCATCTATCCTAACACCACATCTCAAAAGTCTCAAAATAATTCTCCTCTCTTTTATTTAGTGTCCATATGTCAGATCGTATAATGCCACAGACCAGACATATGTGGTCAGAATTATTTTCCACAGCGTCATACTAACAGTATTAAATAATAAGACGGTGTTAGTTAATGACATTTTAGGTAAAAAGAACTTACATCTCAGGTTGCACCTTTCAGTTAGAGAAATTCGTAAATAAGTGTGCTGTCTGCCAAAAGTATCTGTCAAAAAATCTGAAAATGGACGATCAAATGAAGCCAATTTTGACTTGACCCTCTCTTGCATACTCTGAAACAATAAGCATATGAAATTATGAATCCCAACATTAACTAAACTGTTTTGACCAGGGTTGTTGTTTGCGAATGGCCACAATGAGTAAATTACTCTTTTGTGTGCCCTAAAAAGGGCGTTAAGTGGCGGGTTGTCTTAGCTTTCCTCACATCCCGAGCGTGCTGATGACGGTGGACTGGGGTCCTCCAGGCGGTTGTGCTATGCTTGTCTTCATCTGTGTGTCTTCATCCAGTACTACAGGGATCACGTCGAACCTCTCCTTGTTAGCCAGACTGTTGTCCTCGACAACAGCCCGTTTCCAGGACGACCAACGAGGAGGTCAGGCGAGGGTCTTCGCCAGTATATTTCTCCTGACCCTGGCTACCATTGTCTGATCAATGTGTTTTGCATGACCAGATGTTAGCCCTTTGACCATGGTAACATACTCAATAAATAGCTAGAGCGAGACTGTGCAAGCAGTACATTGGGCAATTTATTATGGCATCTAAAGTTATTGGAAAAGTGGACGAGAGTTAATACTGTCATTTTTTTAATGTTCACACTTGAAATTGCTGATTGACTACATATGTTATCAGCATTTCTTTTTTCCTAAAAATAATCCAGGAAGATTAGACATAAGATTGGTGTATCCTTCTTATCCAATCAGTCATCTCTCCTCCATAAGACATATAAATTGACATATACTCATTTTGACTAAATGCAATGTAGTGTTAAATATATGAAATTCCTCATCTGATGACCTGCAAAATGAGTTATTCACTTTTATTCATTTAATATATATCAGGTATTGTTTCTATACTTCTTTTTTACAAAACGAGAAGGCTACTCCACACTCAGAATTTGTGTTGGCACTGTGAGAATGGCGAGATGTGACACGCCATGAGTTGGATAACCTTCACCAAAAAGTTTCGGCCACACAGTTCTGTTTCTGAAAGCACTTAGAAAAACAAATGTGAAACAATATACAGATTAAAAAGAGAGATCAAAGGTAGTCAGGAGTCAATAGCTTTCCCAATATCAAGGGAACTGAGCCAGATTTAGGACAAACTACTGAGACTTGAGTCAGACACTGTATAAATTAGTTTTAATTGTGCACAGAACAAACTCTTCTTCTTCATTGTACGCTGTTTACAGCGATATTTACGTTGCACTGTTTTATTTTGTTAAGCTGTGGCTCAGTGCATCCGATTTCAACAGGCGTTTCTGTAGGGATGCCCTCCTTAGCCTTTGGCTGTCCCCAGCCTAACTGCAAGGCAGCAGTTGTTTTTGGTCAGAGTTGTCTCTCTTAGGGAAGTTGTTTTGCAGGACTAACGAGTCTTTCCCACTCGTGTCTATAGGGTTTGGCAATGATATGATGGACTAAGTACTAGTTTGTACTATCCCGGAAGAGAGGCAGTCCAGTGTGACTGTGTCTCAGGATCGTCACGTCCTGCCAGAAGCGTAGCATATGCACGTGAGTGAGGCATCTCTTTGCAGAACAAACTCAAAATACATATTTTTCATTTAAAGATTAGATTTTTTACAATGAAATGTATAAACAAATTATAATAAAATGTTATCTGTTAATTTCATGGTTGCTCTGCTTCTTCTTCATACGTTTCCAGGCTTCAACTTGAATAGAAAGTGGTGGTCAGCTTGAGGTTATTTTAATCTCCATAGAGCTTGACCAGGTGATGGTCATATTTGCCTTCCTTGAATGTTGGACCCCTTTGCGGCAGACATTCAGCAATAATTTTACTAGTGCAATTCATTGGTATCTATTGAATAAATTGTACCTCAATTTGTTGTGGCCTGTGCAAAGTCTAAAAACTACCACCTGTTCTGCATTGTGGCGGTGACATTATGAGTAATTGGTTGTTGACCTTGAAGTTCTGCTTCCTACTTGTTCCCATGTCTACACCTGGTAAACATCTCAACTTTTCATAAGTTATATTTATATTAGATCGAGGTGGCTTTTCCAATTACTGTGACAGTCTGTCAGCCTCTTTATTGCCACTAATGTTGCAATGAGATGGAATTCACTGTAACACAACTCTTTTGTAACTATGACATAGTTTATAGACAGAGTTAATTAATTTTAGTTGCAGTTGATTTTCTGGGCTCTCCAGTGCCGCAATAACTGTCTGTAAACATTGCAGTTGTCTCTCCGTATTTTTGGTGATCATTGCAGAACTTTTGCTGCAGTTTTCAATGCCTCTGAGTTCTGAAGTTACTTGAAAGTTTTCTAGTTGTCACTGAGTTTTCTTTGTGCACTATTTTTGGACTCAGAAAGATTGTTGCTGATCCATCTGCATTTACATGGTTCCAACTGTTGCTTGTTGTATTAAGAATTTCAGATGTGTTAGCTGGCAAAAGAAACAATAAGCTATGTGTACTTGTGCATACAGAAAGCTGTTGTTCCGGTTAAAAATGTATGCCTATGTATTACATCAAAACTTATTTGTGTATTCCCATTTTTGCTTTGTGGGTATCCTTTGCTGTCTCCTGATAACAAATGAATACACAAACAAAATGCCATATATGCAACATTAATGGCCACACCAATTTACAAGAGATCTTTTTATATTTTAAATGAAAGCACTTGATACATGAAGACAAATATAGATCTATTCTCTTTTCTAAGCATAATGGAGAAAACAAGTTTCTTACATTTTTAATTTAATAAAAAGCATATTTTTCTTCACACATATTTTTATTGACGTTTTCAACAATCTATTTAGGATCTTGTGGAGGACATGGAGTGATGAATCTAAATGAATATTTAATGATGTGGTGAAAAGTAATATAAAGTTAAGTATAATATAGATTTATATGTTATTGTTATTAATATTACCTTATATTTAAATGAATCATCTTCTGGCAAAGGTACTGCATGTACAGTTGCAACGGTTGAACAGCGCCTTGATCGTGGTATGTGAACACACAACTTGTTGGACTTGTTCGTTATATGACAACCACGGGAGTTGTACAGATCATTTCTTGTTGCAAAAAGTAGTAATTTATTACACACATCAGCAGAATTATTATAAGCACTTGTCCAAAACATGAATTTCTTGCTGCACTGCATTTTTGTGAATCAATCAGTGTAAATAATGTTGTTCTGTTTTGAAGAATCGACTTTACTGCACTCCAGACATACTCATAGGTGCTCAGCCTCTCTCTGGAAATTAAGGCATAGGCACCCTTTGTTGATTCCTGTAACTGTAGACTGTAGCAGACTCAGAGCTTATTGGTAGTACACACTCCTGCTAAGTTCTCTCATATGCCCCGCTCTCTGTTCGGACTTCGTTTGATTTCAAAGTTCTACTGATGTATAATAAGGTAATGTTATCTTTACATATGATTCGGCATGATCACAATAGTGTGCTAGTTCAGTTGTGAGTAATCCTATCTACATCAGTACACACTACACTACACTAACATAATGGTGATAACCATTATTCGGATTATATATATCATGCTATAAAATGCTAGTTCTGTGCGCTTATTGATCCTTTAATGTCAGGACTTGAGTACTGCAGCCTATAGACTAGACTATTAAAAGCGTACTGAGTTAATAACTTTAACACTCAATTTACAGTTTCAGTAAAAACTTTAACACTCAATTTACAGTTTCAGTAAGTTCCAGTTGGTGAAAGTTGACAGTGAGACTTAGACTAAACTAGCCACTAGGCTCATGTCCCGGCTATACTCTCGACTGGCGTAATTATTTCCATGCACAAACAAACCACGGGTTAGCGGGTCAAACAAATCTCACGAAAAACAACAGCATGACTTAACGCGAAGTGCGTTGTCACGTTAGTCTGGACAGAGCGGGGCTAACAGAACGCGGTACATGAACTGACTGAGATGACAGATCCAGCTCTGACTGACTGACTGACTGCTGCTGATCGATGCAGTTTCTAATCTAAATATGCCAGGTACACGTTTCAATATGGGCCAAACTTTCGAGAAATTTGTCTTCAATTGGAAATGGCTCATAGAATCGACTTCATTTACACATGAGAGTCCCCACGTGTGCTCAGTCTCTTTCGTTGCTGAAAGTGGCGACAACATAGCACGAACTTTGCCGCGGTGGCTCAGAAATTGTTCTTTGACTTCGTTAGGTACTCATTTACAATCTGAGACCGCAGGGAGAAGCAGTCATACCACGAAAACAATACTCACAACTGTTTCCCTGTTTTTTTCAACTGTTTCTGATTAAGTTCAATTCAGCTCAGTTGTTATTTCCCCACAGAAGTCGGCTGCAATGAATATCCAACGATGGTACAATCTGCTAGACATTTCCCTGTACATCTTTGAAGGTTATCTCTGACACTTAAAGTGCTGTCCTATCTTTGGAGGCTGCAAGCAAATGTCTAGCAAAAACAAAAAGTGGAAAAACAACAAAATTGCAAACTAAAATGTTTTTATGCAAATGTGAGAAGCATTGTAAATAAAAGAGAAGAATTGGAACTGTATGTAGAAGAAGAAAAACCAGATATAATAGGGTTAACAGAATCATGGGCATATGAGGACATTGCAGATGGGGAATTTGAAATAGAGGGATATACAATGTTAAGGAAGGATAGGGTAGTTGGAGACAAGACTAAGGGGGGTGGTGTTTTATTATACTGTATAAATTCTGTTAATATAACTAGCAGAGAGGATTTATCATGTGGTAACAAAAATGAAAGTGTATGGGGTGAAATAGAAAGTGGGGGTGAAAAAACAGTGATTGGAGTATGCTATAGATGTCCATCAAGTCAAAAGGAGGAAGATGAGGAGCTGATTAGTAGCATAGTAAAGGCAAGTGATAGGAATTTATTATTAATGGGGGATTTCAACTTTCCAGAAATAAAATGGGATATGGCAGAAGCACTTGTAGAGTCAAAACCTTTTGTTAAGTGCATAACTGAAAATTATTTAATTCAACATGGAGTAGCAGCCACCAGAGGCAAAAACATACTCCACCTAGTTTTTACTACAGAGGAAAATATGATTTAAAACGTTACCGTAGGGGAACTGTTTGGCTCAAGTGACCATCAAATCATCCGATGGGATCTTATTGCAGGGAAAGAAGTGAACATAAACACGCGAACATATTACTCTAAGACAGATGTTAAGAGGATGAAAGAGGCAGAGAACCACATAATCTGGGAAGATATTGTCAGAGGAACAGATATTGAACAGGAGTGGGTGAGTTTTAAAGCAGTTCTCGAAACGCTAAAAGAGGAATGTGTTCCATATAGGGAAGTAAAACCCCAAGCGTAAAAAGTGGATCACTAAAATTGTAGTTAAATGTAGAAGAGCGAAAAATAAAGCATGGAAAAAATATTTAGAGGCAGGTAAATCAAATGAAACATATTTAAAATATTTGGACAAGCAGAACATATCTCAGAAAGCGAATGAAACAGCAAAAATAGACTTCGAAAAGAAACTTGCTCAGAGGATCAAGACTGATAGTAAAAGCTTCTTCTCTTATGTTAGAAATAAACAAAGATCAAATGACAAAGTAGGCCCTCTCATAGACAGCACAGGAAAAAAAATATGTGAAAATAGGGAGGCAGCAAATCTACTCAATCAGTACTTTGGCACAGTGTACACAAAAGAGGACTGCTCCAAGATCCCAGAGCCTGTAGATATTTTTCAAAGAGACATGGATACAGCAGGATTAGGATCAATCTGTATTACAGAGGAAATGGTTTTTAAAAAATGGGAGGGGTTGAAAGTGGATAAATGTCCAGGTCAAGATGGTATTCATCCAAAATTGCTGTTTGAAATTAGAGACCAATTAGCAAAACCCTTGGCTATATTATGTTCTCAATCACTTGCACAAGGGATTGTTCCACGGGATTGGAAAGATGCGGGAGTGATCCCCTTATTCAAAAAGGGCAAAAAATCAGATCCAGCAAACTATAGACCTGTGAGCTTAACGAGCATAGTCTGTAAATTGTTTAAGTCAATAATCAAAGAAAACATTGTAATGCATTTAGACAAATTTAATCTAATTAGAAATAGTCAGCATGGGTTTACCAGATGGAGATCATGCTTAACAAATCTATTAGAATTCATGGAGGAGGTTACCAAAATGTTAGATAAAGGGAGCCAGTGGATGTTATTTATCTGGATTTTGCAAAGGCCTTTGATAGAGTACCTCATCAAAGATTATTTCGAAAATTAAAATCACATGGAATAGGTTGGGAAGTTGCCAAATGGATTGAAAATTGGTTAACGGGAAGAAGGCAAATGGTGGGTATAAATAAGGAGTACTCTGAGTGGTGTGAAGTGAAAAGTGGAGTGCCACAGGGCTCGGTTTTGGGACCAATTTTATTCTTGATATATATAAATGATTTGGACATAGGTATGGGATCCATTATTGCAAAATTTGCTGATGACACGAAACTATGCAGTAGTGTCTCATCTAAAGCAGAAGTAGATATATTGAGGTCGGATTTAGATAAAATTCTAGAATGGTCTGTAATCTGGCAAATGGAGTTTAATGTAAATAAATGTACAGTCATCCACATGGGTAGATCCAATATGGAACATAATTACAGAATGGGAGAGAACAATATTAGAAAGATAGATAAAGAAAGGGACTTAGGAGTTATAATAGATCATACATGTAAGGTGAGGGAGCAAGTTCAGGAAGCAGTAAAAAAAGGCAAATGCAATGTTAGGGATGATAAAAAGAAATATTAAACATAGGAGCAAGGAAGTGATAGTCAAACTGTATAAAGCATTAGTTAAACCTAGATTGGAGTACTGTGTACAGGTGTGGAGTCCTTATCAGAGAGGGGATATAGACATGCTGGAGAGAATACAAAAAAGAGCGATAAAGCTGATAGTGGGATTCCAGAATTACAGTTATGAAGAAAGATTAAAAAGAACTGGCCTTCAGTGTCTAGAAGAGAGAAGAATTCGTGGTGACTTAATACAGGTGTATAAGATGATCAGAGGAATGGATAAAGTGGACTATAACAAGTTTTTTTAAAGTACAACCACCAACAAGGACAAGAGGGCACAGCTACAAGTTGACTAAGGAGAGGTCCAGATTAGATATTAGGAAGTATTTCTTTAGCCAGAGAGTAGTGAATGCTTGGAATGCATTGCCAAGTGAGGTGGTGGAGGCTGGGACGGTCAATGCATTTAAGAACAGATTGGATGCGTACAGCTTCTAGAGGAAGGTGTTGTAAATGGAACTGGTTGTATACAGACTCTGCAGAGTCTTCTAAACCAGTATAAAGACGTTAAGTTAAGTTAAGTTAAGTGTGGTCACTAAGGTAACTATGCATCGAGCCGAGGTGTTGTCCACTCTGATATGTGCCTCTGTAATATGGACAGTGCATACCAGACACACCAGACAGATAAAACGGTATCAATTGACCTATCTGCGTATTCTGCCCAGGATCAAGCGACAGGACAAAGTGTTTAACTCCGAAATTCTTTGCAAGTCTAACATGTTGAGCATTCATACTGGAAATAGCTCAGATAAGATGAACAGGCATGTTGGTCGCGTGTCCAATGAGCACTTCACAAATCAGCTGGGATACGGTGAGGTCAGAACGCACACTCATCAGGTGGACAGAAGAAACGCTACAAAGACTCAATGAAAGTGTCCGTGAAAAGTTTCAATATTAATGTCAACCTTATGGGGGCTACTTGCACAGAACCGTTTCACCTGGCGCACTAGCATCACCAACGGTGCTCAGATCACAGAGCGAAAAATTCATCGTGGAGGCTTAGAGAAAGCGTGCCGCCCGAAAGAACAGAACGCACCACGACCCCACAGTCGACACTTTACATATGTGCCCGGGTGCGGTAGTGTCTGACGTTCCAGGATTGGTTGTTACAGTCATATGAGAACACATCTCGCAGCACAAATCTGATGCTGTCGTCATATTTGCTTGCGATGGGCAACTATTATTAGTACTGCTGTCTTCCTTTTGCACAAGTTAACCCTACATCTATTCTTCCAGTATTGCAACACCATTAAGCTAAAGAACTTGACCCTTAGTCATTTGCTAATTCCCCATAGCCTAGGTGAGCAGATCTACAATTGATGACAAAAGTGTAGACATAGATACGGCAGTCATGGGTCAGCAGATCTACAGTCGAACTCGTTAGATGACAAAAGTGTAGACATAGATACGGCAGCCATGGGTGAACAGATCTATAACACTGATTCAAAGTGACTCGGTGCCACGATCCAAAAATTGAACGACTGGTTTGATGACACTAGATGACATTTTTAAAATAATATTTTAACGAATAGATACTACAGATACTTCCTAGTCTCCGGGGGAGGGATGGGGGAATCTGATGTACATATTAATTAACAGGGAAGAGGCAGCTTCTCTTGTGAGCAAGAAGGGCTTCCAAAATTCTGTCGAAAGGAAACTTTCTGAGACAGGAAAACCAAAAACTGGAAAGTAGGACCTACATAATTGAAACCTGCATTATTAAAATATTGGAATGATTAGGTAAGATGGCCAATTCGATCTGAACCTTGATATTTTGGGTGTGATCAGATGCAAAACTAACAGATGACGAAAATTTGAGGAAAGAACAGTATACATTTATACATTCGGGAAGAGAATCATGAGCGAGGAGTTGTAATTTATTTTTCTCAACAGTATGAAAAATGTGCGCGTATTACACACACTGATTGAATGCTGCTGATGAAGTTGTGGACTAAACCGTTTGATATTACCTTCATCTTCTTTGGCAGTCGTTAAGAAAACGACGGTATGGCGTTTCATAGTTTACATTTAGGCTGTGATATAAAGGCCTTTCGTTCCGACACATTCGGTATCAGCTAGCTTTTTGGATACAGAGAATGCCTTCCAACTGCCATTATTGTTTTCTTAACCAGACTACACTAGTGCAGCCTGTTTCCAGGGCTGCGGTTTGGATGAGGAAGAAGTTCTTATGCAGCTCTGGTTCGCTGACCCTGATGCAAGCAACCAGCTGTGAGTCGCTTCCTGTTGTCAGCTCATTCATCGTACTGCATCTCCAGCTCAATTCGATACTGCCATTTTACAAACGTCAACACCAACTTAAGAACAATGACGAAGAAATAGAAGAATATTATGACATGAAGAAATAGAAGAATATTATGAAACGAATAAATAGAAGAATATTATGAAACGAATAAATTGAAGAATATTATGATAATTTCCAATATACCACGAACATGAGTACAGGGGAAAATGGTGCTGTTCTTTAGTCACAGCAACGATATGGCTTGGCTTCGTTCGTTCTCAATCTCCCGCTACCAAACCCCGAAAAGGCTTAAATATCAGAATGTAGTCCAGAGAACGGAATGCGTTGTGTCGTAGTTTACAGCTTGACTGCGATATTTGCACCTTTCGCTCCAACACATCCGACTTCAGCAAGACAGTAACGATATATGACTCTGGTGCTATCAGGGGAGGCACAGGAGGCTCTTGTGGAGGGAGTGGGAGACCCACGGTGATACTGGCTACTTTTAAATATTCAAAAAATAGGATAGGATTAGATATTGTCTGGTGCTGTGTAACGATTGATGGGGCGGATGAGTCAGCGAGGGAGGAATTTTACATCCGGCTTGACGATGTTATGGGTTAAAGGGGAGGGAGGGACGTTACGATTTTGTTAGGAGACCTGGGTGTTGGGGTTGGGAGTGATGGTATCAGTTTTGATGGGATACCTGGGTGCTGGGGTTGGGAGTGATGGTAGCGTTTTTGATGGGATCGTGGGCAGACTTGGAATCGAGACTGGAAATTAAAGTGAAGAGTTGCATGTGTGCCACTAGATTACGGAACAGAAAACTGGATTGACCATTATGTACAAACAGGAAGTTCGGAACATTATCGCACGATGTAAGGGTATGTGTGGGTGTGGGCATGACACTGGACGGACCGTCTTCTTCTGATAGTTAAACTGGAGATACAACTTGAAGTATATACAGCAACATGTCACCCCAGACAACGGTTCAGTGTGGAATTCTGCGTAAGTAGGGGCATACAAGATAAGTTTGGAGTCGCGATATCACGTGCGTACCACGTGTTGCGGCAACTGGAAGAGATGAATGATACGGGGGAGGGGGGGGGGATCTCGGACTACAGAAAGAAATATATGGCAATAGACTTGTGGAGAGGTTATGGTAAAGAAGGGAGCGCCAACACATGGCACGTACGGCAACAGAAACTTCATCAAAAATATGAAAAAGAAAAAGGACAAGATCATACTTGAACGGAGGCACTCGTACCAGGGCTCGGGAAATGTGAGGCCAACAGATGGAAGCAAGGCGTAGGAGGAGACGGGAGATAAATATGTTGAAAGATTGGGGGGGGGGGCGGAGACAGCTATGGCAAAGTGGGATGTTAGCGACATGTTCAGCAGCAGCTGAGAGAAACTGACAGGAGTAAGTAAGTGGCTTTATTAAAGATAAGGAAGGAAATGTGAGGTGCAAGGATCGGCAGATGGATAGAATAGTTCGAGGAACTTTTTAATAGACCAGCTCCACAAGATCCACCCCCCCCCCTTTCCCGCATGCATCCAGTAACGCAGAAACTTAAACTGCAAATTAATTGCGAGAAACCAAACAGGCAAGAAATTAAGAGGACCATGGTACATTTGAGGCAAAATGGGACCACTGGCCAAGATCATGGCCATCTATAGTTTAGACTACAGATGGCCATGCCAAGATGGTGACTCGGAGGGGGCAATCAAGGCGAACATTAAGACTTCAACAGATGTATTATACACATTAATTGGTGTGGTTTGAGAGGTAGGGGAAACGCAGGCAAACTGAACGACAGGCTATGTTGTCGGGTTGCCAGGGAAAGTAGATCTGCGGCGGCGTGGGTGAAGGTGTATTGACAGGAGGCTGAAAGGGAAACAGGTAGGTTTTCAATACAGTGAGTCATGTGAGGACCAGACTGCTACGCTGGGATGATGATTGAACGGGGTGTGGATTGAGCTCACCACTTTATATCGGATGTGTGTATTATGAAAAACCATTTGCCAGCTTGGACAGAAAGTTGCTCTGGAGGTTGCTATGGCATTGTCTAGTTCCCCATACGTTCATTAAGGTAGTCCATTCGTATATGCTGGCTAAAGAGATGAAGTGTTAGACTTCATTGTGCAAGGTTTTCATGTTTATCTCGTGGTGTTCATTTTCTTGTTGTCTTTGCCGTCCTTAATTGATTGTCCATGGAGTTGACACATCGTTTCAGGAGAAAATGTAGCTGATCCGACAGTTTTTGTACAATAATTCACTCTTTTTTTCTATTCCAAGCTGACAAAAACTTTGAAATCGTGTTCCTTTCATACGCAGATTATATAGTCTAGCTCGGCTCAGACAATACAGCACTGCAGCAGTCCCTTGAGAATCTGGACAGCATTACGCGAAATATGAGCCTGTCAATATCATGGGCAAAGACCAAAATCCAGAATTTTGGCTATGACAAACGGCCTCAGGACATAGTAGTCAATGGTCACACTGCGGAGGGTGCCAATGATTTCTCCTACCTCGGCAGCACGATTGCACCCGACTGCCGCAGTAACTCCGACATACACAAGCGGATTGGTCTAGCGGCTTCGTCGATGAACGACCTCCGCCGTGTGTGGAAGAACAGCATGCTCTCCATGGGCACTAAACTGCGCATCTACCAGTCCTGCGTGATCCTGGCTTCGTGTATGGCTCCGAGAACTGGACCCTGCAAAAATGCGACACCTCTAGACTTGAGGCTTTCCATGGGCGAAATCAACGACACATCCTTAGCATTCGTTGGTACGATTTTGTCTGGAATATAGACGCTTCTGCAAAGACACATCTCTTCTTCCCCCCCCCCCCCCCCTTGTCTCAGTTATTCTGGAACGTCGCCGCATTTCCCTGTTCGGTCATGATGTTCGACTGGACAAGGAGGTCCCAGCTCACCAGATTCTTCTAAAGACAGTCATCAGTGCAAACGGCCTCCACCCTGCTGGCTGGAAGCGCCGGAGAGGTCGTCCTCGAAACACGTGGCTTCAACAGGTAGCGGCTTCCCCAGGAGGAGGCCTGGCAGCACGCAGTTACAACTGGACATGGTGGTGCTCATCTGACGCAACGGGCCCCAGGCGCCTAAGCGAACATAGTTGTTGTTGTTGTTCATAAGTTATAACATTTGAACACTCTAGTTAACATAAGTAAGAAAACATGGACGATATGAAATGTAGAGTTTTATATGAAGAACGGAGCTCTGAGCCCTTTGAGACGAGAGCTGGAATGCGACAGGCATGTCTCTTGTCACAATTTCCTTTTCTACTGGCTGTTGACTGGATTGTAAAGACAACAAAGGCCGCCGTCCATCGTAGACGATGATGGCATAATTTATTTTGCTAGCGCTATTTTTTAGCAAGGATTAACTGCGCTACTTTTTATTCTCACTCTCTCGTCTCGTGCCGCCCGACCCCAGTGGCAAGTCAAGGATAAGACGACTAGGGGGCGACTACGAAATGTCAACGTTAGCCAATACGGGTGGAATTCAATGCAGTTTGACAGGTTGCCTTGATGGTGAGAGTCAGACTGGTGTGGGAGACCCACTTCTGTAGGAACACGTGAACTAATACAACACTTCTGTAGAAACACGTGAACTAATCCAACACTTCTGTAGGAACACGTGAACTAATCCAACACTTCTGTAGGAACATGTGAACTAATACAACACTTCTGTAGGAACACGTAAACTAATACAACACTTCTGTGGGAACACGTGAACTAATACAACACTTATGTAGGAACACGTGAACTAATACAACACTTCTGTAGGAACGCGTAAACTAATACAACACTTCCGTGGGAACACGTGCACTAATACAGCACTTTTGTAGTAACACGTGAGCTAATACAACAGAGACAACCCAGATGAGACGGTGAACACTAAGTGGGAATATCAAAAACATGTACACTGGATGCAAATAAAAATCAACCGATACAAGTTTAAGAAAAATCAAATATGTATGACAGGAGCAGAACGATTAAGGATATGAATGGAGACTTCCTACTTGTTGAGAAAGATATGTCAAACAAATGGACGGAAGAAATGAGTCAACTGTTATTCGATAACCGATATACCATTAACATTTAATAACGACTGTCCCTGCATTCTTTGATCAGAAACAGAGAAAAGAAAAGCACACACGGGCACGCACGCACACACATACACATACACACACAAACCTTGTTTTGACATTGTTAAACAAGTCCATAGACACGGACCGAAAATATCAAATGACACACAAATGGCACATGAGAGAGATTACTCTTACTCCATACGTCATCCGCTGACATAAGTGACGAGACGATACCGCTGACACAAGTGACGAGACGATACCGCTGACACAAGTGACGAGACGATACCGCTGACACAAGTGACAATACGATACCGACGACATAACAGGATGATGACAGTATTGTTTGATACCAGATTTGCTGGCACTTTTTCTTCTTCTTCTTCCTCTTCTTCTTCTTCATCATCCTCATCTTCTTCTGCGTTCGTTCTCTATATCCCGCTACCAAGTCCTGAACATGGCTTTGCAAGTAGCAGAATGAAGTCCGGAGAACTGAATGCGTTGTGTCGCTAAATTACAGCCTGACTGCGAATATTTGCACCTTTCGGTCTGACACATCCGTCTTCGGAAGATTTATATATATATATATATACACACAGGGGGCTGCGTGGCCTAGAATCCGTTTCAAAACCCCAACGCACCCAGTTCGAATCACGCTCTTCTCCAGTTTGACAGACATGGGTTTTTCCGCTCCTCTACGTACGGAAAGTAAAGCCCTGTCGTACTGCACATTTGGCAAGAAACTGTTAACAGGCAAATAGGTTGGCGACGTTCAGCAAAAGACATGCTACTTTTATATATATATATATATATATATATATATATATATATATATATATATATATATATATATATATATATATATATATATATATATATATATATATATATAAGTTTGTATATTGAGATTACTTGGTCACATGTTTCTCGTGTCGGACACACACATAAAGGTGTGACATAACGAGTGAAGAAGAGAAATGGTAGGCCCATTGATATAACAGTGTGAGAAGTAGATTAATAACGATCCAACACCAACATTTCACCAGCAAATATGTAGCGTGTCACGTGACCTATTGATTAATGGGTGGTGCGAAAACATGGATGCCGAAGAAGCAGTGAGAAGAAATACATGAGTTTGAATTTATTGCTTGGATTGATTAAAGGTTTGCCTTTCTGCATTCTTCTGGTGATGGCACGCCACTTTCCACCCCAGACCGTAGTCCTTTGGACGATAAAGTCGCACCAGCAGTGACCAATACATGGCTATTTGCCTGATGGTCAGCGATTCAAAACTAAGACCCCCAAGTGATGATCCTGAAAACAGACTTACCCCGTGCAACTTAGCTTAGAAAATAAGGATAGAACAAGAAGGCAAACCGTGTGACAAGAATGCTAAGCTGAAACCAGATGTGCCAGGCCAAAAGGCGCAAATATCGCAGCATCGAAAGAAGAAAACAATATAAGTGTACTCATTGCACTTGATATAAAGCCATATCAGAGGAAAGTTCATCCATGACTAATTCTATAACCCGACAAAGCCGGTGGATGTAACAAGCGAGAGCAGAGTTAGCGAACCGATCAGATCAAGTGTTGAGAATCTATTTGAACGACAACAAAACAATAAGAATTTAGCCTGGAATAAATCTTTGTTTTCAGATTGAGCATAATTCTAGATATTTACAGTCCCAGTATGGACCTAGTTAATTAACCGACTAGTGTTAAGTACGCATTAGTTTTCTAACAGGAAAGGTGGTCGAGTTAGTGGAGATGTTTGAGATTCATTGAGAAATGACAAATTGTACATGGAAATGACACATTTGATGAAACCAACACGTTGTTTCTTTCTTTCTTGATCTTGCAAGCCAGGTGTGGAATTAACAAATGCGATAGTTAATGTTGAAAAACAGTGCACGTCTTCTGTCATCAGTTTTCGAGACTTATTCAAATCATCTGGGACAGCTATATACAGATAACCCGTAATAAACGTCCCACACCGTAATCTTTCACCTGCTTGCTACTATATCGAGCTGTGGGAAGTCGGGAAGGGAGGTTCACCAACGTACAGGTGCTATTCAGTTACAAGTAGATTGTGTTGGTTTTAGCCACCTGAACCGTCCCGCCAACCTAGTCTTAGCACATGACCGGCGAATATTGCTCGTCATATGTTTATATTGCTAGGCAATCTGAACTTTCTTGTTTAAAAGGGCTTATTGCCAGTTGGCCTGTCTTTACTCTGACGTACAACGGAATCATTTTATTGTATGTCCAAAATTAAATTTTTTCGCTCTCCAACTTTACCGTGAATAGTTAAGATATTTTGTTATTGTCTGGTTTTATTTCGTTATCTTTCGTCAAGTAGCAAGTTTTACATATTACTGTCCTTGTTTGCTTTGCAAAGAATTTTTAAAAAAGTAAATGTTTTATGTAAACTGTAGTGCCCCTTCCCCCACCCTCCAATCATGATAACAGTTGAAGCAACGAAGCCACTTTGTAGCTGGCAGGATTTCCTTTTCGTTTGTTTTTCTTCAAAGCTTCAATGTTCAGTAAATACTCACGCGGAACGAATTGCTTGAGTTCTTTAAATTTGAATTCCTAGAAATTGAATGTGTGGATTTCCCCATTGGTTCAGCTTAAATTCTTGAACGCCATGTTAATTTTTGTGAAGAATGATGTAAAATATACAAAACATTAAAGCTATCTGACAGATTATAAGAAATTCGAACAAAATACGAGGCGTGTTCAAATGAAACCGGACCAAACTGCAACAAGGGAACATTCGTACGATGTGCACGATGACGTCACTTCTGGGTAGAACTGGAAAACGATGTTTAATTAAAGAAGGACGTGAGTTAACGAAAGATCTTCCGAGACCAGGCCAGGCGCACATTGTTGCGTTAACTCACGCTCTTCTTTAAACATCGTTGTCCGGTTCTTCACTGTTGTCTTCGAAACACTTTTGTCACCATACACTGCCTGCATTCTGTGATGAATGTCAACTGGTCGCCAAACTTCAGCTGTTAGAAACCGAATCCCCGCTCGCTGATTAACTCTGGACGGATTCCTTATCACACTCGCCATGTTGTCAACTATTTGCTGAGGGAACTATGAGTCGGAGGATAATGAAACTTTCCAAACTTGACGGTTGGTATGTGCTGTTTACACCAGAAGTGGCGTCATCATGTACATCGTACGTATGTTCACTTGTTGCAGTTTGGTCCGGTTTCATTTGAACATGTCTCGTATTACAAAAACGCGTGATTGAGAAGGGGTTAAACAAACAATGGACTAAAACTAACTTATGCTGTACAAATGACGAGTGACCTAGTTTAGGTCACACAACCAAGTATTAATGATCAAAGTTGTACATCGTAAGCGGAGATGGCGGCAACATGAGACTTATGTTGTAATATGTGATCGTATATGGTTGTAAAGTTCTATCCTAGCACGGTATACTTTAACATACGCGTGACACATATGAATGAATTCGGTAGTTGGACTATTGTGCATTCGGGCGCGACACTTTCTCAGAGTTTCAGTGATTATGTTTAATTGAGTGATATGAGCACTTTGTGAGAAGGCAGTGCGCCATGTGGGCGGTCCTGTGCAATCATCTTCTCAGAGTTTGTCAGATGGCAGTGCACCATGTGGGTGGTCCTGTGCAATCATCTTCCCAGAGTTTGTCAGATGGCAATGCGCCATGCGGGTGGTCCTGTGCAATCATTTTCAAGAGGTTGTCAGATGGCAAACTAGATGTTGAGACACTATGGGATACCAGAGAATTACACAACCCTCATACAGAACATGTACGAAGATAATAATAATAATAATATTAATAGCTGCCCATCGCAAGGCGAAGATAACGACAGCGTCAGACTTATGCTGCAAAATGTGTTCTTTTATGACTAAAGATCAACCGTAGGACGACGTACACTGTCGCATCCGGAGCATACACGTGCGGAAGATACAGTTAGTAGAGTGATATCAGAAGGAGCAATGACTGACAGCTTTTGTGTGCAAACGGGGGGGGGGGGGGGGGGGGGACAAGGATGTCGGCTCTTACCCCTCCTGTTTTTGTTTGGCAATGGATTGAAAAAAAAAGACATCAATCGAGGGAAACATACCTTGTATTCAATGGACACTATTATCACATTTAGAGGACCTAGACTGCGCAGGTGATCTGGTACTTTTGTCACACATTCATAGCCAAATGCAAGAGAAACGTGATAGGGTAATATAACAAGCAGCCAATTTGGGACTGTATATCAACATGAAGAAAACCAAGCTCCTTAAAATTAACACTATCAACAAAGAACCAATCATGCTGGGGGGGGGGGGGGGAGCAGTTGGACGTTATCTATTTTGGCAGCATAATTGACATTTCAGGAGATTCAGATGCAGATGTAAAGACCAGAGTTGGAAAAGCAAGAATGGCATTTCTGACACTAAACAACATATGGAGATCCAGAGAAATCAAGATTCAGGAAAGTTCGAATATTCAACGCCAGCGTCAAGTCGGTGCTATTGTATGGAGCGGATAGCAAGAAATCGGATGCAGACGGCCCTAACATCGCTGGAAGAGTGGGCGAACTCATGGCTGGTCAAAATAAACGAGGAGAAAACCACGTGCACAATATTCTCGCTCTCATTAAAACCCCAAAGTACCAAATTAAGTCTGAATGGCAAAATCCTGCAGCCAAACGACAACCCAACCTATCTGGGAGTCACATTTGATCGGCGCATGACATGGAAAAGTCAGATTGAGAGAAACCGAATGAAAGCCAGAGAAAGGATGGCGATCATGAGGAAACTTGCTGGCACAAGCTGGGGAGCAGACGAAGGCATACTAAAGAAACTGTACACTGGAAGAGTGAGACCAGTTCTCGAGTATGGCATTGCGGCATGGACAACCGCAGCGAAGGCGAACTTCGATAAAGTTAACAAACTTCAAAACCAAGCCATGAGAATTATAACAGGTGGCATGAAGTCAACGCCAATTGTAGAACTTGAAAAGATTACAAAACTGCAATCCATGACCGATAGAAGAGACTGCAGAGCCCAGCTGCAGTCAGAGAAACTCAGAAGACTGACGGACCATCCAATGTACCAGAGACTAAACAATTTGGGAAATGGGAAACTAAAGCGGAGAAACTTTGCAGAAATAGCCAAAGCAAAGATGCACGAAGATCCCATAAACGCACTAACAACACCAAAACCCATCACTACTGTACGAAAACCTACTTGGAGGCAGGATATATTTCCAGAGGTGGTAGAAAATATACCAGGTATTGCAAACAAAAACTGCCAGAGTGAAAAAGAAAGGAGAGACACTACCCTAAGCTTCATAACGAAAAGCTACCCAAGCATGGACTGGACCCATGCATACACCGATGGTTCTGTAACAAACACTACACAGAACGGAGGGGCAGGAGCATTCCTGAACCTACCAAATGGCAGGAAAATAACACTGTCATTCGCTACTGGTAAGTACACAAGCAATTTCAGAGCAGAGGCAGAGGCACTGAGGGCGGCAGTGGAAGAAATGGTAACACACAGTGAAAATGAGAGCCATATAGTCCTGCTGACAGATGCTCTCGAAGTAGTCACAGCGCTAAAAAGCCAGAAAAACACTGAGCTTAATGACTTAAGAGCAGCACTCTGCAAACTGTGCCAGCAGTCCGCACCAAAAAGGGTAGTGGTACAGTGGGTTCCGTCACACTGCAACATCCAAGGCAACGAGGAGGCAGACAGACTGGCAAAAGAAGGTGCAAGGCTACCACAAACAGATACCAGTATGACGTACGAAGAGTCAAAACGGCTTATCAAAGCCAGATACATGTCCAAATGGGAAACCGAACATACTGGTTACACCAAAAACGATGCCTATTACCAGTTGAACCGAAGAGAGCAGGTCGTCGTCTTCAGACTTCGCACTGGCCACAACAGACTGAGGTACCACCTATTCAACAAATTGAAGATAGGGTGTACCGACGAATGCCCGTGCGGTACTGGTAAAATGACCACTGAACATCTGCTGCAGAACTGCCCGACATACGAGGATCAGAGAGAGCAGATGTGGCCATTGCCAGTGGAACTGCAAGACAAGCTCTATGGTAGTGGCGAGAGTCTCAGGATGACCGCCGCTTTTTTCGAGAAAATAATGGTTACTGTCTGACTGTGTACGCAGAAGAAGAAGAAGAAGAAGAAGAAGAAGAAGTATGGAGCGGAAATATGGATAACGATCAACGCCATACGACAAAGACTCCAGTCATTCGTTAACAGATGCCTACGAAGGAGCAGGTGGTGGTCTGCAGACTCCGCACAGACCACAACAGGCTGAGGTACCATCTATTCAATAAACTGATGATATGTGCTACTGAGGAATGCACCTGTGGTACTAGAAAAATGACCCTTGAATATATGCTGCAAAATCGCCTGACATACGAGGACCAGAAAAAGCACACGTCACATCATTATTGCCAACACTAGACAAGCTATATGACAGTGTCGACAGCCGCAGGATGACCACTGCTTTCTTTGAACAAATTCAAAAAAGCAGAAGAAGAAGAAGAAGAAGAAGAAGAAGAAGGGGAAGAAGAAGAAGAAGAAGAAGAAGAAGAAGAAGAAGAAGAAGGATAAGGGCACAAAGTGCAACCACATGATGAGGATTGAAGACCTATGGTGAAGGAATCAACAACAGCCACTGGAACAATAATTTGAATTAAGAAAATGGTGCTGGACAGGACATACGCTACAGAAGGCACCGTCAAACGTAGCCAGACAGATTCTGATATGGAATCCTCAGTGGAAAAGAAAGAGATGTATCCCTAAAGATGCATGGGGAAGGGAATGCGAGAAACAAAGCTTAAATGATTACACCTGGGGATGGACAGAAAGAGTAACTCAGGACTTTGTATTTTGGCGGTTCGGCTTAACACAGCATAATAGAACATGCCCTGTAAAGCTGAACAATTCAATCACACACACAACACACACACACACACACACGTTAACACACACACTTTAAGATACACACACATATGTATATATAACGTTCAGCCGACCGTACAGGACATCTTGGTAAAACATATATTACAAAATACATTTCCGATTCTATATCCCCCGACCCAAACATCAGATACGCGAGAATAAATTCTGGAAGATTTTATTCAAAAGGCATAGAAGACGTTGTGCAATGCGCTAGTGTGTAAACGGTAAATTTACCTAGTACAACACAGTTATAACACATTGAAATTGGGACATATCACTTCGCATACGTATTTGACACAATGCACATTATAACCATGGAGAGCTTAAGGCCAAACAAACTTCAACAGATATACATAGGTCAACGTTTACTGACATAGCTTGTATGTATTGAAGGCGTGCTTCACAAGGGCCTAAACAAAGTATGAATTAATTGACATATAACCATATTAGGAAGAGATAGAACACACAATCTACAAGCTTCAATTATACAACCACATCCTATTAGACAACTGCACTTCAGTGTCAATCTTAACCATGTGTAACTCTGGGGCCTACTGGAGCACATATCAAACAGGCCACGAGCAGCATAATGAAAGATTTGCTTCTCTATTTCGCATGTTATTTCTTTCGTTTCTTTTTGTTTCTGTTTCTTGTTATTGCTTATACACATTTGGACTCAACTTTATGTGAATTATCGAGACCATTCGACCGTAACAACACAGTTTGAGAGTGAAAGTGGTGCATATGAAGATATATTTTATCATGTACATGTGTACAATATTTCGCGTATCTTCGTTAAGATTTTAAATCCAGTCTTTCTTTCTTTCTTTTCTTTGCGTTCAGGATCTTTTGGTCATGCTTTATCTGCAGGCCAGTTGCCATGATGAAATATGTAGTCTTCACCAGGTCGGAGCGGCTGCCCAACAGCTTTTGTCTCAGCTCCGCACCCTCTGACCAGGTCTGGTATCTCATTTCCCTATAGATTGGGTATTCCTGTAGAATATGCTCAGGGTTCTGGCATCCTGTTCCACATTTGCACTCATCGGTGTGTGAGATCTTCAGTCGGTAAAGATGTTCTAGTAGTCTGCAGTGTCCAGTTCTCAGGCGAAATAAGGTAGTTTGTTGATTTCTTTTGAGTTGGTGAATTGGGTTTGGCGTACTGCTTATGTTTCTGTCTTCTCTCCATTGGTGTATATACTGGTTTCTGATGACGTTCTTGATCTCTCTGTATGGTACCTCATGATTAAATTGGGACTTTCTGCTGCCATCTTGTGCTAGAGCATCAGCTCTCTCGTTTCCTGTGATTTTGCAATGGGAGGGTAGCCGCTGTGGCGCTATTGTTGAGAATCTCTGGAGTTTTCCTAGTTCTGCTCTGATCTCCAATAACAGTAAAGCCAGTCTAAATGTACATGTTAGAAGTAAGACAGGGCTTTACTAAATCTGTCATCTCCATATATCATTTTCGGCTCTTGGACACAGAGCTGCAGCTATTGCTCGTCATCAATTTATATTTTTACAGTCATCATACAGAGATCCTGGGATGCCACCAAACAAAAAAAGAAGCCATGGGTGACAAAAGAAATTCAATTGACGGTGCGTCCTCAGAGGAGTTTGCAATCAAGTGTGGAGTAAAACAAGACTGTGTACTCTTTGGAATATATTTCTTACTTCTCTTGGAGCATGTATTTCGTGACCAGGAAAGTGGTATCTTCGTTCATTTTTTCTACAGATGGTGGCCTATTCAATTTACAAAGGCTAAAAGCCAAGACCAAAATAAACAGTGTGCTGATGAGAGAACTGCTCTTTGCGGATGATGCCGCAATGACGACTCAGAGGAGGAACTGCAAAGCTTACTATCTGCATTTTCGGATGCCTGCTGTGAGTTCGAGTTAACAATCAGCAAAACGAAAATACAAGTTAGGGTCCAGGGTGCAAACAAACGACCAGTAATCTCCATTGATGTTGAGACTCTCGATGTAGTAAATCATTTTACGTACTTGGGATCCTCAGTCAATAATAAACTGTCCCTGGACAAAGAGATCAATATCAGGATAGGAAAGGCAGCAACAACAATGAGCAGATTAACACAAAGGATTTGGAAGAACAAGACGCTCCCTGTTAAAACAAAAACACTTGTTTACCAGGCCTGTGTCCTCAGCACCCTTCTTTATGGCAGTGAGACATGGTCTACCTACATGCGCCAAGAGAGGCGGCTAAACAGCTATCCCATGAGGTGCCTGTGCAGAATCCAGGTGGTTGGGTGGCAAGACAAGATCACCAACGCAGAGGTGTTGGAGAGAACAGGTACTGTCACAATCTTTGCCATGTTTAGTCTTCGAAGGCTCCGATGGCTGGGACACATTCGGAGGATGGATGATGGCAGAATACCAAAAAACTTCTCTATGGGGAATTACAGTTGGGGAAAAGGTCTCCGGTCCGGCCACTACTTCGGTACCAGGAAATATGCAAGCGGGATATGAACGATGCTGGCATCGATTTAGAATCACGGGAACAGGAAGCCATGGATCGTGTTGCATGGATTGACAGGATTAAGCATGGAATACAGACAGAGGAGATACTGATTGCTGGTAGGCTAGAGACTCAGAGTTTGAGAAGACACACTACACCATGCTATACCGCAAACGGTCATGACCTTCCTTGCACACACTATAGAAGACGCTTCTCTGCTCGAATTGGTCTTACAAGTTATATTCGTTACCGTCATGGACTGTAGTTGCATACCTTTTTTTAAAAGCACAATTACTATCGTCTGACAAGACGGAAAGAGCTAATCACCCTCACCAGAGAAGGGAATATAGACTCTGAAGTCCACAATAGGGTTTCCAAGGCAAGTGCTGCTTTTGGAAGACCAAGCAAACATTTGGAACCGGCCAAGAATCAGCGTCGCCATCAAGATCAACGTGTCTCGTGCTGTTGTGCCAACCACCCTTCTGTACGCATGCGAAAATGGACAGCCTATAACAGGCTTGTCAGGAAAGATAATCATTTCCATGTAAACTATCTCCGCAGGCTGCCCAAGATCGGTTGGCAAGTTAGAGTGCCCAATTCTGTGGTCCTCATCAGGGCGAGATGCAGAGAGCCAAGATCAAATGGACTGGGCATGTTGTTCACATGTCAGATAAGCGAGCTGCACGCCTTTTTTGTCTTACAAAAATATGAAATCTTTCTGATATTAAATGATAACATATTATGAAAAGAAAATATAATGTTATCCTAATAATGTGGATAAATTGAATTAAAACATGTCGCGCGTGTATGTTGCTATTAGCTGAAAGGTAAAGACACGTGATTCTCAAGAAACATACGCGAGAAACGATGGGGTTTCAAGTTGCAGGTGTCCTTTGATATCAAACTATATGAGATCAGCGTCTAGTCATATGGAGATAAAATATGGAGATCCCGCATACACGCTGTGCATGTAAAAGAACCATTGACAATTGAATATCGATTAGAGTAGGCTGGTATTCCAATCGATTAGAGTAGGCTGGTATCCCAATCGATTAGAGTAGGCTGGTATCCCAATCGATTAGAGTAGGCTGTGAAACGAACAAAATTCTGACTGATAACATTGTCCCACAAATAGTATTTCAATGGATTATCATCGGGTTTGTACCTGTCGTGAAAGTTTCATCTCTCTATCTTATGGGGAAGTAACTGAATGTTCAAATAAAAGATTTGACCCTAACTATAACTAGCAAGTCAGGTTAAATAAAAGTGTTTGAAAAGAAGAACGTGAGATACCTCAGATGAGTACAAGT
This sequence comes from Ariolimax columbianus, assembly GCA_036924085.1. Classification (NCBI taxonomy): domain Eukaryota; kingdom Metazoa; phylum Mollusca; class Gastropoda; order Stylommatophora; family Arionidae; genus Ariolimax; species Ariolimax columbianus. The sequence continues at coordinate 4,532,734 of JAVGWX010000013.1, forward strand.
GACTGTATTTTGAAATAAATGATATGGCACATTATCAAATACAATGCCAATTTGATTCATTTCCAGACTTGGCCTTCTTCTAAATTTTGGATTGCCAAAGGTTTTAAATATTTTCTAAACAGCTTCCAGAAACAATTGTCCCGGAATGTGGGAAGTTTCTGGGAAATTTTTCAATCTAATGAGACAGAACTTTATTGACGGCTATGTTTGCATGGGCAATATTTCGATCTAATGAATCAGATATTTGATTTGATGGCTATTTTTGTATCCCCACACTTTAAAGAAATGGTATGTGACCAAAATTCAAAGATTTCTTTTGACCAAAGAAATTCACAATGACCTTCCAGAACTTTACTAACTTTGTGAATTAATATTGACAATTCCTGGATTATCGTCATCGTTGGAGCGTTTAATTTCTGCGTTAAAATCAATACAAACCACTCATAGGAAACTCGTAATGAGTTGAAGGACAGAGCCGTCTTTCTGTTATCTCAATGATGTAGACAGAAAAAAGATCTTCTTGTTGAGGTAAAGGCTAATGGTGACTACAACAAAGTCGCATAGGACTTCTGCAAGAAGAACCGCAGAGTAGAGTTCAAATAAAAAGTGTGAATGGAAAGAAGCGTTAATTGACATTTTATCATTCGGACCATATTTTCTTCTATTCGATGATCACTTATGAGAGTCAGTGGGTTCCTCTCGTCTACTGCTACTCGCCTGTAGTCTTCGGTCTGGGTCAGTGGGTTCCTCTCGTCTACTGCTACCCGCATGTCGTCGTCGGCCTGGGTCAGTAGTTCGTGTCTAGACTATACACAAAAGAAGTCAAAGCATGAATCTCAACTTCATGATGTGGTGTCACTGGTGCAGGCAAGCAAGTCACGTTTCTTCATTCTGGGCCCGTTCCAGTCGTTCACACTGTGACCTTGACAATGTGAGGATGTCCATCCCATAATCGATCTGACAGAAACAACTGATTAAATAGTATGAAAATCAGTCGCATGACCCAGCTTGTATCTCTGCATGATTTAATCAGCGTGGTGCATGCCGCGATAAAATGTCACTCCAAGATATCTCAAATAATAGTGTCTTCCAATAATACAAGTACATCATGTACATCCCCAAGGATCATGTTAGGCAGGTCAGCCTTTAGTATTTAGTTGTTCAAGGACCATCACATCATACCGGCCCTGTCATAATTGATCCGAGTGCTTCACTGCCCGTACCACTGTGAGATTGCCTGCAATGTATCGTGTACGTCATTGACCATTTCGTGCCTATCCGAGCTATTCATGTATGTGAGGATGTATCTACAAACGTCAACTGCGTCCTGAGCCTATAGGTTGAATGTTGGTCCCATCTATTGTGTAGATAAAGAGTACAAGTGAGGGGGGGGGGGTGGAGGGGTACAACAGGGCACAATATATTACACGCAACACACACACATATACATATTCTCACACACACGTAATTTGTTCTTCCATAATATGTTAAGCACAATGTAACAGATCTTAGATGTACAGGCAATATATAGGTAGGACCAGAGACAACCATTTATTTATTTCTTCTTCGTGGGATTTGAGTCAGTGCAGCTGAACTCAGGTCCGCCAGAATTTGGGCAACTAAATCGAACCACGACGTGACTCTACATAAGTTACAGGCCATGTGTGAACACCTGGAACTATAGTGATCAGTGAGACGTAGACTTGTTTCCGCCTACAAACCCGCGTC
>JAVGWX010000013.1:4544461-4713643 GCA_036924085.1 Ariolimax columbianus
TACAAATGGGTTGACTGCAGTATGTCGAAACTGGGAAGTGAAACTGTCCCTCTAGTGCGAGAGACAAATGTTCTGACCACTTCTCCAGATAACAACTTTGACATAGCACTTTTTGCTCATAAAACGAGTGATTCCAGGAATGTCCGCATTCCTTCACTTCCAGTGAGTTCAACTGTTTCCATTGACAAGGTGAACATTCTTGACAAATAGTTGGTTAATGACTAACTGATGGTTGGACATACAGTATGTGAGTAAAGTCCTTGTTCCATATGCGATTGTTGTCAATCATCATACTTTTCATTGTTTCCCTCAACATGATGTTTGAATGAAAAGTTGCGATCAAAATTGACTTCAAGATAACTCGATTTAACATGCCTCACAATGCCATGTCCGGGTGATATTAATTCTCAGGATAGCTGCATTCACTGTTGGTTTATTTAAGAGCACCACATACGACACGTCAGGGACAGAGCTCACACCTTCAATAGTATTGTTATCCCAGCAATGGTATATGGATGTGTGGGTTACAGTCTACGCCAAGCAGTTGCAGAGATGCTCCGTATTAACCAAAGATGAATGCAGTGAAGTGTCTCCCAAAGATATCATACCCGCAATACCTTCATCCCCGACCAAACATGGTTCCGGGATGTCGTCGAGTCTGCGTCAATACGAAAGTACAGATGGAGCCGGCCATATGCCCCGCATGACGGACGATAGATGGACGAGGAAGAGCGTCTTTCTTGTGGCCATACAACGGACCACGCAGCCGCCGCCAACGAGATGGAGAGATAACCTGCATCACGCCTTTGGATAGTCATGGTACTACAAGACGAAGGACATGCACAGATTAAATAGCTTTTTGGCTACCTTGGTATCAGTCAACTTTGTCTGCTTGAATACCATAATACAAGTATACCCCACAGAAGACTTCTTGTTGGAATTCACTTTTAATGTCTCGTGTATGCATACGACCACTTCATGTATATTTGATACAATTTCCAGTATGAGAATGGAGACAGAGACCTCACCTCAGAAATGGCTATCTGAGATCGCTTTAACAAAGGTGTACAAATTGTTACATTCACAATCCTTACTTCAGAAGGTACAGAAAGGCTGGCTAAGGTAATAGCTGGTCTGGATATACTGGGGTTACGGGGAACGAAAACGAAACAGCTAACCATCTTGGCTACGCAAGCACCCATTATGGGCACTTTGGATATGAATAGGATTGACCTTTTGAAGTTTATCAATGACCTTCTGTTGGATGACGATACTGCAATAGGCTGAATGGGTAAACCAGCAATGTACAGACTGCAATACTTTTAAATCAAACAAGTGTCGAGCGGAGAGGAGCACATGAGAGAAAGGAGTAGGAGTTTTCAACCAACGAGCTACAGGAACCACCAGTATCCCACCCTTCACCATTTACTGAGAGAGACCGTGCATATGGATATGCTCGTAGTGCAGTGAAGTCGATTATTAAGAGCAGAGCAGAACTAATGCAGTCTTATTTGTGAGAGATGTCATGTGCGTATGCTAACGGCGCCCAACGTTCTGTCGTTCCTCCCATGGGTTGGCTTTAGGCTACTTTTGCTGTGTAGAATTTGAACACCCAGGTGAGAACCGGCATGTACTTGATACGGTACGTGCCCAAAACAAGTTGTTCCTACTTTCCCACAGGTAGAAGGCAGACAGGAGCCCAGCGCCCCCTTATGTAGTCGAATTGCCCGGATGTTGTGTGAAAATAATATGGCGTTCAGCCTGTTGCTCTGGGACTTATAGTATAGTAAACTTCTGGCAGCTCTGCACGGTAAAAGCATTTTTGCCTCTGTTAATGTTTTTATGGATTAGATTATTTAGTTTGTAAAGTATGTACGCGTTCACATTGTGTTGTTAGATGACATAAGAGGAAGGTACACTGTTTCTTCCTTGCACTGGACTGAGCTAGTCAGCTACTGATTACGGAAGTTAGTACTGCTACTGACTGTGACTAGTTAGTAGTAGTAGTAGTAAAGTAAGTTACATGGCCCACTACTACTACTTAGTACTACCAACACTAACACTCAGTGTACTTTTAGAATTAACTATATATCCAATTATACAAGTCCTAGCCCTGTTAAACTAATACATTAATTACATTTTATTGTTGGTCATTAAAAATAAATTCTATCCATGAACATTCATTTATTAGATAAATAGATTAATTAACCCTTCAGCCTTCTTCTTGCTTATTAACTTAGTTTTACCATTTCGTTGTTACAATAAATCAAATGAGACAAATAGGAAGAACAGTTTGTAGGTCCAACACTCCACTCACACTGCGTAGTGCATTGCTGATTGCAGAGGGTCCAGCTCGGCATCGGCATCAGCCTTTTACTTTTAAGCTGGAAAGCTTGCTTCGAGTCTTTTGCAGTGTAGTGTTGCTGTGCGTGCAGATTTACTTTGATTACTAGACGACCCGTTCTTCAGCGGCAGTTACACCGTTGTGGGTCCCAACTTCTCTTCCAACAGTCTCTGTCTTTGGCCACGGTTGACGAGTGGATAATGAGTCGTCCATCTGTGCCATCGTAAATGTTGTTGCAGGATGCAAGGGAGTCGGACCAACGTGTTGGTGGTCGTCCCAGTGGTAGTTTTTTATCTCTAGGATGCCATATTGCTGTCGCTGTGCTCCAACGATTATCTGTTTTTTGCAGTAAGTGGCCTCCTCAGCGATGTTTCATCTTGTCTGCATAAATAACTGCATCTTCCACAATTGCACTGGCTATGAAGCATGAGGGCGACCATGCGTCTCTCAAGGCAGGCTTGGGTCACTCTGAGTTTGGACTCCATCTCTTTTGTGAGTGTCCATGTTTCTGCTGCATAGCATATTGCAGGTAGTACTGTGGGGTTGAATAGAGAGGTGCGCATGCTCTGATCGTGGATGTTGTCCAATTACAGCTTTATCGAAAAGAAAGCTGCCCAACCCACGCGATGCTGTCTTGTCAACTCTGGGCTCAAGTCGTTCTGCAATTTGAGCAGGCGTCCAAGGTAGACGTACTCGTCCACATCGTTCAATCTCTCTCCATCTAGGAACACTGAGTCGCTGGAAGCAAATCTATTGCGCATGACTTTTGTCTCGTCTTGGACGTATTCACTTTGAGTCTCGCTTTCTTTCCCTCTCAGTGGAGCGCTGCTAGTATTTCATATTGGCGTCTGTGGCTGCTTCTATGATAAGTACTAGATCATCTGCAAAGTAAAGGTGATTTAGCAGCCTGCCATTTATGTTGATGCCAAACGTATCCCAGTCGCACCGGCTGATGACAGATTCCAGGCATGCTGAAAAAAGGCTCGGTGAGATGGGGTCCCCTTGACGTATTCCTCTCTGTATGGGTACTACTACTGGTCTTTGTAAGGGTTGCAAGGAAGTTGTGCAATTGGTGTAGAAGTCTGCAAGGATTCTTGTGTATCCTGGGTCGACTCTCTTTTAGAGATTGCCAGATGCATTTTAGTTCTACACTTTCTTATAGTCCATGAAGGTATACATTAATGGGGTCTGGTACTCTTGGGCTGTTTCGATCAGTCGGCAGCACGTTGAAAAGTGATCCATGGTGCTGTATGCACAACGAAATCCAGCCAGTTCAATCGGTTGCGCTGCGTTCAGGGTTGGGCGGATTTTCATACATAGTAATATCAATGGTATTTAGGATGTAAGGACGTTGGTCTTTAAGTAATGGGATTGTTAACCCCATGCAGAACTTTCATTAGTCATACTGATTCAATACTGTGTAAGACATTGAAGTCTGACATTTTTTAATATTTACACATTGGGTAGTTATAACATCGACAGCAATTAGTACTTGAGTAGTACTTAATGCCGATTCACTTATAATAATTATAGTAATTATACACATGAGTTGACGAAAACATCTTGAAGATGTACAGTTAAAACTGAATGAAAAACTGGAGCTATTTATTATTTTTTCACGAAAAATTGTCTCTTTAATTTGCAGATTTGTTTTCGCTAGTTTCATCATTATGTTCAAGAAAAAGAAAAAGCCTCAAATAGAGATCTCCTCTCCATCAAATTTCCAGCACAGGGTTCACACAGGGTTTGACTGGGAGAATGGAGTATTTGTAGGCCTTCCAGCACAGTGGGCTGGCATAATTGAGGGCAATAAAGGGCGACGTAGACCCATTGTAGACCCTTCTACAATCACTCAAACCGACGTGGAACCTTTGAAGGTACTACATTATGTTTATTGCAGTTTTATTATGGATTTTGTGCAAGAGTTGTTTCTAGGAGAGCTCTGTGTCGTGTGTGACAGATGACAATACCATCCTGCCACACTGACAATTTGCTGTAATTTTGTTTGTTTTTTTAAGCTTCTTCTGCAGAGTTGTTCACTCTTGATTAATTTTCTCTGGTATTGGGTTTTCCAGTTGCTTTTCTTGTCTTCTGGGGTGTAAGAAAGAAATGAGCATTGGTCGTCCTGGCTTTAGTGCAATGTATTGCTTCTCAGTAGGCTTACCACAATAATAGAGGGGACTCAGTACCAACCTTGTTAGCCAGGCTGCTGTAACAGTTTTCAGATGACAATCTAGATGTATGATGGGGGTCTTGGTTGTCATGTTGCACCTGACCCTGACGTAAGCTTTGGCACCCAGAGAACATGCGGTAAGAGAGGGCTAACAGTAGGGTCTGACAGGCCCAACTCATGGTTTTTGAACATGGTACCATTTCATGCAAGCCCAAAGCCTGCAGAGTGTAGTGTACCCTTCTTGATTTGATGGTTCTCTAGAAACAAGACCTTATATATAATACAGAAATACAAGAGTGAATAACTCCATTTTTCTGGTCAGAAGAAAACGTTTTGGTTTGTCTGGACGCAATTACAGGACAAACCAGGCCAGCTTGATAAGTTTCACTGTATATGACTGGCTTATTATTAATTAAATAAAATTAGTACATGCTATATTTTATTTATTGATATGTGTGAGGATTCTCAAAAATACATTATTCTATAGTTTTCTGTACTGAATGAAGTTAGGATGACATCTTTTTGGACACTTGTGCAAATTTTGGTTAATACGAGTGGGGTTCTCACTGTCTTATATTGTCACAGAATTATCAGTTTCCCTTTTTATTTTCTTTAATACTCGGAAAATGAGTTTGCAATATTACTACTGTATTATTCTCTCCAGGACAGAATTCACACAATTTTAAATAAAAACCAACAATAGTGTCGTTATATTTTGGATTTTTAGTAAACTTTGGTCAACTGTTTCACAAATGATGAATAGCTTAATTAACAATCCACACAAAACTTGCTATAGATCTTGCAACTTGTTGTTCATGGTTCTTCAATCAGATTGTAGTTTTGATACCGGGAATACATAAATCTAAGCTGCAGAGGCACTCAGGATCAAAAGTTGAAACAAATATATATAAGTAATGGCCCAGTGACTGCACCAGGACAAAAACAAAATGACACTGATGTTGCGACCACAAAGCCTTTGTCGGGGATGAAGAAAGAATTAAAGCTGCTAACAGATCACAACAAAAAAACAAATATGTGATGTAGTGGTTTAAGTTGGCAGTCATACCGTAAAGTGACCAGAAAAGTGTGCAGCATAGTATGCCATTTATGAAATAGAGTGGACTAAACAAGAAATGGTCAGTATGATTAAACACAGACAAAAATATATGAAAACATGAACAATTCACAAGAAAAGTAACCCACAAAAAACAAATATAAAGAGATATACACATGGACAAAAATCACTACATGAATACACATATATACATACATACACCCACACATGTGTGTCACATCTTAACTTAAATTAACTTAACGTCTTTATACTGGTTTATAAGACCCTGCAGAGTCTGTATACAACCAGTTACATTTACATCACCTTGCTCTAAAAGCTATGCGCATCCAGTTTATTCTTAAATGCATTAACTGTCCCTGCCTCCACTACCTCCCCTGGCAATGCATTCCAAGCAGACACCACTCTCTGACTAAAAAAATATTTCCTAATATCTAATCTGGACCCCCTTTAGTCAGCTATGCCCTCGTGTTATTGTGGGTGGCTGTATTTTAAAAAACTTGTTATAGTCTAATTTATCCATTCCTCTGATTATCTTATAAACCTGTATTAAGTCACCACAAATTCTTCTCTCTTCGAGACACTGTAGGCCGGTTTTTCTGAGTCGTTCCTCATAACTGTAAATCTGGAATCCCACTATCATCTTTGTCGCTCTTTTTTGTATTCTTTCCAGTATGTTTATATCCCCTCTATGATAAGGACTCCACACCTGTACACAGAACTCCAATCTAGGTCTAGCTAAAGCTTTATACAGTTTGACGATCACTTCCTTGCTCCTATGTTTAATATTTCTTTTTATCATACCTAACATTGCATTTGCCTTTTTCACTGCTACCTTAACTTGCTCACTCACCTTTCCTGTATGATCTATTATAACCCCTAGGTCCCTTTCCTTATCTATCTTTCTAATATTGTTTTCTCCCATTCTGTAATTATGTTCCATATTGGATCTACCCATGTGGATGACTGTACATTTATCTACATTAAACTCCATTTGCCAGCTTACAGACCATTCTCAAATTGTATCTAAATCCGACATCAATATATCCACTTCCGCTTTAGATGAGACACTACTGCATAGTTTTGTGTCGTCAGCAAATTTTTCAATCATGGATCTCATATCAATGTCAAAATCATTTATATATATCAAGAACAAAATTGGTCCCAAAACCGAGCCCTGTGGCACACCACTTTTCACTTCACTCCACTCAGAGTACTCCTTATTTATGCCCACCCTCTGCCTTCTTCCCTTTAACCAATTTTCAATCCATTTGGCAACTTCCCCACCTATTCCATGTGATTTTAACTTTCGAAATAATCTTTGATGAGATACTCTATCAAAGGCCTTTGCAAAGTCTAGATAAATAACATCCACTGGCTCCCCTTTATCTATGATTTTAGTAACCTCCTCCATGAATTCTAATAGATTTGTTAAGCATGATCTCCCTCTAGTAAACCCATGCTGACTATTTCTAATTAGATTAAATTTGTCTAAATGCATTACAATGTTTTCTTTGATTATTGACTCTAACAATTTACAGACTATTCTCGTTAAACTCACCGGTCTATAATTTGCTGGATCTGATTTTTTGCCTTTTTTGAATAAGGGGATCACTCCTGCATCTTTCCAATCCCGTGGAACAATACTTTTTGTAATTGATTGAGAACATAATATAACCAATGGTTTTGCTAGTTGGTCTCTAATTTCATACAGCAATTTTGGATGAATACCATCTTGACCTGGACATTTATTCACTTTCAACCCCTCCAATTTTTAAAAAACCATTTCCTCTGTAATACAGATTGATCTTAATCCCGCTGTATCCATGTCTCTTTGAAAAATATCTACAGGCTCTGGGATCTTGGAGCAGTCCTCTTTTGTGTAGACTGTGCCAAAGTACTGATTGAGCAGATTAGCTGCCTCCCTATTCTCACTTATTATTTTCCCTGTACTGTCTATGAGAGGGCCTACTTTGTCTTTCGTTCTTTGTTTATTTCTAACATAAGAGAAGAAGCTTTTACTGTCAGTCTTGATTCTCTGAGCACGTTTTTTTTCAAAGTCTATTTTTGCTGTTTTATTCGCTTTCTGAGATATGTTCTGCTTGTCAAAATATTTTTACATATGTTTCTTTTGATTTACCTGCCTCTATATATTTTTTCCATGCTTTATTTTTCGCTCTTCTACATTTCACTACAAATCTAGTTATCCACTTTTTACGCTTGGGGTTTACCTCCCTACATGGAACACATTCCTCTTTTAGCGTTTCTAGAACTGTTTTAAAACTCTCCCACTCCTGTTCAACATCTGTTCCTACGACAATATCTTTCCAGATTATGTGGTTCGCTGCCTCTTTCATCCTCTTAACATCTGCCTTAGAGTAGTCGTATGTTCGCGTGTTTATATTTACTTCTTTCCCTGCAATAAGATCCCAACGGATGATTTGATGGTCACTTGAGCCAAACAGTTCCCCAACGGTAACGTTTTAAATCATATTTGCCTCTGTAGTAAAAACTAGGTCGAGTATATTTTTGCCTCTGGTGGCTGCTTCTACATGTTGAATTAAAAACTTGTCAGTTATGCACTTAACAAAAGGTTTTGACTCTACAAGTGCTTCTGCCATATTTCTGGAAAGTTGAAATCTCCTATTAATAATAATTTCCCTTCACTTGCCTTTGCTATGCTACTAATCAGCTCCTCATCTTCCTCTTTTTGACTTGATGGACATAGCACACTCCAATCACTGTTTTTTCACCCCCACTTTCTATTTCTCCCCATACACTTTCATTTTTGTTACCACATGATAAATAATCTTTGATCGTTATATTAACAGAATTTATACAGTATAATAAAACGCCACCTCCCTTAGTCTTGTCTCCAACTATCCTATCTTTCCTTAACATTGTATATCCCTCTATTTCAAGTTCACTATCTGCAATCTCCTCATATGTCCATGATTCTGTTAATCCTATTATATCTGGTTTTTTCCTCTTCTACATACAGTTCCAATTCTTCTCTTTTATTTACTATGCTTGTCACATTTGCATAAAAACATTTTAGTTTGTAATGTTGTTGGTTTTCCTCTTTTTGCTTCTGCTTTATCGTTTTAGTGTTTGCTTTTCCACTGTTTATTTCACACTTCCCTGACACCAACTAGTCTATGACTTGTTAAGAAGATGAAAGCAGCAAGCCACACAATATGGAAAGATTTTGTCAGTGGAACAAATGTTGAAAAAGAGTGGGATTCTAGATAATCTAAAAGAGGAATGTGTTCCATGTAGAAGGTGAACCCCAAGTGTAAAAAGTGGATAACTAGGTTTGTAGTTAAATGTAGAAGAGCTCAAAATAAAGCATGGCAAAAATGCACAGAGGCAGGTAAATCGAAAGAAACAAATTTAAAATATTTGAACAAGCAAAACAAAGCTCATTAAGTGAACAGAGGAGCAAAAATATTTTTAACAAAAAATTTGCTCAAAAGATCAAGACTGATAGCAAAAGCTTCTTTCTTGTGTTAGAAATAAACAGAGAATGAAAGACAAATTATCTATGGACTTTGGTATCTTGGTGCAGTCTTCTTTTGTGTAGACTGTGTCAAAGTATTGATTGAGCAAATTAGCAGCCTCCCTATTATAACTTATTATTTTCCCTGTGCTACTCAATCAGTACTTTGACACAGTCTACACAAAAGAAGACCACTCCAGGATCCCAAAATCCATAGATATTTTCCAAAGGGACATAGATACAGAGGGATTAAGATCAATCTGTATCACGGAGGAAATGGTTTTGGCTTGGCTTCATTCGTTCTCAATCTCCAGCTACCAAACCCTGAAAGGGCTTAAGTAGCAGAATGTAGTCCAGAGAACGGAATCCGTTGTATCGTAGTTTACAGCTTGACTGCAATATTTGCACCTTTCTGGCCAACATATCCGACTTCAGCAAGCATTTATTGAGTACCGGGTTAGCTTTCCCTCTTCGATCCCTTCTCCTTAGCCAGTCTGCCCTGCTGCAGCCTGTTATCCAGGATCACCACATGGAGGTGTAGAAGGGTCTTGACAGCTCTGGTTCGCTGGCCCTGAAGCTAGCAGTCAGCTATGGGTCGCTGACCACTGCAGCTCATGCTCTGCTCAGCATCTTGATCCCAGGAAATGGTTTTTAACAATTGGATCGGTTGGAAATGGATAGATGTCAGGTCAAGATAGTATTCATCAAAAATTATTCTGTTCTCAATCACTTGCGAAGGGAATTGTTAAATGGGATTGAAAAGACACAGCCTATTAAAAAAGGGCAAAAAATCAAATCCAGCAAATTATAGACCAGTGAGTTGTGTGTCACAAAACTATGCGGTAGCGTCTCATTTAAAGTAGAAGTGGATATATTGAGGTCAGATTTAGATAATATTTGGGAATGGTCTGAGAGCTGGCAAATGGAGTTTAATGTAGATAAATGTACAGTCATCTATATGGGTAGATCCAATATGGAATATAATTACAGAATGGGGGAGAATAATATTAGAAAGAAAAAAAAGGAAAGGGACCTAGGGATTATAATAGATCATACAGGTAAGGTCAGTGAACAAATAAAAAAGGCAAATGCAATGTTAGGTATGATAAAATAAATTTTAAACATAGGAGCAACGAAGTGATAGTCAAACTTTATAAAGCATTAGTTACACTTAGATTGGAGTACCGTGTTTAGTCCTTATCCTAGAGGGGATATAAACATGTTGGAAAGTATACTTCTTCTTCTTCTTCGTACGCTGCTGGAAAGTATACAACGAACAACAACAAAACTGATAGTGGGATCCCTGAATTATAGTTATGAAGAAATAATAAGAAAAACCGACCTAGTGTTTATAAGAGTGAAGAATCTGAGGTGACTTAATACAGGTTTATAAGAGTGAAGAATCTGAGGTGACTTAATACAGGTTTATAAGAGTGAAGAATCTGAGGTGACTTAATACAGGTTTATAAGAGTGAAGAATCTGAGGTGACTCAATACAGGTTTATAAGAGTGAAGAATCTGAGGCGACTTAATACAGGTTTATAAGAGTGAAGAATCTGAGGTGACTTAATACAGGTTTATAAGAAAATCAAGAGAAAGGATAAATTAGATTATAAGAAGTTTGTCAAAGTACAGCCACCTACAAGAACAAGAGGACACCGCCATAAATTAGATTATAACAAGTTTGTCAAAGTACAGCCACCTACAAGAACAAGAGGACACAACCATAAATTAGATTATAACAAATTTGTCAAAGTACAGCCACCTACAAGAACAAGAGGACACAGCCATAAATTAGATTATAACAAGTTTGTCAAAGTACAGCCACCTACAAGAACAAGAGGACACAGCCATAAATTAGATTATAAGAAGTTTGTCAAAGTACAGCCACCTACAAGAACAAGAGGGACACAGCCATAAATTAGATTATAACAAGTTTGTCAAAGTACAGCCACCTACAAGAACAAGAGGACACAGCCATTAATTAGATTATAACAAGTTTGTCAAAGTACAGCCACCTACAAGAACAAGAGGACACAGCCATAAATTAGATTATAAGAAGTTTGTCAAAGTACAGCCACCTACAAGAACAAGAGGACACAGCCATAAATTAATTAAAGAAAGGCCCAGGTTAGAAACATGAAATATTTTTTGTAGTCAATAGAGTGGTAAAAGCTTGGAAAGCATTACATTTTCTAACATAGACAGAGCCTACCTATCATTATATTCTTCACATCTTATCTGATCTTGGTTGATCTAGTTTTTGTGTCTTTAATTATGCAATATGCTGGCCTTGTCACGTTTTGTTACCTCACCTGACACTTTTACTAGTCTTTTGTATTAGAACTCTGACATCCTGTCTGTGCCAGTGTTTTTCTGTTCCAGTATACTGATCAGTGCTGTTTCTGCAATTAGCGACCAATTCAATTATACCTTTAGCCAATCCTAATTTACCTTTAAAAATATGATGGAGTATTTATGTTATGTCATTGCCATACAACATTTGATGGTAAAGCTTGCTGCTGATTTAGCAGTAATTTACACTTTTGTGCACATTATATATTTAGATTTCCTGCTTAGCGTGTTAGGCTCGTGCAGCTTATTACTCCGCTGCATTGGGATAAGTGCCGCGAAGGTTGGTTAACCGATGTGTGAGTCCATCTTAATAGCCTCAAACACTAGAGCAAAGTAGACCTGCAGCCTGTTAGGCGCCATCTATGCTGCTCTCAACAAACCACCTAAACATGGTCTATGTTATGCCATGTCACACAGCTAGTTGCCTCTTACAACATGCTCTCTTTGGGGCAGTGGTGCTATTCTTGTCCTTGTAAACTCTTCCCGAGTGGTCCGCCGGGTTCTTTGTGTATGACAAGAACAAGAATGTTTCTTATGATGTGAATAATTACATTGAAACAATCAAAATAGCCATGACCCTAACAATATTAGTTTACCTTTTTTGTTTCTGATGCTTGACATCACGATGAAACCTTTCTCTTGCCAGACAATTATTCGAGGTCACCAGAATGGACATACTCAAGGTGTCAGCATAGCAAGATCAAATTCATTACGACGTGAAAGTCCACCACCTTACAGACGTCGCGCTCCAACAAATGACTATCCAGCTGTCCCAGAAGAGGAAGTGATGCACCAGATGTCACGGCAGGATTATGACAGACAGCATCAACAAGCTCATCTTCCCCATCATCAACAGAAGGATCATTTCCAGCAGCAGCCTCCTCATGGATATAGGGAGCGCAAAGATTATCCAGGGGAGTACCCCCAGCCTCGGGATGTATGGGACCATAGTAGGTATGCTCAACCTCATCTCCATCATCAGCAGGAACAGGTGGACCCAAGAACCAGAGGGATACTAAATTATGATGGCCACACTGATTTTACGGACCATGGCCGTGGGGATTATAGCAAAGGCACTTTAGAAATGCGGTTGGTTAACCATGATCGTAGAATAAACAGCTCGTATGATAGTCCAGCTGGGGATAGATCTTTTGAATACACTTCACAAGGCCAGCCATTGCGGCACAGTCACTATGACGACCATTCCCTGCCCCATCAAATTAATGATAGATATCGTCAAATGCCCAATGGTGCCCCACAGGTGGCAGCACCTCGCCACCAGAGCATCCCGCCAGCTCATCAAGATCATCCCAACTATGCAAGCATTTCACAGACACCAGCTGCCTTGCAGTATGAACGGGTACGTACACTGTGTGGTGTGGCATACTTTCAGTTGCATACATTTGTTTATAAATGGACAGCGCATACTTTTATTTATCAATGAATAGAATTTGTGTACATGATTGCGCTGTTTATACTAATAGGATAGTTTATGATCGTTGTCAAATAATGTGTACATATTTGTATTTTTATTTGATAATAGCGAATTATTTTAAGTACTAAGAATAAGGAAAAAAGAAATAAATGGATGGATGCACCATAATATTTTCTGCTAAATTTTCCAGTTCTATATAACAACATATTTAGCTCTCTTTGCATGGCATTCTTGCTCTAAGCAAAAGCATCTTTCTTTCTTTTTAATGTATATCTTACATAAGCTCATGAAAACAACATGTTTCATAACTTTGAAAGCAGAATTATTACTTTCACTGGTGCTAAACATTTTTGGTAGGACAATAAAGTAAATGAAAGCTTTTAATGAAAACTCAAGCAGTTGGATTTTTATCTGATAACAAATTTTTTTCTAAAAATTTATTGGTGCACACAAAGCATTGCTCTATTTTATTTAGTCATGTTGTGGGAGAGTGTGTGTGGTGAAGAACTGATAACATGAACAAAAGGGGACAGAAAAGGCACCATGTCTATTGTTGTTATCTGACACCAACATACCTGGAAGGGCAATGATAAGACAAGTTAGGGGTAGTATTACCACTTGAGGAATCTGAGGGAGGAGGGTTCTGGGTTCACACTGCCAGCAAGTGCTTGTAAATGTCAGATGGTGGCACGGGGCTGGCTGGGAGTGTATGGCTTTATGTTTAGTTTAGTGGTAGGGATAATAAGGGTGTTATCAAAGAGGAATTGGGAACATTATAAATACATTGCATGCCACTTTGATGCGGCAGAGAATAATATGGGATTACTAAAAAGTATGGTATCGTGTTTGTCTAGAGCATAACATTCATCATGTAAGGGACCATATTTTGTTGTAATAGATTGTATTGCTCGTCCCTTGACTGTTAACTGTTCCCTCTTATCTGCATAAACCCTATAGTTATCCAGGTTGAGGGGAGATGTAATCTTAAGTGATTAACCTTGATATACTGAATCATTCTCAATGTATGTAGCCTAGACATTATCATGTTCCGTCATATAGTGCAAGTGTTTGTTGAGTTTTGTAGCTGGACAAATAGTATTAAGATAGAGTGCCTTGTTTAGTGATACATTAGAGCAGTGGTTCCCAACCTATGTCAGATTGTAGAGTCACTCCCACCCCCTGAAACTAATGATAATTTTCTGCTACTCTTCCCTGGCATACAAAGTAAAATAAAAACCACTGCAGACATTTATAATATTCTTCATAAACCATTTCATATTAATGAAAGAAAAAAACAATTACGTTGCATTATTATAAAAAATACATTGTTCTAAATATGATATTAAACAACAAAAAATCAACACTCACATGATATAATAATTAATGCTGTCTTTAGAGCGGCAATAGGATCAACAGAAGATAATTTCAGTCATAGATTAAGCTCTAACTTGAGTCAGTTTCAATATTTTGAAACAAACAGTTGTGATCAATCATGAAAAAAAGGACATGGTTTTAATAGGACAATCGTGAAAAAAAAGGACATGGTTTCTATAGGACAATCATGAAAAAAATTACATGGTTTTAATAGGACAATCATGAAAAAAGGGACATGGTTTTAATAGGACAATCATGAAAAAAAAACAAAGATATTGCAAGCTTGTCGTGAATACCAAATATTCTTTATAATACGAAATGAAATGACAAATATTTTAAGAATCTAGATTTAGTTCTTGGGACAACCCTACCACCAATGGCTTTTTGTTGACTTCAGGTTGGGAACCTCTACCTTAGAGTAAATGCTGTTTGTCCTCGTTTCTGCATCTTGCTACTAATAAAGCATTTGTACTTCCCTCTTCCTCCACTGTCTCTGTCATACATACTCATAGCCTTGCATCAGTTATCTTGAATTGTTTGTCTCTGTGGACCACATATCATGAATTTTCATATTACAATAACTATTAAAATCATATGAAAACGTCAGGTTATAACTATTTTAAAAAGGAGACAAATGATCACTATTTTACTGGCTGTCAATAGCCCAGAGGCAGAGTTTTCTTCTCACTGGTTTACAGGATGCATCTTGTGCTTATGTTACTTTGTGCAAGCACCATTGGAAATCCAGTTTGCATATAGATTAAATGAGATGAAGGAAGAGAACAAGTATCTCCTAATTAATGGCTTCTGGTGTTCGATAGCATACATTTTTCATTTTGATCGAGTGCTAACAAATACCAAGGCCATTGTTTCAAAATTCTGCGCACAAATTGGAATGCATACATACCTAAGTTGAAAATAAAGTTGCTGTGAAGTTTCTTTGCATTTTTTCTAAAAACACCATCATTTTATATTCCTGGCACAATGTTGTCATTATTTGCTGTCAGCACTATCGTCTTGTTCTCGTTCGTAACATTTCTTCACACAAGATAAAGCACAAATTGTATCCCTTATAATATCTATTATACTGCAGTACCCCATTGCTATTTCAAATTAAAACAGCACAATGATCATCCTCTTCAGTCAGCTCCAGGGTACCAGCATGGGGGTCCACAGTCCAGCCCCCAACAAAACTCCATGCCTAGTCCCAGCTACTCCCCCAACAAACCCTCATATTCCAAGCAGTCTACTCCTTCCCCTCAACCCTCCAACCGGGTACAACAGCAGGGAACAGGACCAGAACAGCAGCGTTTGTCTCATGATGAGGTTTGCTTCTCTATTTTCACCTTTATTATTTCTTCTGCTCCCTATCTCCTGTTTGTGCATTTATTATCCATTATTGTGCATGTTCATCGTCTGCTTTACTATTATGTAATCTGCATGTGTATTTCTACTGTTAAAGCTCATTGTAACATTCCTATTCTCACATGTAATTTTTTTATTTCTAAGCTAAAAAGTTATAAGCGCTAAGCACAAATGGTGACTGCTCTTATACCCTGCTTATTTCAAAATAAACCAAAAACAATTTCTACACAAATGACATTGTTATGATTAATCAGATAACGCCAACTAGATGTGGAGACTGTTTGAATACTGGCCTTTTAGGTTCATAACCTTGGTGTATTTTTTATCATTGGTAAAATAGAAAGCTAGCCTGTACTACACTACATGATGGCTGCAAGGGCATGCAACCTTTTTTCTTCAGCCATACAAATTATTCCAGTGGGATGAAGCCATGGGAATAGACTCCCTGATGAAACTATCTTTAATATATATTTTAGGAATGATGTCTGCATGATAACGTTAATATCCTACTGCATAAATGAAATACAATTTGATCCAATTATTAACAGGTAATCTAGTGAAGTATATGTCATTAAATGACTTGTAACTTAACTGGCCCTAAACCATCTAATTATCTCATTATTGGTGTCGGTGTGGTCTTATTTCCTTCCCTTTTTTTTATTTTTCTGATTTAATTATATTCGATTACACTAATATACTGTACTTATCGTTTCCATGTGAACTGTATGAAGTGGCAGGTAGGAGATCTGGTGCATTGTCAATCCTATTGCCAAATTGTTTCTGTCAGCTTAGCAGCATCAAGTATTGTCATTCACCTTTTTTGCTTCAATCTAAATATAGGCCACCACTGCAGCTGACCACTTTTAAAAGAAGTCTGTTTGCAATCATTTACAATAATTTATTTATCTTTTCGCTCCAATGGGAAGCATGGATTTTTAGTGCATCTGGTCCCTTTAACAGGAAGCCTTCATCTGAACTTTTTCAAAAGCTGACTATAATGGCAAGGTTTTTTTTTTACATGATGAGGTTGCCATCCCCAAAAACAACCACCTTTAGTCACCTTTTATGACATGCTTAAAAGGGGGCAGTGGTTCTGTTCTTTTTTTCCTGAGTATTGGGGAGATCTGGAATTGCTTTTTGTGAAGTAAGTTGTTTATATTCATAGTTTCTAACTGGTTTGTGGTAACTGTCTTTTTTGAGCTGATCCAACACTTCCACGTTTGTAACCAATTTGATATCGCTGGAACAATTGGCGAAAAAGTCACAAAATTGCATCATTGTGGCTAGAGAGCTAAAGCAACATAATGCAGTTTGATCAGTGATGATAAGCTAAAATGTCTAGTAACAAGTTTAATGTAGGTAAATGTACAGTCATCCACATGGGTAGATCCAATATGGAACATAATTACAGAATGGGAGAGAACAGTATTAGAAAAATAGATAAGGAAAGGGACCTAGGGGTTATAATAGATCGAATAGGTAAGGTGAGTGAGCAAGTTCAGGTAGCAGTAAAAAAAAGGCAAATGCAATGTTAGGTATGATAAAAAGAAATATTAAACATAGGAGCAAGGAAGTGATAGTCAAACTGTATAAAGCATTAGTTAGACCTAGATTGGATTACTGTGTACAGGTGTGGATTCCTTATCATAGAGGGGATATAAACATGCTGGAAAGAATACAAAAAAGAGCGACAAAACTGATAGTGGGATTCCAGAATTACAGTTATGAGGAAAGACTCATAAAAACCGACCTACAGTGTCTAGAAGAGAGAAGAATTTGTGGTGACTTAATACAGGCTTATAAGATGATCAGAAGAATGGATAAATTAGACTATAACAATTTATTTTTAAAAATACAGCCACCTACAAGAACAAGAGGGCATAACTACAAATTACCTATAGAGAGGTCCAGATTAGATATTAGGAAATATTTTTTTAGTCATAGAGTGGTGAATGCTTGAAATGCATTACCGCAGGAGGTAATGGAAGCAGGGACAGTTAATGCATTAAAAAATATATTGGATGCGCATAGCTTTTAGAGCAAGGTGATGTAAACAAAACTGGTTGTATACAGACTCTGGAGAGTCTTCTAAACCAGTATAAAGACGTTAAGTTAAGGAGAACTGCTTGATAATGGCATACTGTGTGAGCACAATAAAATTAGATGCTCCTTTAAAGTAGACTATAAGCAGCCTAGATTAAGAAACATCACAGCAGCAGAGTCCAGAGGAAATGTAATCAATTATAGAAAAGAACTTCAACAGTTGAAGTGTTTCTAAAGAATAAACAAATGCTAGCCTTGACAGGAAGAATGGAAACAGATAGAATATAAGAAACATTACACTGGCCTCTTCGCATTAACGGATGTAGTTTAAAAAAAAAGGCTACATTAAAATGGAAGGTGTGCCCATACCAAAGTCCAAAACAGATGAAAAGTTCTCAGGACTTGATGGAATCACTACAGAAGTAATTCAGGCAGGAGGGGAAATACTAGCATGACAATTAGCCAAACTATTCAAGAATTGCCATCAATCAATCAAAATCGTTTCAGATTCATGTGAAGCATAGGTCTTCAACAAATACATGCCCTGTCCACACGTATTGAAGTTTTTGTGGCTTGAACTTTCTACAGGATGTGCTAGTCTGCTCCATGACTAATCATGCCCTGTCCACACGTGTTGAAGTTTTTGTGGCTTGAACTTTCTACAGGATGTGCTAGTCTGCTCCATGACTAATCCTCCTAAGTTACCTGCATGTGCTGCTTGAGCAACTCTATAATGAAGGCTAACCAGTCAGACATTACCCTTTGATTGAGGTGTCATTGACAGGTGTAACAAGTTGAAATACCTCAGATTAACATTTGATCACAGCCTGTCATATAGGTACCACTTTGACCAAACCATCCAAAGATGCTAGCAATGCATGGGAGTGCTCAAATCTATGGCAGCTACAAACTTGTAACAGTGACTGCTTTTCATCCTCTATCATCAGTTAGCTATGTCAGTTGATTACAGGCTGGGTATCCTCACACAATCAAGATCACAATGGGAAAGGTTAGAACTCATCCAGAATGAAGGAATAACTGGTTCTGGGTTGTACTAGAGAAAGGTACCCTGATTATAAAGTTTAGGTACATGCTGGAACTTCTGTCTGTGACATCCATACATAAATTGGCACAGCCTAAAGCCTGTATGCAAGATACTGTAAACAAGGAACATTAATGGAACTAGAATCAAGTGAGGGATATGGATTGTGCAGGCAGAGAGAATGATTGGACAGGTGACTACATTCAAGGGGATAGTCAAGGGAGAACAATGAGTCCATACTGACAGGTTACCATAGAATCATCATAATTCTATTCAGGAAATACAGAGAGTGGGGCAATGGGAAGGTAGAGCTGGATGTTAACCAGCTGATGAGTGCTAACACTTAGGAGAATGATGGCTATTACGCATATGGATAGCTTGATACTGTGCAGTGAGAAATCACTTATCATGCGGTTGCTGCTGAACAAAGTGGGACATGCAGGACAATAACTTCCAGTATGAGAATGAAGATGGGGGTAGTTCAACTGTGGGGTGGCTATCTGAGACCCTTTTAAAAACAGCAATCATTATATCAGACCTCCAATCCTTTGGAACGTACAGAAGGACTGGCTAAGGCATGAGTGGATAGTCCTCTGAAGAGGTCTCAAACCAACAGGGGCTGGTGTGTATGTACTGTCCTGGCATGGTGGGATTTCAGGCACTGAAAAAGCTGACATCTTGGCTATGCAAGCACCCATTATAGACAGTTTGGATATGGATAGTGGTGACATTTTGAAGTTGGTTCTTTGGAACAGAACAACAATTAATGATCATGCATTATATGGTAGTGACAAAAGTAAAAAAATAGGCCTTCGTCCTGGCAACGAGAAAATGGTCATCTAAAAATAACAGAATTCTCAATAATTTAGCATTAAATGGAACCTTTTTTTAAAACAAAGCAACAGATTTAAATAGATAGGATTTAACCCTAACATTGGTGGTAGATGTCTCAGAAGTAAAGAATAGAATAGCCCAAACAGAAACTCTATTCTAGAAAATAAATGGCATTATATGCAACTATTCTTTGATAGTGAAGTAAGAACGGGAACTCTCCAGTGTTAATATGGACACACAAAAGGAAGCGCAACAACTCTCAAGGCAAGACCAGACTAAGTCATCATCTTTAAACTACATACAGGGCAGAATTGATTGTGGAACCATCTCTATCGTAAGTTAAAGATTTCAGATATGTGTACTTGTGGCACTGGCCCCTTGACAGTTGTTCCCTGGTTACAAAGCTGAGAAAGGAGGGACACTTGGCAGCAGCTTGCTTCACTTCTGCTAGAAATGTATGGAGATAGATTTTCAGCACATCAGGCTGTTTGCTGTTTTTATTAAAGTCACAAATATAGAAGTTTGAAGATAAACGAAGAAGATATGGATGTAAATCATGAGCAATAAATAGACAAACAAGAATGCAATTCTAAAGCATATGGATGTGTTGTTACAGAAGAATGTTAAGAATTCAATCGTTGACTTAATGGGAATGTTTTGAGAGAAAACAATGTGGAAGGAAGTTTAAGAGGCACATCATAAAAAGGCAGTTCACATTTTATAGGACAACTTTGAGAAAGGTAGACTGTATTGTGAGAACATGAAACATTTATGAAAAAAAATTAGAAAGGACTACAAAGAGAGCAGTTATTGGACAGTCTAACACCATGGCATGGAATAGAATCAACAACAGACTGTACAAAGTACACTAAGGTCAGAATGTTGTGTTTTTAGGTATGGACATCTAATCCAGTTGACATACACCATCAAATAGAAGGAAGTTGTGGTCAGATATGAACATCTAATCCAGTTAACTTACAGCATCAAATAGAAGGAAGTTGTGGTCAGATATGAACATCTAATTTAGTTGACATACTGCATCAAAAAGTAAATACACACTTTTTCTCTGTATCACCCAATTCCTTAAGGCAGGGTGTGTTGTACTGCTTTTGTGCCTTACAGCCCAGTGCATCCGACTTCAGTACATATATTGTTTACTTCCCATAGGGGCGTTACTTTGCTGAACCCAAACAAATGAATGTTTGGGCTGTGAGCTGTGTTGCTACATAGCCCCTCTCCCCTCCCAGAAGATAAATATCATGTTTTTCAAATGCTTAGACAAATTATATTTGTTCTTGTCATCTGTACCATCACATTGTATTTGTTCTTATCATCCATCTGTACCATCACATTGTATTTGTTCTTGTCATCTGTACCGTCACATTGTATTTGCTCTTGTCATCTGTACCATTGCATTGTTAACTGATGTTTTTTTTAATACATACTTTGCTTTTAAATATGAATTATACAAACAATCTCCACAAATTCATGTAAGTACTATTGCACTGAACGTGTATTATAGTAATGTTACTTTTTACTCTCTCCCTGATGCAGTTCCGAAGAACTTTGCAATATGTTGTCAATCCTGGTGATCCCCGCCAGTTTTTGAAAAATTTCATGAAAATTGGAGAAGGTTCGACTGGTATTGTGTGTACTGCCCTGGACCAATCCCGGGGCAAGCAAGTAGCAGTGAAGAAGATGGACCTCCGAAAACAACAACGGCGAGAACTACTTTTCAATGAGGCAAGTCAAATTTGTGTCAGAAAGTGGCCTTATCTTTTTTGCAGATTATTCATGATGGTTGGTTGTTGATCCAGCAGCCTATGGGCTCCTGCCCTTTGGCTCAATGCCATAAAGTGGTATCTGCAAGTGTTTGTGAGCTGTTGTTTAGTTTCGTACAAAGTGTTTCATTTGTCTGACCTCGGAGGAAGTAGCTCTTTCCTAACACCGGCAAGCTCAGGACATTCAAAAAGATATGTTCAACAGTTTCATAGGGATGTGTGCACAACTGGCACTCTGGAGTATGTTCTGGTTTGATTCTGTTCTAGTGGCTGTTAATTTGTATGTGTTGAGTGCGAAGTCGGAAAATGGTGCTTTGATCTCTCATTTTCAGGAGTTTGATGTCATGGGATTTGGGATGGCTTTATGTTCGCAGTCTTCAGTAGTTGTCTGACTGTCCATATGGTTGTTGGTGGGTATTGTTGTTCTTGACTTGATCCTTTCTTTGCCTGTCTGCCTTGTCATTGCCAGGTGTATTTGAGTGACCAGGGATCCATTGCATAACTATTCTGACTTGATGGGATGTGAGAAGTTGATTGGCATCTAGGGATATTTGGGTAAGTTCAAGCTTACAATGACCACCATCATCCAGAGTTTGAAGGGCAGATAATGAGTCTGTAAAGATTACGATGTTTTGGGCTGTTGATGGGAAAGCATCAAATACAGCCCTCAAGTGGTACAGTGCTACTTCCAATGCTGTTATTTATGTCTTATAGTTTCAACATATCTCCCCATAGGCATCTAACGACAGCTCATCAGATGTTCTGTCTGGATACTCTACGTAGACTCCATATCCCGCTTTAATAATGACCTTAAAAGCAGACCCATCAGTTTAGACATGTATCCATTCTTCTAGGTAGTCGTCAATTGTTCTCTATGATGTTCTCATAAGACTTACTGGGTCAACACTTCTTGTTGTGTTATCTGTTAGTTTTGTTTGAATTTCTGGCATTTTAGAACATGTATGTGGTGGTAAATTTCTTGTAACTCTGTGTTTCTTATCTTTTGTCTGGGAGGTGATATCTGTCTTTAATATGACATGTTGGATGACTGAATTTTGTTTTATTCTCTGCTTTTGATGCCATTTTTCTACAAGATGCCTATTGTGGTGATCTTTCACTCCTCTCATAAGCTTCCATAGCGGCCACATCTCAAGGGGTTCCACATTTACGTGAATTTCACATGCTGTATTTTTGTTTGTCCGTGAGCATGTTGTCAGGAGTGCACCGCTGTATTCTAAAGCAGAGCGTACATATCCAAGATACAAGCCTCTCTGAGTGTCTTTGTCTGGTCCCCATGCTGTACCAGCGAGCCTTTTCAATAACTGTAGCCGCCTCAATGCTTTATTTTTAACATTTTGGACATGTTTCTTGAGGGTGAGCTGTCGGTCGAGAGGGACTCCAAGATATGTAGGCTCTTCCTCTCTGGGCAATTTCTGTTTGCCGAATCTCAGACTGATATTTTTCTTAGCTACTTTGTGACTCTTGGTAAAGACAGTGTAAACAGTCTTTTCACAGTTTATCTTCAGTTTCCACATTTGGTAATACTCATGCAGTCTTCTCAGGTCTCCATTTAATCTTTGTGCTGCACTTTCTACATCTTCATGACTCTGCCATATTGTCAGATCATCAGCATGCATGGCTTTTTCAGCTTTCATGTGCTTGACTAGGTCATTTATATAAATGAGAAAGAGAGTGCAGCTAAAAACACAGAGTCCTGTGGTAAGTCTTCCTCTAAGACTTCTTTAGAGGAAACTGCATTATTTATCTTTGTCTGGATTGTTCGGTCAATGATAAAATACTTTATCTAGTTGTACTGCTTTCTGCTAATCCTCACATCAGTAACTTTAATTAAAAGACCTTTTCTCCATACTCGGTCATAGGCCTGTAGTAAGTAGAAGAAGATGTCTACTGTATGTATATTATTCTGGAACCCATCATGAATTTTCTATGTTAGCCTGAAAAGCTGGTCTGCTGTGTAACTGCACTTTCGGACACCTTGTTCATGGCAAAGGATTTCTGAAGCAGTAAAGACGCATATTTACTGTTCTTTTTGCTAATTTGCCAGCTATTCGTGGTAGAAGTAACAATTATGGCAGTCTCTCTCTCCCATGGGGGGGGGGATTTATATTTAGAGAGAGCTGGAGAAAAGATGAATGAAGCATGTGATTGCTGCGTGTTCACTCATGAGAGGCTAGCATATTGATTACTTGATTGATCAGAATGCACAAGTTACCCCTCTATTGCCAATCTTGTGACCTCATCAGCTAGGGGCTTGTTCAGGGATTTTCATTAAGAATATCTTTAGAAATGTTCTGTTACATTTGTTATGGCTAATCAGGAAGGCAAAACTAAACCCATGGGGAAAGATGTTGTGGAGGAACCACATGAAAAAGAGAAATGGCGATATCTGAATGTTGTAGGACTGGTTATTAATGACATATGGTTGATATAAATATAAACATTTTGTTCTTAGCATCTGTACACACAAGAGCTTCAGGTTTTGGTTGAATGATTATTCACATTACATTTTTTAGTCATCTTGTCTTTCTTTTCCTGTATTTATTTAGCAGATTGCTGTCCTTTAGTATCCAGAGTAAGTGCTTTTGTACTAAGAACCTGTACATTTACTTGAAGAAGCTCTATGCAAAAATTTGCTGTAAATTGAAAACGCATGCACAGCTGCCAAGCATTTTTTTGTTCTTTCAAAAATGCATTTTAATATTAAATATGACTTGAAAAGTCTGATAAGCTGCAAACACAAAAAGAGAATGTTGATAGAACTTTTCTGATTTGTAAATTTCTTGGCTTCTATTCTCAAAGGGATACAATGTACTAAAAACAATTTTGTCTGAAATAATGAGGTTCCACATATAGAATAGATACAACCAGATCAGATATGGCCTCACTTGCATTGTTTTGCTCAAAAGTCAGTAGATACCCTATTTTGGAAGGGACGTGTTTCAGTCATTTATGCAGTTTATAATAATTATAAAAAGACCAAGTGATTAGAAAATTGCATGTTATTAAAACCCAAATAATATTTATTCAAAGACTCACTTCACTTGACTTAGTCACCTCTTCTACCATGGAGTGAAGAGATCTTTACTTTTTTCTTGCGGCTTCAACAGAATGGGGTAGTCAGCCCTATGCTCAACCCTCCTCTTGCAACATGTCTGGCAGGTTGCAGCGTTTCAGTACTATTCTTTGTTTCTATGTTGGACTCTGGTAACACTCTGGCATCTCTTGTGGCCATTATTTATTGATGACCCTCTTTCATCTCCGGCGGTTGTACCACTGCGGGTCCAAATGGGAAACCGAACATACTGGCTACACAAAAAACGATGCCTATTACCAGTTGAACAGAAGAGAGCAGGTCGTGTTCTTCAGACTTCGCACTGGCCACAATAGACTGAGGTACCACCTATTCAACAAATTGAAGATAGGTGGCACTGACGAATGCCCGTGTGGTACCGGGAAAATGACCGCTGAGCATTTGCTGCAAAACTGCCCAACATACGAGGATCAGAGAGAGCAGATGTGGCCATCACCAGTGGCAACACTAGACAAGCTCTATGGCAGTGTCGACAGCCTCAGGATGACCGCTGCTTTTTTCGAAAAAATAAAGTTGATGTCTGACTGCGCACGATGAAGAAGAAGAAGAAGTACCACTGCGGGTCCCAACTTTGTCCTATAACAATCTCTATCCTGGGCTATGGAGTCCAATGAGTGATAAACTTCCCTTCTGATGTATCATGGATGTTGTAGTGGAGTGCAAGGGAGCCTTACAAATTTTTTGAAGATCTACCCTATGGACTTTTTCCATTTTGATGGTACCAGACTGCTGTCGATATGCTTGAATGTTCACCTTTCTTCTGAGTATGTAGCCTGCCCACCGATGTTTTGTCTTGTTTGTGTGAACAACTGCATTGCTCACCAATGATAATTCCTGAATGTCAGAATTATGCTGGTTGGGAAAAGTAAGGCTGACCATTCATCTATTGAGAGATGTCTGGGTCATTCACAACTTGCTCTCCATTGTTTTTATAGGCAGCATAACACATTGCAAAGAGCACAGTGGAGCTCTAGAGAGAAATGTGTATGGTTCGATCCCGGCAACCATCCAGGACTGTCTTGATGTATGGGAAGGCCGCCCAGTCTGTGCAGTGGCATCTTGTTAATTCTGGTTCTAAATTCTTCTCCATGTTGAGGAGGCCTCTGATAGCTGTATTCCTTGACATCTTCAGTTTTTGCCCATCAAGGATGACTGGGTCACAATGGGTGAAACAGTTTAGCATGAAACTTTAGTCTTAGAGATATCCATTTCTAGCCCTGCTCTCATTCCCTCTTTGCTGAGCATCTCTAACATATGGTTGACTTCTTTGGCTGACTCTGTGATCAGGACTATGTCTTGTAGCCATAATTTAGTTTGTCCCAATTTTTGTTGTATGCTGGTCATGTTTGATGACATGTTTTGTGTGTCTAGGTAGTTGTGATGAGAGACTACCACCATCCTAACATTGTAGAGATGTACAACAGTTACCTGGTGAATGACGAGCTGTGGGTGGTGATGGAGTTCATGGAAGGAGGAGCCCTCACTGACATTGTTACTCATAGCAGGTATGTTATTGAGATGGTCAGTGCCACTGACAGGATGTCACAGATAGGAATGTACACTAGAACTTCAATTATCTGAATTAATTAGTGACAAAATGGTTAGGATAGTTGAATCATTGCATTAGGATGAGTGACAAGAAGGGTTAGGATAGTAGAATCATTGCATTAGGATGTGACAAGAAGGGTTAGGATAGAAGAATCATTGCATTAGGATGTGACAAGAAGGGTTAGGATAGTAGAGTCATTGTATTAGGATGAGTGACAAGAAGGGTTAGGATAGTAGAGTCATTGTATTAGGATGTGACAAGAAGGGTTAGGATAGTAGAGTCATTGCATTAGGATGAGTGACAAGAGGAGTTAGGATAGTAGAATCATTGTATTAGGATGTGACAAGAAGGGTTAGGATAGTAGAGTCATTGCATTAGGATGAGTGACAAGAGGGGAAAGGATAGTAGAATCATTGCATTAGGATGTGACAAGAAGGGTTAGGATAGTAGAGTCATTGGGATGAGTGACACACTTTAATGGTGTAATTGAATATTTAATAATAAAACATTTAACATACACTTTTAAGATAAATGTCACATGATAAATTCATCAGTAAATATAATTATTGGTGATCATTTACATATCACTTTAATGTATGTTGTACATTAAAATTAGTCCTTCAGTGACGAACCAACTGTCTTAGACTCACAAGAGTTTCAGTGTAATTGTGCTGTGCTGCGTTGCATTGATCCTCTTTTTTTTATACCACTTTATTGCTGGTTGAAGGCCGTTAATATTTTCTTCTCATTCCCATCTCCTTCACAGTTATCTTGATCTTGAGTCATTATTATCATAGACGACTCAGTCTTTGTAGGCCATGTGCATGGCGCCCTGTGAGTTGTCCAATTCTGTGTCCTGTTTTTTCGCACGATGGTTCCTATTTATCACAGCAACCACCGAAAACCCAGCTTTGTACAAATAGGACATCACAAGCAGAATTAAAATTCGCAAATTTACCAATTAGCAGCGGATATTCATCATTTACTGATATCCAAAAGTTAATTTGTTCTATGCTACCAAATTTTCTCTTTAGTGTGCTGTACTCTTCAGGACAGCTCAATAAGAAGAAATTTGATTTTGACGATTTAAAAAAATGAGGCCAACCTAATTACCGTTATTTAAAGACTGAACAAAAAAGATGGCATGTGCTCTGAATCAAAGCTCGCTCATAGAATGCAGTGAAAAGTTTAATTAAATCTGTCAAAATTTGAAAACGAGTGGACGAATTTGAAAAACATAGTAATTATTGCAAAAAGAGACAAAAGAGCAGATGAACAAATGTCAAGGTATTGCTTTATTCTGTTACATCTGTATGGGATTGGGAATTTTAGAAAATATATGTGGCAGAAATACAATTGAAAGATTTCATACAAAACTAAAAGGAGGGCGTCAGTAAATAGGTCACAAATGGCTATTTTAAAAAAAAAAAAACTTATTAAATACTTGAAAACCATTTATTATTGCACTTATATTGTCCCATATTTCTGAACATAATCTCCACCAACATTGATACACTTATCTCATTGTGTTACTAGTATACCAAAACCTGCAGCATAGAAGTCCTTGGTCTGCTGTCTCAGCCATTTTTGCACTTCACGTTAACCTCTTCACCGTTCATTCACAAAACGTTTCCCGCCAAGGTGGGATCATACATTATGCTGTAGGCTAAACTATGCGAACACCCTGTTGCAGCTGCTACACTGCCTATTGTTACTCGCCTGTCATCTCAAATCATCTCCTCCACCTGCTGCACAGATACTTCTGTTGCAATCTGAACAGGACGACCACGTCAAAATAACCAATTTTTTAGCTGCATTGAGAAAATGTATCTACCCTGTTATGCACCACTTTATACTACAAACACTTCTCAGTAAACAGGAAACATTTTCTAATGAACATCCTTTGAAGAAAGTTCTTTTGCCCCAAAAAACACAACAGTACACTGTTCTTTGATTGTACACTATTTTAGCGCAGACGCCATTTTGTATCTGAGCTGTACAGATGCATGTAACATCTAGCATCTGCTTCCTATAGTAATCACAAATCTGGATGTTGCTGCCACCTAATGACACCTTTAGAAAATACCAACTACATTTTTCAGCTGTTTCATATCAATTTGTGACTTTCTCACCGACTTCACTCAGATATTCATAGATGTGTTTGGAATGATACACACTGGTCAAACCTGCAAGAGTTTTTGTGGCACTTAGCTTAGACTTTTGTTAGCTCTGTTGTTCTCTGTTGCGAAGAAGATCCAATGAATTTGTAATATTCTAAACACCAAATTGTCTTTTATGACACATGAATAAACAGTGACACACCAGTTGGGCACCCATGTATTGTAACCAATGTTACGTCACTACTCTTGGTTTTATAGGAAAGGTATAGCTCTTGAGAAATGATGTCCATTTCATTGAATACCTACCCAAAAAGTACACATGCAGAGGAGTACGACACAAAATATTCACCTGGTCTGGCTTTGTGTCTTATCACATTTAATTATGGCACAGATTGTGGGCTTCTTATGTTCTTGCTCTAGATAAATAAAGTAATACTGCCATCAGTGATGAAGTGTTACAAACTTCTTTGTTCTTGGTCTCAGTTTTTTCTGAGATGGGCCGACTAATTTAGTATATTTGCTCCCTTGCATTCTCTAACATTAAACCTGGTACTTATTTACTGCTGGGTAGACTTGAATGTGTCAAGGTTAGGGATTGTACCCTGTATTTAAACATGAGAAGTCAGTGCTCTAACCACTCAGTTACTCAGACACTCATTACTCT
This sequence comes from Ariolimax columbianus, assembly GCA_036924085.1. Lineage (NCBI taxonomy): Eukaryota > Metazoa > Mollusca > Gastropoda > Stylommatophora > Arionidae > Ariolimax > Ariolimax columbianus. Next base: position 4,573,224 of record JAVGWX010000013.1, read on the forward strand.
TGCTGTGCACACCAAGAATATAACTGGTGCCAGGACACCAAGAAAATAACTGGTGCCAGGACACCAAGAATATAACTGGTGCCAGGACACCAAGAAAATAACTGGTGCCAGGACACCAAGAAAATAACTGGTGCCAGGACACCAAGAAAATAACTGGTGTTATGGCACCAAGAAAATAACTGGTGTTATGGCACCAAGAAAATAACTGGTGTTATGGCACCAGAAAATAACTGGTACCAGGACACCAAGAAAATAACTGGTGTCAGGATACCAAGAAAATAACTGTTATCAGTAAACATACTCTATTTTGACATGTTTGATGATGTGAGATTTCTGGCACCTAGTAATGTCACCTGCAATATTTCTCAGGATGGACGAGGTTCAGATTTCTACAGTGTGTAAAGCTTGCCTAAAAGCTTTAGCCTTCCTCCACTCACATGGAGTCATACACAGAGACATCAAGTCGGACTCTATTCTTTTGTCACACGATGGCAAGGTTTGTATGTTTTAAATTTTTCTTGTAGGGTATATATTTTGTAGAACCAAATTACACAATGGGAAGGTTTGGTTTTTACTCATTATTTTATCAGATGTCCATGTAATCAATATCAGAAAGGTTGTAGTAACCCCTTTCAGTCCTGACTGACTATAGAATGATGTGACCTTAAAGTGGTAACTCTCTACTGAGTTTTTGGTCTTCTTTCTTCTTGTGCTGCTGTCATTTCACATCTCCTTGTTGCAAGAGCTTCTTTTCACACAGCCTGCCTTGGTTCTTCAGGGTACATCTCCACTTGTATCGGTCTACAGCTTCCCAGAATGTCAGACTCATCTCCTGTGCCTTCATGTCATGTTTACACACATCTTTTAACCTTAGCTGGGGTCGGTCGGCTATTCTTTTGCCTTCTGCCAACTCTCCATACAGGATATCTTTGAGCATGTGACAATCTTCCATGCAACAAGCATGACCTAGCCATTGTAATCTTTATTGTTAAAGGAAAGTGTAAATGCTTTAGAGACGTATGAGAATACACCTACATTTGTCACTCTGTCCCTTCATGTAATTCCAAGAATGGATCACAGGGGCCATAGGTGGAAGGTGATAAGCCTGTGCTCTTGTTCGACATAGGTTGCCCAAGTTTCGCTACCATTTAGGAGCGTGCTGATGACACTTGCATTGTAAACCTTGGCATTGGTTTTAATTTTAAATTTCTGGTTTTCCCAAACACGCGTTGTGAGACGAGCAAATATAGCAGCAGCTTTGCCAATTTGACCATCTATTTCTAGGTCTAGAGAGAGCTTGTCGTTGATGAGGGACCCCAGGTATGTGAATTGATGCACAGCTAGCAATTCATAATTATCGATGTTAAGAGTTAGCGTAGTGTCTACTGCCTGTCCGAGTATATGTCTCCGAAAGGTTTGCCTTGTAAATTGAAACAAAAGTCACAGTAACCCAACTGTTTTCATGGACATTCATGGCAGCACAACTACGTTAAGCAAGAGTGATGAGCTTACACTAGTTTGTCAGACTAATTTCACATGAGCTGTCTACAGCGCATATTGGGGATTGGGTGGCAAGAGAGAGTGTCATATAATACAGTCTTTCAGAGAGAAAACACATGTACTCGATGTTGAGCCAGTGACGTCTACAATGGTTGGGACATGTTTATCGCAGGAAAGATGAGAGGCTGCCAAAGGATATCCTTTATGGACAGCTAGCCATTGGAGTTAGAAGAATTGGCTGTCCCACACTGCGATTAAAGGACGTATGCAAGAGTGACATGAAGTCATGCGACATCATATCCGAAGGCTGCGAAGAAATTGCTCATGATCGACCTATCTCGAGACAGTCAGTTGGATTGGGCATATTGACTGCTGACGCTCGCAGAGGCCTTCTGGGTGCAGAACAAATAGAAAGACTGAAGAGATGAAGGAACAGCCGGGCAAGCCAGCCTCCTCCCGTATGGTTGTACGATCGGTGGCAGGGACTGTCACTCACGGATTGGCCTTTACAGCCGTAGCAGACAAGACAGTGTCAAAACACAGGACACAGAGCTGGACAAAACTTACAGGGCCCCACGAGCATGGTCTATAGAGACAGAAACACTTATGATGACTGTACCTAAGATCTATAGAGACAGAAACACCTATGATGACTGTACCTAAGATCTATAGAGACAGAAACACCTATGATGACTGTAGCTAAGATCTATAGAGACAGAAAACACCTATGATGACTGTAGCTAAGATCTATAGAGACAGAAACACCTATGATGACTAGCTAAGATCTATAGAGAATGAAACACCTATGATGACTGTAGCTAAGATCTATAGAGACAGAAACACCTATGATGACTGTAGCTAAGATCTATAGAGACAGAAACACCTATGATGACTGTAGCTAAGATCTATAGAGACAGAAAACACCTATGATGACTAGCTAAGATCTATAGAGAATGAAACACCTATGATGACTGTAGCTAAGATCTATAGAGACAGAAAACACCTATGATGACTGTAGCTAAGATCTATAGAGATAGAAACACCTATGATGACTGTAGCTAAGATCTATCGAGACAGAAAACACCTATGATGACTGTAGCTAAGATCTATAGAGACAGAAAACACCTATGATGACTGTAGCTAAGATCTATAGAGACATAAAACACCTATGATGACTGTAGCTAAGATCTATAGAGACAGAAAACACCTATGATGACTGTAGCTAAGATCTATAGAGACAGAAAACACCTATGATGACTGTAGCTAAGATCTATAGAACTCAACTTGTCCCATTTATTTTCATTACGGAGCATATGGCAACAGTGACAGCTACTTGTAGAAAGCCTGTGTCAAAGCACTTTGAGCATTTTTGCAGTGGTGGTTTCTGGGGCGGTTTGTTTGACATGATGCGGTTTCTAGCCAATGCACAGCCATTTGTGTGGATGGCTGGCTGTAGTGGTTGTATTCTTTGTTTCCCAGTGGGACTCAAACATGGATTTATGACAGTAATTGCTATATTAAAACCAGATAAATATCAAGTGTTGTGGAGTTGTCTGCCATGCTGACTGTGTTGTATAACATTGTTCTGATAGGTCACACAAACATCTAGCTTTCTTCATTTTGTAGGTGAAATTGTCAGACTTTGGGTTCTGTGCTCAAGTTACAACAGATTTGCCAAAGAGAAAGTCGCTGGTAGGAACTCCTTATTGGATGGCTCCCGAGGTCATCTCAAGGTTACCTTATGGGCCAGAGGTCAGTATTTGAACCTATGTCAGTTATTTGTTCATTTCCTTTCCAAATAAATGCAGTTGGCTAGGAGCATGATATTTCTTGTATGCAAAGTTCACATATAATCTCTCTCTTTATCTTTCTCTCACTCTCTCTCTCACACACAAGTACATACACAGAGATAGAGAGAAAGAGCTATGTGGCAAAGAACATGACATCCAATACAACTGAAGATTAAAGAGAGAAAGTGTGGATGAATAGTACATGCCCTCAGGAAAAGCTTAATAATATTATAGCTAGACATTTGCTGGGTTGGAGAGTGAGGAGACTATATAACACTGGAAACTGGAGTCTCTGGTAACCCCCAAGAACACAGCCCAAAATAGAAGTATGTAAATAGAGTTGCAGCCCTATTTTCTACTGGGAACCACAAGAAATAGGCCAAGAAGTATGTTGTACTAATTTGCTTTCGTTTTAGCACAATTATTTTAATAAATTCTTAATACAAGCTTTATAAAGTAAACCATCGTCATGTGATTTTTTTTCCATAGGTTGATATCTGGTCACTTGGTATTATGGTCATAGAGATGATAGATGGAGAGCCACCTTTCTTTAATGAGCCGCCACTACAAGCCATGCGACGCATCCGTGATATGCCACCACCAAAACTTAAGAACACACACAAGGTAGGCTCTGTGTTCGTGTCATGCTTGTCAAGTATTGAAATTTTACTGTAATTACAGATGAAGCCAAGCATAGAGCAGCAGCTAGTAGGTCCACCTTCATCAGCACACTTGGGATGTGAGAAAAGCTACTGCAACCTGCCACTTAAAGTCCTTTTCAGAGCGTACAAAAGAGTTAACTTACACATCATGGACATTCAACAACAACAGTATAAGGCAGAATATGATAATGTCAAAAATGCAGGCCACTAGAAAATGATAGCACAAAAACAATGAACACAATGAGGTTAAGTAAATAGCATAGAATGTGGTTGTTTTAGAAAGAGGCATTCAACAGGGCAGGGTCATACATTATTATATTGAAAGAGGCATTCAACAGGGCAGGGTCATACATTATTATATTGAAAGAGGCATTCAACAGGGCAGGGTCATAGATTATTACATTGAAAGAGGCATTCAACAGGGCAGGGTCATACATTATTATATTGAAAGAGGCATTCAACAGGGCAGGGTCATAGATTATTACATTGAAAGAGGCATTCAACAGGGCAGGGTCATAGATTATTATATTAATGTCAGAATAATACATTGAACACAACCTCACAAAAGAGAGTCTGGAAAACTTTGAGGCAAAGGAAAGTCATGTAAGACATAGAGGGATGATTTGAGATGGTATGACTGGGTGAAACCTCTACACCTCACGGTAGAAGAGGAGCGACTAAGTAAGTAAGTAATGACTGGATGAAACAAAGAGCATCTGAAGTGTGTAGGAATGCTCAGAGAACAGGAGCTGGAGCTCAAATAGATGACAGTTTTGATTTGCAATAGATATAACTCACAGCAGATCTTGACAAGCTCAATTGGATAGACCCTGCAGTAACTACACAGAAAACTAATTATTAAGAATAATACCAGGGAGATCTGGATGAACAGGTGGGCAACGGGAACAACAGGTCACAGAGTATTTAGCGAAATGTCACAGCCAAAAAGTAATGATGACTTGAATAAACTACATAGAAGAAATCAAAGTCTCATCTTTCAGTTCTGAACAGGACATACCAGAGTCAATAGCCACTTGAACAACATTAATCCCCAGCACCTGCCCTTGTGCAGACATTGCTCTCACCCTGTTGAAACAGTTGGACACCTACTCATTGAGTACAAGGCACTTGTGAACATGAGGCAAGGATTCTAACAAGCACTACCGACAATTGCCAACACACTATATGAAGCAGTGAAACAACTGTAGAGGACCTGTATCTATATGAGAATGGCATTGGGCTGCCAAGAGCAGGCTTGTTCAGCAGATACGGGATAATAACAACATCTTGGCAAGCTGGTTGTGTTAAATAATAGTCTCATCTTCAGCTTGTCTAAAGATATTATTTTCACATTGGTGACATTTGTTCAGTTGTTGTTTTGTCTTCTCTTGTTTTGCCTTCTCTTGTTTTGCCTTCTTTTGTTTTGCCTTCTCTTGTTGTACCTTCTCTTGTTGTACCTTCTATTGTTGTACCTTCTATTGTTGGACCTTCTCTTGTTTTACCTTCTCTTGTTTTTGCCTTCTCTTGTTTTGCCTTCTCATGAACAGCTTCTACTGAAAGTGGAATACACCAAGAGACAACACTTATCATGTAAGCCAGTTATTTGTGCATACCACCAGGAGTCATTTCACTGAAATGGTTCCCGCAGCAAACAGAATATGATCACTGTTTCCTTCCTTGCATGTCATAAAAGGCAACTAGAGAAGGCTGTGCATGGGGTTGGCAACCTCACCATGTAAAATAAACCATTGCTATAAAACCACAATGCGAATGACTGGAATCAGGCTTTCCTAAGGCTTGTTATGGGTGCCAAATGCAGTGTTAGACACTTATACTTCAGTAAATGGAGGGACAGGGAAAGTTAAAGTAGTTTAATTGTCGATTATAATAGATTCTTATACCAGGTTTATTTTTCTTTCATGCCTAGCACACATTATAAACTCATAGACATCCTCTGATAGGAAACTCACATGGGAAGAGTGCAGACTACTATATTATTAACCCTTTTTGAAGCTGGGAACTTAAACAAAAGACATTTCAGTTTACACCTTTTTTTCATTACGTCACAAACAATGAGACTTACCCATATTTGGGCACACCAGTTGCCTTGTAAATCTATGAAATTGCCACAAAACGCTGATAGTGTTCCTAACCAGATTGGCATATCTGTTAGTTTTCACTACAAACGTATTTATAACATCTACATAAACAAACTAAACAGACCTACCTCAGAAAAATCTGTTGCAAAAACTTATCTTCATCACACTCAATAATGGAAGAACCTTTCAAATCCATGTGAAACAGAAAAAATTGTTTAAAGTCAATCTAGCCATCTTGTTGCTTTCAAGACGTGAAGATGTGGCCTTGTTTTATAGTCATATCTATACAAAAACCGGTTGTTAACACAATGATACACCTGTGATTATACAGAGACAATGCCCCAGGCAAATGTTTTGTCAGTGGTTCAATAAAAGTTAATTAAAAGTCTCTCTAAGGGACTAAATCCAATACTCCTTAATCTGACACCAAACCTCAGTCAAGGAAGAAATAGATACTGCATTGTTGAAGAAATAGAAATTGTCTGTGCATGTGGTGTGCTTGCCTGACAATAGATGAGCATGAAAACTGACCTTCCTGTGTCCTGTAACTGTGATCGTACACTCAAACGCCCTACGGGGAGATGGATTGAGTTAAGACCTTGCTACAGTTTTATTTGATTAAAGGTTTGCCATTCTTGATTCTACTGGCGAAGACACGCAACTTTCCACCCCAGACAGTAGTCGTTTGAGCGATATCAGGACGTATTGGCCAGTGTATGGATGCGTGTGTGTATCTGTTTGTAATGTGGACGTACTGGTCAGCGTATGGATGCGTGTGTGTATCTTTTTGTAATGTGGACATACTGGCCAGTGTATTGATGCGTGTGTGTAAATCTGTTTGTAATGTGGACATATTGGCCAATGTATGGATGCATGTGTGTATATCTGTTTGAAATGTGGACGTATTGGCTGACCACGTTATGGATGCATGTGTGTACCTGCTTGTAATGTGGACGTACTGGCCAATGTATGGATGCGTATGTGTATATCTGTTTGTAATGTGGACATATTGGCCAATGTATGGATGCATGTGTGTATATCTGTTTGTAATGTGGATGTATTGGCTGACCACGGTATGGATGCATGTGTGTACCTGTTTATAATGTGGACATACTGGCCAGTGTATGGATGTGTGTGTGTGTATCTGTTTTTAATGTGGACGTATTGTCTGACCACGGTATGGATGCGTGTGTGTGCCTGTTTGTAATGTGGACATGTTGGCTGACCACGGTATGGGTGCATGTGTGTGCCTGTTTGTAATGTGTTCCACTATGACAGTTTTGCAGTACAGTAGTTTTGCTAATGATTTTCATACGTGTAAAAGTGGTCTTATCGAGAAAAATCCCAGACATGCCCAGTTAAACTGGGCATGAAGTGATTTCGAACCTGGTATGTTGTTATTGGAAACCAAGCTTGTGCTCGATTTGAAAGTGTCATACTGTGTGACATTGACGATTATTTTCTTCCACAACTAACTATCATTTGAGCATTGCAACACTTTCCATGTTCTCTGTTTTCCCATCCAGTTTGTCATACCATCTCATATAATTGTTCTCCGTCTTCCTCTGCATTCGTCCTGCCTTCGATCCTTCACAAGGTTTCGCCAGGTCCTACTTCCTTTGTGTTCAATGAGCCTTGCCTGTCCGCATTTTATCTTAGCTAGCATTGATCTTTTGATAATGTTTTTTTGCAAATATCTTTGTTGGATTTTATAGCTGTCCAAAATAAAAGTAGCATTTATCTCTGGAACCCATTTCTGTTGCTATGTGTGATGACTGACTTAATTCATTGTCCAGGACTCGCATCCATAAAACAATATTGGTTTCTACATAATGCTGTAAGTCTGTCTCTACCCCTCCCCCTTTCTACCCTTCCCCCTCTCTACCTCTCCCCTCTCTTTCCTGCTCTCTTTCTCTCTCTCTCTCTCTTTCTCTCTCTCTCTCTCTCTCTCTCTCTCTCTCTCTCTTTCTTACACATGTGCTTCCATTCATTGTAATCAATGTCAATGTTAACACAGGTCTCACCAAGACTGCAGGGCTTCCTTGACCGCATGTTGGTAAGGGACCATGCGCAGCGGGCCACCGCAGCTGAACTCATGCAGCACCAGTTTCTGAGAGAAGCCGGCCCACAATCTTGCCTCGTGCCCCTCCTCAACACCAGACATAGCCCATGTTAAACAGCTTGGTTTCAGATGTTGGTGTTGATCTTGTTTTCACACAGATGCTGTAGCTATTTAACTGTACTTACTGCCATTTTAGTATACAGGTTTTAGCTGCCAAGTTGTCAGGCTTTTCTTGTTTGTCTTATTGAAACTTGACCCAGTCTTTATGTTACCTGCTTTTGTCTAATATGTAAATAGATTTGTTGTGAGTTAACAGACATTATATTTACTTTTTTTTACTGGCTCCTTAACTCCTTATCTGCGGAAGAAAATCGCTGAAATTGGCAATGCAATGCAGAAAAATTTTCAGTTTTCTACAATTTAAGTGCATTATCGCATATCCTAAATTATGAGTTTGTAATTTTATAATTGACAAAATGTTATATTTTATTTATGGATGAAACATATAAACTCTGCATTAAAATTCTTTGTGCAATGAGGAGAAACATACAATATTTATAGAACAATGGTATAATTGTATGCATAAAATACTATACTCACAAATTTATTGGAAGTTCTGTTTCATATGGTAGTCTTCAAAACATCAAGAAAAGAAACCTTTCCTTCATCATTGTGTCATAAAATCAATATTAGGGTGTTTATGATGCGATTTCTAATGAAATACTAATGTAGAATTGTCTACTGTATTATTTTCATCAAAATCAAAATGCCTTCCAAGAAACAAATTTCCTGCAGGGTTGTATTTTTCTAGTCGTGCAGCCTACTGCTACTTTTTAGTTTAAAAAACAATGCCCATCCTATTAGTAATATGTCAGCGTATTTATTTGTCTCTGTAATTGTCATTCACAATACTCAGATTTTGTAAACATCATTAGGATCAATGTTTTTAATTTTTATACCATCATGGTTCTCTTACAGTACCACACAGACCAATCAAAAACAGTTTGCACTACCTAAATCAGTTGTCTGTAATTTAACACTCTATCTATATCACTATATGTATCACAACTTGTTTGTAATTCAACACTCTATATACCACTATATGTATCACAACTTGTCTGTAATTGAACACTCTCTATATATCACTATATGAATCACAACTTGTCTATAATTCAACACTCTCTATGTATCACTATATGTATCACAACTTGTCTATAATTCAACACTCTATACATCACTATCTGAATCACAACTTGTTTGTAATTCAACACTCTCTTTATGGTTATCTGAATCATTACTTGCCTGCAATTCGATACTCTCTTTGTCACAGTTACAAAACACATCTACTTTGAAGACAATAAAAGGATAGAAGAGTTATTGTGTCTATTTAGCACAGATATTTGTTCAGGTGATGTCATTTAAGGTTTAATTATGATAATCATGGTTTAGATCACCTCAAGGCGACATTTGCAACCAATTAGTCAGGCAAAAGATGAACCACCCCTCTAAGGGAACGTCCGCAAACATTTTATTGTGCTTGACAGCGATATCTGCAGCTCAGGGGTTAAAGAGCAGGGGCCAACACCTTAGTTAAAGGAATTCAGTATCTGGCCCTAAAATGTATAGAAGCAGTAAAGAGGCATCAATGGTTCAAACCTGTTTGAAGAGATTTAATTAAGTGACTTTTTAAGCTTGATGCAGGGAAAGGATTCTTGTGTAGATCATGTTATATAACTAACCATGTTATAAATCTCATCCAAGTGTAAGAGCAGGAACCAATAGAGTTAGGGTTCTTAGTAGAACGAATGGCTTGACCATAAAAATGATTAAATATATAGGCCACGGCGTAGTACTTAACTTGACATTTTTTTCCTGACTATGTTAAATTAAATTCATTTAGTATGTGCACTTATCTTCTACATTTACACATTACTGTTTGACTGACACTGCTCGACATTTTCAGTACTCACCAGAGAAGAATTAGAGGAAACTGAATTGTGATCTTAGCGAAGAGCAAACAGTGCTCAAAATATAGGGAGTGTTAACAAAGTGATCTGAAATTTCTAGATCATTTTAAGAAAGAAGAATTATTATCCTAAATATTGGCTGATAATATTGAAAATTAGAAATCATTATTTATATCAATGATTCAATTTTATACTCTAAACAAAGGGTCTTCCTCGATTGAACAACATATTTCTTAGGGAGCCATAATGTCCATTAAGCTGAATATAATGTTTGATATCAAAAGAGGCCTTATCATAGCTCTGAATGAATATAAGTATTTTGCACTCTTTGTTGAATTTTTAAGTTTGTTTTGACTCCATCATGACTAATAAAATGCATTAAAATTCACTTACCCACATTGTTTGAACGCACTTTAGAGCATTTACTAACACATATTAGTTGAAAACACTAGTTTCAGTTTTGTATGGCACTATACTCATTCATCACAAATCAAGTTGACAGTTGCAGAGTGAAAATATAAAACCTAGTAATTCTGAAAATTTCTGCCTAATTCCCTGTCACCTGTGGTTGTTTAATAGCATAGGCCAGGAATCTAGACTGACAATCATTGGAAAAGACACACCTTTCTTAGCTTTAGTTAATAACTACTTCCAAGATATACAAATACAGCAAATACAAAGTATAACATTCAAAATGTCATCACTAAATAACAATATGAGACTTATCAATTCTGCATATTAGTATGATGCTGTTCTTGTATGTTCTAACTTGTGTGAGATGATATCCTTTAATCTGATAAACTGCATCTTTGACATGGGGTAGTTCTGTATAGTATGTAAATATGGCAGGTGGTGGATGATATTTCTATAAGCTTGCAACATAACTTTCATATATCATTTATCAGGGTTCACATTTGTTTTTCTTCTACTTAATACCATCATTCACCCGTGTTACCAGAGCCCGAAAGCGGAGCAAAGAAAAGTAACCTGCCAAACATGTCATACAATGTGACTAAGGAAAGTTTGGTGTGGGGGTGGATACACCCATCCTGCATAAATTGTAAGCCACCACCAAATTTTCAATAGACATTGACAGACCAACATACTATGACTTTGAGTACCTTTATTGGAGAACTCTTATGTACCATCATTTACTTGATACTTGATCAGAACTTTGACAAAACCTTCACATATTTGTTACTACCTGGCAGTTATTTGCTGAGTTAGCATGTATAGAACTAGTTCTCTACCTGGCAGGTAATTGCTGAGTTAGCATGTATAGAACTAGTTCTCTACCTGGCAGGTAATTGCTGAGTTATCATGTATAGAACTAGTTTTCTACCTGGCAGGTAATTGCTGAGTTTGCATGTATAGAACTAGTTTTCTACCTGGCAGGTAATTGCTGAGTTTGCATGTATAGAACTAGTTTTCCTACTTTTATTTCACATGTTATCTGTTGTTGTGGAGAAGACGCTGAGCAGTGCATGAGCTGGTGTGGTCAGTGACCCATAGCTGACTGCTAACGTCAGGGCAAGCTGCCAAGACAGTTCTACACTGCCATGCGGTGATCCCGGATAACATGGCTGTAACAGAGCAGACTTGCTAAGGAGAAGGGATCAAAGAGGGAAGGCTAACCCGGTACTCAAAAATATCTGCTGAAGTCAGATGTGTCAGACCAAAAGGTGCAAATATCGTAACCAAGCTGTAAACTATGACACAACACATTCTGTTCTTCGGCCAACATCCTGCTACTTGCAAAGCCCAATCAGGGCTTGGTAACGAGGGATTGAGAAGAAACGAAGATAAAGATAATGTTGTTGTGTTTATTCTGGTAGCAGGTTACAGTGGCTGTTCTTGTATACCAACATGTACTAAGAAAGGTGGGCTGTAGAAAAACTGTTAGTCAGCAAAAACAGATTCTTTGTCTCTTTTTCTGAATTTTTTTAAACTAGTCCATAGTTGTTGAAGTTTCTTTGGTTTAAAATTTGTACATGATAAAGTAGCCAGCTCTATGCCCAACCCTCCTATGACATGCTAGACAGGTTTAAATTGTTACTATTCTTTGCTCCTGTTTCAGGCCACAGTAAAACTTTAACAAATAACAATATTACCATAAGATAATGAGGTTGTTTGGAATACAAGGGGCTTGTCATAAGTCTTTACCCTGACCATGAAGGAGTAGGAGGAGAAAGTTACAAGGGGCTTGTCATAAGTCTTTACCCTGACCATGAAGGAGTAGGAGGAGAAAGTTACAAGGGGCTTGTCATAAGTCTTTACCCTGACCATGAAGGAGTAGGAGGAGAAAGTTACAAGGGGCTTGTCATAAGTCTTTACCCTGACAATGGAGTAGGAGGAGAAAGTTACAAGGGGCTTGTCATAAGTCTTTACCCTGACCATGAAGGAGTAGGAGGAGAAAGTTACAAGGGGCTTGTCATAAGTCTTTACCCTGACCATGAAGGAGTAGGAAGAGAAAGTTACAAGGGGCTTGTCATAAGTCTTTACCCTGACCATGAAGGAGTAGGAGGAGAAAGTTACAAGGGGCTTGTCATAAGTCTTTACCCTGACCATGAAGGAGTAGGAGGAGAAAGTTACAAGGGGCTTGTCATAAGTCTTTACCCTGACCATGGAGTAGGAGGAGAAAGTTACAAGGGGCTTGTCATAAGTCTTTACCCTGACCATGAAGGAGTAGGAGGAGAAAGTTACAAGGGGCTTGTCATAAGTCTTTACCCTGACCATGAAGGAGTAGGAAGAGAAAGTTACAAGGGGCTTGTCATAAGTCTTTACCCTGACCATGAAGGAGTAGGAGGAGAAAGTTACAAGGGGCTTGTCATAAGTCTTTACCCTGACCATGAAGGAGTAGGAGAAAGTTGAAATTTGGCACAGTGCTTATTCTTTCTCAATGTACCCACCACCGGAATTTATACATTTCTGCCATCTCTGTATGACCTTGAAAATACCTTCAGAATAAAGTAACCTATTTTTCAAACTAAACCAGTTATCACAAGCCGGTGTGACATCTTCGTCACTGTCAAAATGATTTCCTTTCAGCTGTTTTTTAAGTTTTGGGAAAAGAAAAAGGTTGATGAGCTAAATCCGGAGAATATGGTCGGTATAGAAGAATTTCAATATTCAAATCGTTGGCTGTTTGCATCACAACCTTGCTTTATAGGAGGGCGCGTTGTCTTGAAGCAAAGGCAGAATTTGAGTGCAAGCTATCCCTCGTTTTCTGGTCACAATATTTCTTAGTTTAGTAAGGAGATCTGCATAAAATTGCCCATAACCGTGTTGCCATGAGGCAGGTAATCTTTCAATATGACACCTTTGACGTCCCATAAAACAGCCAGCATCACTTTTCTTGCAGATTTCTGTTCTCTTGGCTTGACATGTGTTGGTGAGCTCTGGGTTTTCCACTGCATGCTGGAAATTTTGGATTCTGGGTCATAATGGTGTGAACCCAAGTCTCATCTACTGTCACTATGGTCTGCAACATCTTCTTCAGCCGACACATTTTGAGCAACTGGCCATAGCAATCAACCCTCGTTTGTTTCTGTTCACATGTCAGCAGATGCGGGACCCAGCAGGCACTAATTTTAAAATTCTAAAAACTGTACTTTAATTCAGTTTTGCTGACCTAGATATCTCTGCAATTGTCATTTTCCGATCCTGGTCAATGATTTTCTTCACTCTTGCAGCATTTTCATTGCTGCACTCCGAGGATGGTCTTCCTGATCTTGGAAGATCAGCAGCATGGGAACAGCCACACTTAAACTGCCTACACTAATTTTTTGCAAAAGCAAACGAAGGACAGAATTCCTCAAACACTGGTTCCATCTCCCTGTGAATTTCTGTAAATGTTTTCCCCCGCAACATATACAATTTGACCACTGTTCTGGTCTCTGATTTCTCCATTGTTCTGACAAACCGTTGTAGCAGATCCAGTCAATAAGGTGTGTTGCGCCATGCACCCTACCGGGTAAACTTGCCAAGGAGGGAAATTCATACTTCTCAAGTCCAGTACAAATTGAACGAGCTACATATGTGCCAAATTGCAACTTTCTTCTCCTACTCCTTCATAGTTAGAGTAAAGACTTATGACAAGCCACTTGTATACTAGAAATCGAGAAGAGCACTCCATTATCAGTACAATTCTTATAAGCAGCAGTAAACATGTAATTTAATATAGAAAGAATGTGTAGATCACTGAAGTTTCCTTTAGCATCAACTTGCATTATATGTATATACAAGGGTTGCTCAGAAAGTAATATCTCCTGTGATGAAAGCTGTGCGGCCGATAGGAACACTCACTGTTGGATGGTGAGTTCACAAAGTTAAAACTTCAGATAGGACAGCGTAAGCTAGTGGTTAAGTGACACAGCTCACAACCCAAAGGTGCTGGGTTCAGTCCTCAATCATAACACCGGCTGTTACCCCGGGAAATCAAACCGTTAAAAAATGCACGAGGAAGCAGACGCTTACATAAAATGCACGACTAAGTCGGAAGCACTGGACTGATAGGCAGAAAAATAAATACATAGTGCAATGCACACCGCCTTCGGGAATAGAGAAATATGGTGAAAACTTCAGAAAGTGGAGAGATAGAATCAGATTATCAGTTTCAGTGTCCTTCAACAGCCACCATCCCAGACATCTTGTAGTGCTCTGATGTCATGATTATCAGTTTCAGTGTCCTTCAACAGCCACCATCCCAGACATCTTGTAGTGCTCTGATGTCATGATTATCAGTTTCAGTGTCCTTCAACAGCCACCATCCCAGACATCTTGTAGTGTTCTGATGTCATGATTATCAGTTTCAGTGTCCTTCAACAGCCACCATCCCAGACATCTTGTAGTGTTCTGATGTCATGATTATCAGTTTCAGTGTCCTTCAACAGCCACCATCCCAGACATCTTGTAGTGCTCTGATGTCATGATTATCAGTTTCAGTGTCCTTTAACAGCCACCATCCCAGACATCTTGTAGTGTTCTGATGTCATGATTATCAGTTTCAGTGTCCTTTAACAGCCATCATCCCAGACATCTTGTAGTGTTCTGATGTCATTATTCATGAGGATTGTCAAATTGACCCTACATTGTTTTCCCCTTCAATGGAAGTGCGACGATGGAAATTTTCTAGGCTTGGGTATTCAAAGGTGTGCACGAGACATCAAAGGAACATGGAAATGAGTTGGTACAGAATAGGCATGCATGTCCTTGTTTTGCGCTGGCGTAGTTCCGGTAAAATTGGCTGAGATTATATGGAAAAATAGCATGTGTAAAGGAAATATTAGATTGTACTGTGATTGTGTGTGAATGATTAGCTTCAGAGAACAAAATTGTGGGCCATTACTTTCTGAGGAACATTCAGTTGTACTGTGATTGTGTGTTGATTAGTAGTTTCAGAGAACAAAATTGTGGGCCATTACTTTCTGAGGAACATTCAGTTGTACTGTGATTGTGTGTTGATTAGTAGTTTCAGAGAACAAAATTGTGGGCCATTACTTTCTGAGGAACATTCAGTTGTACTGTGATTGTGTGTTGATTAGTAGTTTCAGAGAACAAAATTGTGGGCCATTACTTTCTGAGGAACATTCAGTTGTACTGTGATTGTGTGTTGATTAGTAGTTTCAGAGAACAAAATTGTGGGCCATTGCTTTCTGAGAACACTTTTGATTTATTTAAGATTTTGAAACATCATTCTTAAATCACTAGTAATTGTTTTAATTAGTATTTGTTTGTAAACATTTTCACAGGATAACTTGGTTATTTTGTCATCCTTCTCCTTAATGTGTTTAGATAATCTCCATCACCTTCAGCAGCCTGGCAACATGAAATGGGGGGAATGTATCCACTTCTGATACCAGTCAGCATCATGCACCTTTGCCCTTTTTGCCAGTAACCCCCTTATCTATTAAATAAAATGCCTGTCTAACCTTTCTTAGAATTCGCAACTTGTTTTCTAATGACTAACACCGCCTTTGTCAACAGTATTGTCTCTGTATTCATTTATTGAACTGTTTCTGACTGCTGTTTCATAATTTATAATATCCTCAAAGGTCCTGTTCACTGTTCATGAACCTTCTTTTTGAAAACTCTTTATCTCTATGGTCATCTTGTGAATCTATTGATTGTCCATGATATGCTGCCATTGGACATATTAAAGGCGTGTGATAGACTACAGTAACTGCAATAGAAGGTCAGTACAGATAGTATTAGTTTTATTTATGAAATGTTCACACATGCTGTACAAGGACAGCACATGACACAGAACTGTAGCAAAGAAATTTGCATCATTCCATGATCATTTTTTTACTTTCTTATCAAAGTGGTGATTATTTGTCGTTGTATTGCATTTATTCTGCACTTGCCTTCTGTTTTGTTGTGATATTTTTGTTCATATATTGCATACCCAAGTAGGGAAGTTTAGGAAACCCAAGGAATGTTGATCGTATGAGATGTAGCGAAACTACTACAAGGACAAGTCATTTATTAGCACTCAGAAAGTGCAAAAATCTTCTTGGGGAGAGTATTTCCCCCATAGTAGAAAAGATTTCTTTATATCTGACGTGTCGGTATCTTCCAAGTGCTATAAATGACATTTCTTTGCAGTTGTTTCGCATCTTATATTGTGCAAAGACATTGTGTTGTTTTTGTGTTTTTGGATGTTGTGTTGTCATGTTGCATGTATAATATTTTGTTGTGTTATTTTGTGATTTTTGAAATATTTAGTTGTGATTCTGTTTGTGTGCCCTGAATTATATTGTTTAAATATATGGGCCCCATCTTAAGATTTTCTTATTTTTTGCCTTTGTAATCTCTAAAACTAAATGATACGAATGAAAGTTTCTTTGCTGGTGTTTTTCTCAAATAATATTTCTATATATATATCTTCCTTTCCTGTGGCATAAGAAATGCACACAAGGGAAGTTTTGTCCATATGTATATGAAACCATTTTGTAGTAACAAACGAGCAAGTGATATCAAATAGCAGTAAACATTATAACCATACTTTGTTGATTCATCTAAAACAGTAGATGTTATAAGTATACATTGTTAGATCCATTTTTCGGTATAACTACAGCAATCGTTCTTCATCCAATCAAATACTCTTGCAGCTTGCATTCCCGCTTCATACATTACCATGCTCAGTTTCCGTCTGCCGGTGTCCCTTGCTTTCTTTGAAAAATCACAGCAGAATAATAACAATAATGAAAGACCAAACTGACCTTCAGTGGAAACTGTGTTGTGTTTATAGAAATAATGTCTTTGCAAAAACCAAATCATATAAGTGCTACAGTGTAAATAACATATTCATACAATTACTGTAAAATATTTATTTAGCTATGCTTGAAACAGTTAATGTGTTGCCTCACTTAGAATGAACTCAATGGGAATGTTCTATTATTACATAATTGCTGGCCATGTGATCACCATATTAGCATTAATGTTGCTACCAATGTTTACCACTATTCAGGTGTGATAACTGAGGCTGACACAAGGTAGTTAACTCTGAATGGCTGATTCTATAACTTGCACACATCCACTGCCTTGTACATAACTATGTTATAATTATCTTCTCAGAAAATTGGTCGTGAATAAAAGATTGAAGAAGCTAACCTACCTGAAGTATAGACTGAGATAGTACTTTGTTCAGTGCTTTGAAACTATAATTGTTTTTACTTATCTCTCTTTGTCCTTGCCTGCTCTGTCTTGGGGGTTATGTTGTTAAATTTCTATTTCTGTACACAGTAATTCTTCGATTCTAAGATGCACATGTTTTTCCATGTTGTTGTTTGTTTGCGAATGCCCACGTGTAGGTTGCTCGTTTGTGCATCCCGAATAGGACGGTAAGTAGCAGGTTGCAGTAGCTTTCCTCCAGGCGGTTGTGCTATGCTTGGCTTCATCTGCATGTCACTCACTACTACGGGGATCATGTTGATCCCTCACCTCATCAGCCAGGATGCCATGAAAACAGCCTATTTGCAGGCAGGGCTACTAGGAAGCCAAACATTAGTTTTCCTCCCCGTTTTCCCATGTAAAAGTCTCTAAAATAGTTATAGGTCTTACAATCAATTGCGTTGTACAAATGATATCAAAAGAAAGTTTTCTGGCACCTGGTGGACAGGACTTCATTGTCATTATGTAATACGTAATGTATGTGCATATGTATTTGCATGTGCAAATTTAGTAGTAAAACTTCCCATGTTCACCTTGTTATAATGTTATCACATCGTTTAAGTTTTGCTCATTTTTATCTGTTATTGCTGTTCAAAATGTTGTCAAAAGATTACAATACAAAGCCACATTGAAAAGAAAAGTGATTGTGTAAGCAGAAGAACATGCAAATAGAACGGCAGGGCAAAAATTTGACATTAGTGAAGCATTTGAGAAATGATTGTGATTCTGAAATTATGGACTGCTTCTTACAGTCAAGGGCGTCTTACAATCGAAGAAATGCAGTAATTCATCTCTTTTTTTTTATTTTTCCATTTATTGGACACATTTTAGCCTTCTAAATCTGTTTAAACTTTCTGGTTTTGGTTGCACTTTATAGATTGCTCTGCTCGACCCTCCTTGACATACTGAATAATAAGGACTTTAAAAACATTCGAATTACTGCACTTTTTTTTGGTGTCATGAGGGATAAAGACCACTTGCATTGGTGTTTACAGCACAGTGTGCAGCCTAGGTTCTTTTCACTTTGAATAGAGTAAGCCTAGGTTATTCTCCTCTCCTGCCTAGAAGATAGGTACCCTGACTGCTTGCTTGCCCACTCCTCAATAGAGTAATCCTAGGTTGTTCTCTCCTGGCTAGAAGATAGGTACCCTCCCTGACTGCTTGCTTGCCCTAGAAGATAGGTACCCTGACTGCTTGCTTGCCCACTCTTTAATAATTGAAAATAAGAACAAATTTATATAATTTTTGTAACAAGAGTACATACAATTTACAAATGTTCTTGGAGATTTATTTCATATAAATCTAAATGTAAAAAATACATAGGCACTATTCTAATGTTGGCCAGCATCTTGACATATATTTGCCAAAAATAAAAACATTGCATGAACTGCATCATCATTTCAGTGACCAGAGTTTGAACTTAAGTTTGTTGAACATTTTCTGGAGTTTTTTTTAACATTTTCCCAGTGCAGGATTTAATTAGTGAAATGATTTACCTTTTGCATTTTATTTGTGCGTATTGTTACTTTTATTTGTTGTAATAATAAATAATCGTTGTTCTGTTGCAGAAAATCGTGAAGTGTCCTTCACCATTATTTGGTTACATGGCTGTATATTTATCTGGGTGATTTGATCACTTTTATCAGTGGATGTATTATTTATGATCTGAATTGTTGCATCATTCATTGTTTGTTGTTGTTGTTTTCGTAATTCTGCTTGTATTTTATTCCTTGCTCTAAACATGATTATTCTCATAATAATGTTGGTGATATAATATTAGATATTCTAAATTCCTCAAATGTTATAACCTTAAATTTTGTGGTCAGTGCTGTCAAAGTATTTTGGTAAAGTCATATATTTTAGTCTTAGTTGACCTGTACTTCTACAGAGACAGATGCCCCTGTACAGGTCCCAGCTCTGGTGTGAGCTGGATGAAGCCAGAGGAAGATTTGTTACACTCAAGCAGCTTATTACTAAATGCAGCGGATGCTGGTTACCCGATATGCACTACAGCAAAGTAGACCCGCAGCCTGTTAGGCACCATCTCTATGCTGCTCTAAACAAACCACTTAATCATGGCCAGTGTTATGCCATGTCACACAGTTAGTTGCCTCTTACGACATGCTTTCTGTAGGGTCATATATTCTTTAATCAATTCAAGATTTTATTCTGCTGAGTATTTTCCTGTATTGGATTGCTGGAGAAATATGATCAATGAACAGACTCCAAAAAAGTAAATATAGGAGAGCCAGAGAAACATAGTTTAGAGGAGTGGTTTGGCATCTCCATGGACCAAGCTTGGTTCCTTTGGTTTGTTCAATATTTTCTATAAAATGAACCAAGTTTAGTTAGCAAGTAACATTTTATATTATACCCTGTCAAAACTGAAATGCTTTCATTAGAAATTTAACTGATTGATTTTGAGCTTCTTGATCTCCATGTGGCTTTTTATGTAGCATAGAGTCACCACCGAAGTTGGTTCCATACAAGAAGCCAGCTCCATAGAGTGACCACTGAAGTTGGTTCCATACAAGAAGCCAGCTCCATAGAGTCACCACTGAAGTTAGTTCCATACAAGAAGCCAGCTCCATAGAGTCACCACTGAAGTTGGTTCCATACAAGAAGCCAGCTCCATAGACTGACCACTGAAGTTGGTTCCATACAAGAAGCCAGCTCCATAGAGTGACCACTGAAGTTGGTTCCATACAAAAAGCCAGCTCCATAGAGTCACCACTGAAGTTGGTTCCATACAAGAAGCCAGCTCCATAGAGGCACCACTGCCGATGGTTCCTTACAAGAAGCCAGCTCCATAGAGTCACCACAGATGGTTCCATTCAAGAAGCCAGCTCCATAGAGTCACCACAGATGGTTCCATACAAGAAGCCAGCTCCATAGGGTCACCACAGATGGTTCCTTACAAGAAGCCAGCTCCATAGGATCTCCACAGATGGTTCCATACAAGAAGCCAGCTCCATAGGGTCACCACTGTCGATGGTTCCTTACAAGAAGCCAGCTCCATAGAGTCACCACAGATGGTTCCAAACAAAAAGTAAGCTCCATAGGGTCACCACTGTCGATGGTTCCTTACAAGAAGCCTGCTCCATAGAGTGACCACTGTCGATGGTTCCTTACAAGAAGCCGGCTCCATAGAGTGACCACTGTCGATAGTTCCTTACAAGAAGCCGGCTCCATAGAGTGACCACTGTCAATGGTTCCATACAAGAAGCCAGCTCCATAGGGTCACCACTGTCGATGGTCCCATACAAGAAGTCATCTGACATCTGACCTGCCAATGTTCCCAAGTTACATATCTCTTTTTACATCATGAGATTTGGACTGGGGTCCTTTTGGCTGTAATGCAATGAGATGTTCCTCATTAGGCTCACCACTATGGTGATAACAGTGTTAATCCCCGCTTTATTGACCAGACTGCTGTGACACAACCTGTTTACAGGAGCATGAATGAGGACATAGGTGAAGGTCATGATCGGTATGTTTCACCTGACCCTGATTACTCTTCGTTCTCAATTTTCATGACTTTACCTCCATAAAGTTCTTGATAAAGTTGTTGGTTTATCAGTGTATCCTGTTTAGATGGGCTAAGGTTGTGTGTTTATAAAGTTTAGATGGGCTAAGGTTGTGTGTTTATAAAGTTTAGGTTCAAGTTGTGCATTTATAAAGTTTAGATGGGTTCAACTTGTGTTTTTAGATGGGTTAAAGTTGTGCGTTTATAAAGTTTAGACAAACATTTTCATTGTTTATACATAATTGTGAGTTTATAAAGATAAATTAAAGTTTTGCATTTATAAAATTGAGATAGTTATCTTGTATGAACACATAAATTTTATGTGAATCTGCATAGCCCATAATATATAAACAAGGGGTTTACTGTATATATTCCTGGTATATCCAGAGCTATGGTTCTTAGCAATCTGGGTTTGAAGGAGATCTCTGGAAACAGTATCCAAAAAATGATACAGAAATAAACGTGTGACTAATTCGTTTTGTTGTGACTAGTAAGAAGAAGAGCTTTGACCTTATAAAGACAAACTTGTATTATCTATTTAAAGATGATTTTGATGTATGTCCTTAGTTGTGAGTTTATAAATATGAGGCACACATCATGTATGAGTGTGATTTTGATGTGTCTAAGCATGAAACCAAACACTTTGTGATTGATATTTATCCCAGAATCCTGATTTTGTAAAGTCAAGAAACATAACTGGCTATAGAAATGTGAAAGTATTGTACTAGTTATACTGGTTCTTCCAGTTGCTTCTATGTTTTGAAGTCATCAAATGAAAATCTTCCATGGATGTATAGTTCTCTTGTATTGTGACTAGTTATTTTATACAATTAATCTATTTATATTATTTCTGGAATTAGATTATTTAAATGAGATATACTTGTTATCTGTTGTCTTCATATTTTATGTTTCTGTACAATAAAATATTACCAATTGTAAACATTAACAGAACTATAGCTGGCCTGTCACTCTGTAAGTGACCACCTCCTGACACCCACAACCTGGACAACAGCTGACCTGTCACTCTGTAAGTGACCACCCACTTACACCCACAACCTGAACAACAGCTGACCTGTCACTCTGTAAGTGACCACCCACTTACACCCACAACCTGAACAACAGCTGACCTGTCACTCTGTAAGTGACCACCCACTTACACCCACAACCTGAACAACAGCTGACCTGTCACTCTGTAAGTGACCACCCACTTACACCCACAACCTGAACAACAGCTGACCTGTCACTCTGTAAGTGACCACCCACTTACACCCACAACCTGAACAACAGCTGACCTGTCACTCTGTAAGTGACCACCCACTTACACCCACAACCTGAACAACAGCTGACCTGTCACTCTGTATGTGACCACCCACTTACACCCACAACCTGAACAACAGCTGACCTGTCACTCTGTAAGTGACCACCCACTTACACCCACAACCTGAACAACAGCTGACCTGTCACTCTGTAAGTGACCACCCACTTACACCCACAACCTGAACAACAGCTGACCTGTCACTCCGTATCTGAAACAAAAGTGGTGTGTAGTCCAGATTTCCTGCTCATGCACACACAAACTATTTCAGAACTGTATAACAGTAGCAAATGTTGCTTGCTTGTCGCAGCCACTGCGAGAATCATTCATTCTGCACTTCCAGACAACCAGGAAATGCCACCTGCAGTTTACGATAGTCATCCATCCACCTGACCTTTTAACCCAGTAACACTTTCTAGGTCCATTTCGATTCCGTTTATTTTGTATACCTGCTGATTTGTGTTTTTTCAGCTGGTAAGTTATGTTAGAGCCAGCTAACTAAGCTGGTAAGTTATGTTAGAGCCAGCTGACTAACCTGGTAAGTTATGTTAGAGTCCGCTAACTAAGCTGGTAAGTAATGTTAGAGCCAGCTAACTAAGCTATTAAGTTATGTTAGAGTCAGCTAACTAAGCTGGTAAGTTATGTTAGAGCCAGCTAACTAACCTGGTAAGTTATGTTAGAGCCAGCTAACTAACCTGGTAAGTTATGTTAGAGCCAGCTAACTAAGCTGGTAAGTTATGTTAGAGCCAGCTAACTAAGCTGTTATGTTAGAGCAAGCTAACTAAGCTGTTATGTTAGAGCCAGCTAACTAACCTGGTAAGTTATGTTAGAGCAAGCTAACTAAACTGGTAAGTTATGTTAGAGCACGTTAACTAACCTGGAAAGTTGTTAGAGCCAGCTAACTAACCTGGTTTATGAATAATTTGTCATGTTTACTTTCTACACTACCTAAACTGATATTTAATAATTGCAAACAATGACTTTCTCTGCGCTCTAGCCTTGTCAAGTAACACAATTATTAACACTGTCACACATGGTAAGAGTGGTGAAAGTATTTTTGAGTGTTTAAGTGTATCATCATGTGAATGTGTTACTATCTACAGCAATATAACTAGATCTAGCGCTCAATCTCTAGATTCATCGTGCATCTGTACTCACAATAATAAAACAATTATACCACTTCAGTTTTTCTTGGACATTTCCTTGTTTCTCTAAACCAGAGATTGGTAATCTGTGGTCCTGACAAAATATCTAGTCTCAAATACAACATCATATCAAATAAATACACACACCCCTACCCCATCTACAAAAAATGTAGAGAGTTTAATGTAGACCTGTACACATGTTTCATTGATTACACCAAGGCCTTCGATATGGTAAAACATCAAAATCTATTCTGCTACATGCCTGTGAAACATGGATAGTGTATAGCAGACATGCCAGTCAGTTAAATCGTTTTCGCTGGAGATGTTAGCGTAGGCTGCTCAGGATGATGTGACAGGACAAAAGTGCCCAACCCAAATTCTTAGCAAGGCTAACAGTTTGAGCATCAACATGCTTCAGCAAAAGGCTCAGATAGGATGGGTGAGACATGTTGGTCGTATACCAGATGAGCTCATGCAACGCAGCTGTCTGGGGTGTGGGGAGGGTTCAAGTATACCAGATGAGTTCATCCCAAGCAGCTGGTATACAGTGAACTCAGAATAAGCAGATGTCTGGGGTATGGGGAAGGTTTAAGAATACCAGATGGGTTCATCCCAAGCAGCTGGTATACAGTGAACTCAGAACAAGCAGATGTCTGGGGTGTGGGGAGGGTTCAAGAAATGCTACAGAGACTCCTTGAATGTGTTTCTGAAAATCTTCAACATTGGTGTCACTTTCTGGAAGTTGCTTGCACTGAACAATTCCACCTAGAGCGTAAGCATCACCAATGGTGCTCAGATCGCAGAGCAAAAATTCATTATGGAATCTCAGAGAAAGCGAGCTGCCCCAAAGAACAAAATGTACGACTCCATAACTGACACTTTACATGTGTGTCCTGAGTGTGGCAGAGTCTGCTGTGTCAGGGTTGGTCTTTAAAGTCTTATGAGAACACATCTCGTAGCACAAGTCTAATGCTGTCACCACCTTTGCTTGTGATGGACCACTATTACTATTCATCTCCTATTCTTGTCATTCCTTTTATGTCTGTTTGTTTTGTTCATCTATCCCTTGTTTGATTGTCTGTGTTCATTAGATATTACATTTGTTTTGTACATTTCAAAGATTTTGTGAAGATTGTTATTGTTTGTGATGTTGGCGTTATTCCTTCAGCTTATTTTCTTAATTGTTATGTCCAAGTTGATTGCACTATGTTCTGTAAATTACGTATGTTACACATAGATTTGATTTATTCACATGTAGATTTTATTATTTCATGTAGATTTGATTCATTCACACATAAATTTGATTAATTCACTTGGGGATTTGGTTCATTAACTTAGTGATTTGGTTCATTCGCACGTAGATTTGATTCTTCTTCTTCATCATACGCTGTTTATAGCGATATTTACGTTGCACTGTTTTATTTTGTTACGCCTGTGGCTCAGTGCATCCGATTTCAACAGGCGTTTCTGTAGTGATGCCCTCCTTAGCCTTTGACTGTCCCCAGCCTATCTGCAAGGCAGCAGTTGTTTTTGGTCAGAGTTGTCTCTCTTAGGGAAGTTGTCTTACAGGACTATCGAGTCTTCCCCACTCATGTCTATAGGGTTTGGCAATGATATGATATGATGGACTATGTACTAGTTTGTACTATCCCGGAAGAGAGGCAGTCCTGTGTGACTGTGTCTCAGGATCGTCACGTCCTGCCAGAAACGTAGTATATGCAAGTGAGTGAGGTATCTCTTTGCTCCCTTTATTTTCTCGGCTCATCTGCAGTGATGGCACGCCTAGCATTCCCCACCACCTGGGACGTTGTCACAATAGGGCAGAGGTGCAATGTCCGCTGGACTGCATCTCTTCTGCGTCCATTGGGATGGCTGATAGCAGACAGAGGTAAAGAGCGAGGCAGGAGTGCATTTGGCCAGGTGCATTTCTGCGGCTCGACTGGGCCGGGCTGAGACACGAGCCCCAGGTCCCAATCATATCGTGGCCTCCCATTACAGCGGTGCTGAGATTTAGGGCGGGATTCTGGCTTAGAGGCGTTCGGCCGTAGTCCCTCAGGTGGTAGCTTCACACCATTGGTTTATCAGCCAAGCACGTGGACCAAATGTCAGCGACCTGCGATTCCTCTCGAAGGAGTGCATTTAACCAGGGGACAAGCCTGGTAATGGCACGGAGATGTTGTTCGCCTGGTGTGCGGACATATCTCATGATCAAGGGTTGTGTCTCAACAGTTCGCAGTGAGGTGGCTGCTCTACTGCTTACGACACCCCGACCGAGAACTAAGTCTTCTACTAGTGGTTTCACACCTCATCGCCGTATGGGGTGAATATCGGGCAGCTTCCCGCCCGCTGTGATCGGCGGACGGCAGAGACCTCTTTCTGCGGCTCGACCGGGTCGGGCTATGACACGAGCCCCAGGTACCAACCCTATCGTAGCCTCCCATCGCAGTGGGGCTGAGATTTAGGGTGGGATTCCGGATTAGAGGCGTTCGGCCATAATCCCTCCTATGGTAGCCGCGTGCCGTTGGCTTATCAGCCTAGCAAGTGGACCAAATGTTTGCGATTCCTGTAGATTTGATTCATTCACACACATATTTGATTCATTCACACACAGATTTAATACATTCTTGAATAGATTTGATACATTCACACAAGTATTTGATTAATTTACACATATTAAATTCATTCACTTGTAGATTTGGTTCATTCACACATAGATTTGATTCATTTACTTGGGGATTTAATTCATTCACACATAGATTTGATTCATTCACACCGATTTGATTCATTCACTTGGGGATTTGGTTCATTCACACGTAGATTTGATTCATTCACTCGTAGATTTGATTCATTCGCATGTAGATTTGATTCATTCACTCGTAGATTTGATTCATTCACATGTAGATTTGATTCATTCACTTCATTATTATCCTTTCTGTATCTCTTCAATAGATGTGTGTGTTGTTACACACTGGAGTTAGCTCTCTTTACAGTAAGCGTGTGCGAATTACTGTTCTTTGTGGTTTCATTTTATTTCTTAATGGTGAGGTTGCTAGGCCCATACACAACTCTCCTTAGCTGTCTTTAACAAAATGCATAGTAGAGAGCAGTAGCCCTTTTATGTAATCTCCTATTATTTTGTCTAAGAGAGTCCTATAATGTCCTCTGTATTAAGTATTAAGGTGTCCTACAATTGACGTGGTGGGTTATCCATTCTCTTAACATAGCTTAGCATCATATGCCTGGGTGTTAACAATGATTTTTATCATATGCCCCCTTTGTTCCTAGCCTCCAGTTGCTAGTGAATCTCTGTCAAAGATCACTCATTCCAGTCCGGAGTTTCCCAAATGGACATCTCGGTGAATAACTTGTGCCTGCTTTTTCTGGAGTGAACTGTCAGAAAGACAAATTTCTATCTATCTTCAGTCCACTTTTGTCGTTAGACGTCGTGGCCTTGATTTCATATTTTTTGGCAGGTGAAAATCCACTGGTGACTTGCCAGGTCAATCCTAGTATATGTCTTCTCATGTAGCATGTCCTTTGTAGAACGTCGCTCCCATCACAGTCTGTCTGAAAGAAACTCGTTCCCTTGCCAAAACTCCAGCTTCCGCCACTGTCACTCAGGCACTCCTGGATATCTTGGTGCCATCGTCTTCTTGGTCTACCCCTTCCTCTTTTGCCTGGCACCATACCTTCCATCACCGTCCTCTCAAGACCGTTGTGTCTCTTGATGTGACCAAAGTATTTGCATTTTTAGCCAAAATGGAATTGATAAACCAGTTCTCCTCTATGCTCAACTCTTGCCGAATGTCTACATTTGTTCTTTTCTCTGTCCAGGGTATTCTGAGGATCTTTCTGTAACATTTTGCCTCGAAGGATTCGATTCTTTGTCTAGAAGTTTTGGTAATCGTCCATGCTTCACAGCCATAAGCTGCCACAGGAAAAACACAGGCTCTCAAGACTTTTACTTTTATAAAAGTATATGTTAGCCCCTGAAATATACCATCGCCTATTTTTAGAACTGTACTATCCAGATACTCAAGAGACTGTTGCAGCGCTGTGCTATCCGGGCTTAGCAGGACTATATAATCCGCGTAGACAAGGTCAGTGATGTACGGTTGGTCAGTAGTGATTCCATGATGCTGAGGGGGTCTAGAAGCCAGTCGACAGCCCAACAGAAGAGATCGGGAGCAAGGACACAGTCATGTCTGGCCCCCGTGGATGTTGGGGAATCTTTTTTTTAGAGAGAGTGCCCCCGAGACGGATTCTGGCACCGGTACTCGTATACAAAGCTGTAATCAAGTCTAGGAGCGGAGCAGGAGTTTCGATGCCTCTGTATGACTTTCCGCAGCTCCGATCTGTCCGAGTGGAATGCCACCTTTCAGTCCACGTACTCGGCGCAAAAGGAGACGAGTAAATACGAGGTGCAACTTGGCCAGGAGACGGAGCGCGAGGATGGCATCCACTGAAACCCGACTGATGTGGGCGTCGTTTTGAGACCCGCAGCGGTTTCAGTCGGGCCAACAGCACGTGAGCGAACACCTTGCCTGGAACTGAAAGCAGTGCTATTGGCCTATAATTGTTGCAGTTCTTGTGGTGACCCTTTCCTTTTTAAAGGGTGACAACTACCCTATCACGCCAATCGGCCGAAACACTTTCCGTCTTCCAAACCTGAAGGATGAGGTGTGTAGGGCAGACCTGAAGGAAGAAGTGGTGTAGAGCAGACCTGAAGGAAGAGGTGGTGTAGGGCAGACCTGAAGGAAGAGGTAGTGTAGAGCAGACTTGAAGGAAGAGGTAGTGTAGAGCAGAACTGAAGGGGTCAAATGCATATTTCAGCAGCTCCTGCGGGATGAGATCTAGGCCCGCGGCACATCCATATTTAAGCTTGGACTTCTGCCAGAGTTGGAGGGTCAGTGCTAGTCTGTAGATCGGGAGAAGTTCCTACAGGTTCATCATCCAGGTCAAGGCAGGCCGTGGATGGTTCAAGGCAGGTCATGGCTGGTGGATGGTTCAAGGTAAGCGTGTAGTGCTCACTCCACCTAGCCACCACTTCTTCATGCGTTGTGCAGGGTGAGCCATCTGACTTGTTCACAAACCCGACACTGTCGTGTGCCTTCTTCTTACCTCTAGTGCGGAGAAATTGTATGACCTGGTAGGCGGGCCTGAGGTAGTTAGATCTGAGACCAACTTTGACCGAATCAGCAATGTCACTTAAGAAACGTTCCCTGTCAGCTCTTGCCGCCGCGCGCAAACGGCTTTATTGCCGTCGACGGTCGACAGTCATTTCTTAGCTTGGCAGCTTTCTTTTGAAGTACTATGTCAGGTGGTGTCAGAGCCAGGGTTGACGTTTTGGTTGTTGTGATCTCTTGATAAACTAGACCATACTGCATGGGAGTCATCTGGGAGGGGGTCCGCAGCAGCGAGGTGACACCTGACAGCATCGAGGTATTTCTTGGCAGTACTCTGGTCGAGTTTGAGAACCTGGACATTCATCTTGTGGGGTTGCGCCGGTTTGAAAGAGGCATGGACTGATGGAGAACATCGCTATCAGCAGGCGGTTGTCAGTATTAGCTGGGGTCTCCAAGCCTCGAAGGACGCGGCAGAAGGTCACCCGGTCGAGACTTCTCGACCTGGGTTTTCGCTCGTTGGGAATCCACGTGTGTCGGTGGATATGAAATCCATGTGTGCCGGTGGATATTTAAACGACGGAACCACGACCCGGTGATCTTCAGGTTGAAAGAAGCGCAGAATGACAGGAAGCTTTCTGAGTTGTCATTCGCGAATACACTACCAAATGGGCCCAGGACAGACTCGAAACCACCGCCACTGGATCCTGAGACAGCGTTCAAATCGTCCAGCAGGATTAGTTCACCATGAGCAGGAACTGGGGCAGTAGCATTGGTCATATCTTGATAAAAGGCGTCCTTTACTGGAGGTAATGCCAGGGCAGTGGGGGATAGGCGGCCATTATGGATAGGTAGTCGTGTTTATGACTTAGACGCGACAGGAGAAGCCTATCGGAGATAGCTTGCCAAGATGGCATGCACAATCGTAGTGGGGTCTTATAAATAAGGCCACACCATTTCTGTGCACGTCGTCACATTGACCTTAAGTCTTACTTCAGTGACGCCGGCTATTACAATCTTGAGTCAGCCTAGGGTTCAGACCAGGGCTGTGACATAGCCAGTCCCGTTTAATGTCAAAACATTCCAACTATTCTCATTCAGCCTCTTATGTCAAAGGACGCCATTACATGACGCGAGCTATGCGGGTGAATGCTGCTGTGGCGGGGAGGGTAACTGTGGAAAGGAAGGCTGATGTCGGGTGACGGACTACTGTGGGAAGGAAGGCTGGTGTCGGGTGACGGACTACTGTGAGAAGGAGAGTTGGTGTCGGGTGACGGACTACTGTGGGAAGGAAGGCTGGTGTCGGGTGACGGACTACTGTGGGAAAGGTGGGCTGATGTCGGGTGACGGACTACTGTGGGAAGGAAAGCTGGTGTCGGGTGACGGACTACTGTGGGAAGGAAAGCTGGTGACGGACTACTGTGGGAAGGAGGGGTGGTGTCGAGTGACGGACTACTGTGGGAAGGTGGGCTGATGTCGGGTGACGGACTACTGTGGGAAGAAGAGCTTGTGACGTGTCTCGATAGATGTGGGCAATCCCCAGTGGCGGGTACAATGGGAGCACTGCGCATCCCGACTGGACAGTGGGGGTGTCGACTGCGATCTCTGTGGGCTCCTGGGAGGAGGCCGGGTACTCCGCTGCCTTGGGATGGGGCCCGCAACGAGGGAGTGTTTGAGGAGTTCTTCTTCTCCTAAGTGTAGAACCGGTGTTAGATGTTGTCGTCTTTCGTTCTCGAGCTCCACCTTTGCACCCTCTGAATGTTTTCTTCCTGCGAGGCGATGAGATTCTATCTCCATTTAGAATACGGAGAAATGAGAGGATGCTTAGGGTCTCCGGTGGAGGGCGAGTGAAAATTAACATCAGGCTGTGAAGAAGAGCCCTTGTATTTCGCATCATTTCTTGGCCATACACTGGGGAGCAGCCAATCGGAACGAGTGTTGTCATGTAGACCTCGATTTCCGCGACTGAGAGCTGAGCCATGTTCGACCAGAAATGGCCATCTATACTAGATGATGCAAAAACCGGGAAAAAAACCATTGCAACTTACGAAATACACCACTCCGATGAGCAAAGACACTCTCACATTAAAACAGCTCTGCAGGACAACGATCAGTGCAAATATGAATCTATTCAGAAACTTGAGACCATCCTAAACAGACACAAACACCGGAGCTATCGTGGACGCAGCTATTCAAGCGCAGCTCAAACTTTATCCAATAATGAATGTAGTTACATGATGGGAGATAACAATATTAGGAAAATAAAAAAGGAAAGACACGTATGAGCATAGATCATACAGGAAAGGTGTGGGAAGTCCAGGCAGTGGAAAAGGCCAATGTCATGTTGGGCATTATACAAAGAAACATTTCAGATAAGAGCAAGGAAGTAATAGTCAAACTATATAAATCATCGGGGAGAACAAAATTTGAGTACTGTGTTCAGGCGTGGAGTCCATATCATAGAGTGGGTATAAACATGCTGGAAAGGATACAAAGAAGAGCTTCAAAAATGATCGCTGGGTTTCAGAATTATGATGAGGAAAGACTAACAAAAATGGTCTTCAGTTTCTCATACAGAGAAGAATTCGAGGTGACTTAATACACGTGTATAAATAATTAAATGGAAAGGATAAATTAGACTTTACCAAGTTTTTCAAAGTACGACCGGCTACAAGAACAAGAGGGCACAGCTACAAATTGTTTAAAGACAGGTCCAGGTTACATATTAGGAAATATGTTCAAAGTCAGAGAATGGTGAATTCTTGTAATGCATTGCCGCAGGATGTAGTGGAGGCAGGGTCAGGTAATGCATTC
This sequence comes from Ariolimax columbianus, assembly GCA_036924085.1. NCBI lineage: Eukaryota > Metazoa > Mollusca > Gastropoda > Stylommatophora > Arionidae > Ariolimax > Ariolimax columbianus. Next base: position 4,604,901 of record JAVGWX010000013.1, read on the forward strand.
AAAAATAGATTGGATGCTCACAGTATTTTCAGTACTGGAGAAGTGGAATTAACTGGTTGTATACAGACTATGTAGAGCCTTCTAAACCAGTATAATGAGGTTAAGTTGAATCAGCGACGCCTTCGGTCGTTGGGGAATGGAAGATGAGAGGCTACCAAAGGATATCCTCTACGGACCGCTGGCCATTGGAGCTACTTGTAGAAGAATCGGCCATCCCACACTACGATTTAAGAACGAATGTAAGAGGGACAGGAAGTCATGCGACATCACATCCGGGGGCTGGGAAACAATTGCTCAGGATCGAGTTGTTTAGAAACAGTCAGTTGGAAGAGGCATAGTGACTGCCGATGCTCGTAGAGGACTTCTGGCTACAGATAAAAGAGAAAGACTGAAGAGATTGAGGCACACACATGCAAGCCAGCCTCCTCAGTATGGTTGCACCATCTGTGACAGGGACTGTCACTCCCGGATCGGCCTTTACAGTCATAGCTGACAATGTCGAAATAGAGAAGACAGAGCTAGACAAAACTCACAGAGCGCCACATGTATGGTCTACGGAGACTGAGACGCCTATGATGATGAAATTGCTTTTTAACTGTAGTGAGCATTTATACATACTTGTCCATCGCAAATTGTTGTTGTCCACAATGATTTGGATTACTCTTTTGTGCGCCCTGAAAAAAGGACTTTAAGTGGCTAGCTGTCGTAGCTTTCCTCACATCCCGAGCGTGCTGATGAAGGAGGAGTAAAGGAGGCCGTGCCTCCGGGCAGTTGTGCTATGCTTGGCTTCATCTACGTGTCGTTCACTACTACGGGGATCACGTCAATCCCTCACTTCGTTAGCCAGACTGCAATGAAAACCGCCCGTTTCCAGGGAGTGCCACGAGGAAACCGAGGTGAGGGTCTTGGCCAGTATATTTTGCCTGACCGTGACTAACATGTCTGATCAGTATGTTTTGCCTGAGCCGACGTTAGTCTTCCTCCCCATCAGTAGAGATACGAAGTTGTCAGATGCATATCACCAACAGCAGTCAGCATGGCAAATGAGGTAACGGTGGTGTATTCCAGACAGAGCCTCAACATTAGAGGTCATGAAGTAGGCGTGGCAGACCGACAACTTAAAAACAGTGATTATTGTTGGACGTTTATTTCGTTCTCTGCCATTTCCAACGTCATGGCGATATCAAGATTAGAGGCTCTAACTACATCGTTCACGGTGAACGAAGAGTCTTGTATGATATACGTATCTTATATGTTCCTGATATGGGGAGGACTTGTTTTGATATCCCTCTCACAGGTGACTGCACCGTATGGGCGTTATTCGCGAAGTGGTTGGGGCATTCTTGTACCAACGAAATTTGCATGGTTTGTTCAGGAGCTGCCATCAGTGTTTATCCCACTGCTATTAGTATTTTATACAGACTCTCCTCAAGCTAACCACTATTTCAATCGATTTGCTGTTGGACTCTTTCTCTTCCATTATTTTCAACGGTAAGTAACTTTTTTAATTTATGCAACGTTACATGGCTAGATATAAGACACACAATTAAAAGACAACGTCAATACCAATTTAAATTTGAGTCTTGACTGGGTCACGGTAATACACCAATTATTTATTAGATATAATATTCAATGATAAACCAAATGTAATTCGGAGCTGCTTCGTGCAGTGACACTGCATATGCGTGGTGACAGTGTTCAACATATGAGTTACAGAGAAAGCATATGTCACCAGTAACATTTCTGCACAAGTGCTTTTGGGATCTACTTCTTCTTTTGTCATCCCACTTTCTACCAGGTTGAAGCCCAATGTCATTGTATGTATTTCAAATTTGTCTTTCGCCTCTATCGTGGCCCGAGTAACATTTTTCCAAATTTTATGACAGGTCTGCTTTTGAGATACCAAAAAATAAGTTAATAACATCACGATGACCTCTCATTGCACTGTTTTCTTTAGATATATTCAGTTTAACGCCTGATAACCGAAGAAGAAGATAATATTAATAAATAAATTTATTTCCAATGTGTGTTTTTTTATTGTTCAAGTAATTATCAGTGTGCTGTTGGGACAATTGCTTACGGAGGTTGGTTAACCGATGCGCGAGCTCACCTTAATATATGTGTTAACATTAATTACAATATTTAGGCCGGCCTCACAGATAGCATCATCATTTGGTTGTCATAATACACCATTTCCGACAAGCTGGATTCATCTGGACTAAACCAAGAAGAGACAACCTAAAATAGGAATTTGTAGCAAATGTCAGTTTTGTAGAAATGTTACATGTGGAATTGAAAAGGAAGTATGATAATAGTGATCTAAAACTGTCCAGTATATTCACTTTGTCATGTTGTTGTTGCCTGGATTGTTTTATTCATTATTTCTGAGCTGTACCTCCTTTGTTATTAAAGTGCTTGAGCAATGTATCCAAACGAACATGTTTTCAAAGTTCTCCATTTTCTCTTTACTGCAATATGGCAAATAATGATTTTAAATATGGAGCATTACTTGTGTCTTCTTACTATTTTAGCTAAGACTGTTTTGACTCTTACCTTCAGTCTTTCCTGAGATTTGTTTTCTTTATTTGGTGATAGTCATCAATTAGAGCAGCTTCTGTGTCTTTTAGTTTGACAATCTAATAAATATGTAATCAAACCAATATATATACAGAAAAGAGGCAGTCAATTTTCATCTGACATCTTGATAAAAGGGAAGTTAGAACAAAATGGGGCAACTAGCAGAACTGTTGGAAAAAGTATTAAACTACGACAGAAAGAACAATATTTGACAGCTAAACAAAGATCACATAAGAAGAAATGACAGCACAACTAATAACAGAACATCAGGGCACTACAATTCTATTGATCCTGATGACCCGTTCCTCAGCATAGCTGTGGGTCCCAACTTTGTCTCCAGCGGACCCTGTCTTGGCCCACGGAAGTCCAGTGCATAGTAAGTATTTCTCTAGAGGCATCTCGGATGTTGCAGCGTACAGCAAGTGAGTCTGACCAATGCATTGGAGGTCTTGTCTGTGGTATCTTCTTACCTCAGGGGTACCAGATTGTTGTCTTTGTGCTAATCGACCATTGCTTCATCGTAACATGTTTTGCGTTGTCTGCATGGATTATCGCATCCTTCATCAGGAAAAATCGTCTTATATCAGAATTGTGGAGACCTTGCATAATTTGGTTCCGGAGAGTAATTCCAACCAAGCATCTCAGTGGAGACCTGGGACACTCTCAATTTGTCCTCTAGTGATTTTGTTAGTGTCCATGTCTCAGCACTGAAGCACATCGCAGGGAGTACAGTGGAATAGAAGAGGGAGACATGATTGTCCGCAGAACTTGAAAAGGAGGACGACGATTAAGTATAATTTTGTTTTTTTTGGCGTTCTCCTTATTTTCTCTAATCCCCAAGGCGGTGTGCATTGCACTGTGTTTTTATTTTGCGCCTGTCGGCCTAGTGCATCCGACTTCAGCACGCATTTTATGTAAGGGTCTGCTTCCTCCTGCATTTTCTAAGGGTTTGCTTCCCCGGGGTAACGGCCGGTGCTGTGATGGGGATCGAACCCAGCACCTTTGGGTCGTGAGCCGTGCCACTTAACCACTAGGCCACGCCGTCCCCTATTATTTGTTTAAAGCTAAATAAATAAACAAAATACAAAAACTTTTGGATCATAATGCTGTTGTCAGAATCATGAAAGCAAATACTAATTTCTTCATTTTGTTTATTCTGTTCTGCCTTTCAGCGTCAGGTTATGAGGAACGAGTCCGTCTGTGTTGCTACATGCACAGTGGAATTCACTGCCTCAGATATTTCTGTCAGCCATCTTTTTCGTGGTTTGCCCTTAGCCTTGAATCCTTTGTATGTAAATAGTATTGCTATTGTTGTTGTTGTTGTTGGGGGGGGGGGGGGGGGGGGGGGGGGGGAATTCTTGTTACTTGGCCAAATCATTTTAGTTGCTGTCTTTAAATGTAGTTCAATACTGGTGTTGTTCTCACTAGTCTCCTGATGCCATCGTTTCTGATCATATCTTTCCTTGTTACGCCCAATATTTTTCGTAGGCATTTTATTTGTGCTTTTACGATTAGTCGTTTTTCATTTGATGTTAGTGTCCAGTTTTGACATTGGTAGCAAAGTGTCGAGGCGAAAATCGTCTTGTACAAAGCTCTTTTAGTAGTTATTGTCACATGCTTGCAATTAAATATTGGAGTTATTTGTCCAATGATCTGATTTACCTGATTGTTGGATTTTCGCTGTAATTCTTCCATCTGTTGATAATTTGCTCCCTAAATATGTGAAATCTTTCACCTGTTTGATTTCCTGTTTTTCAAGGATGTTATTGATGTCTATGGTTATTCTAGATATTTTCATGACCTCAGTTTTTTTTCTACATTGATTTTCATTCTTGACATGTTGAATTTATTATATAATTTATCAATTTGTTGTTGCAATTTTATTTCTGAAGTTGCCATGACTGCTTGATTGTCAGTGAAAAGAAGTTCATTTAAGAGTTCATCAATGCTGCTACCTTCATTTGACAAATGTGGTCTACATATGTAATGAACAACAAAGGGGATAGCACACATCCTTGTTGTACTCTTGATTTGATATGAAGTGTTCCTGAGAGTCTGGTTATTGTTCAGAACAGAGCACCGGCTATCAGTGTAGAGACATTTGCATAGGTTAACTAGGTGATCGGTTACTCCATAGTGTACCAATATTTTCAATAGTTGATGTTTCTCTACTCTTGTCAAAAGCTTTTTCTTGATCTACAATTAATACTAATGTCAACAGGGAAATAATGTAATGTACACCGTAATGAATCTGATCTAGCAGTGTTGTCACGTCTGTCTCAATCATCAGTGGATTTGATTGTTTCAATCACGTGGAATAAACGGAATAACTCTTGATACAGGCCATGGGTGAGCATCAGGAAATCATCTAAACAAAACAAATATCTGCTAAGTTATTACATTTAACATTCCAACGGATGCACCAGAGAATGGATGTGGAAGTAGGATGGATATGTTTGTGAGTGTGAGTATTTCTTAAGTATAGGTGGACAATGCAAAGTTTAAAGCTTCAGTGGGGATTCATTGTCTTCAGTGGGGATTGTCTTCAGTGGGGATTCATTGTCTTCAGTGGGGATTGTCTTCAGTGGGGATTCATTGTCTTCAGTGGGGATTCATTGTCTTCAGTGGGGATTCATTGTACAATGTTAGCCTCTGTCCTCCGTCCTATTTCTTGTGTATTTACGTTGAAGTTAATCACTTTTACCCACATCGTGATGTATCTAGAAACAAAACAAACAGCTGTGGAGGGAAAGAAGGAAAATGTTTGAGTTAGTTAGATTAACTATGATATTAGGGGCTCTCTTGTATACTACATTTGGGACCATTCATAAAAGACATCCACAAAATTCTGGCATTTTTTACTCTCCCTTTCCCATGTTCACCTTTGTCCACTTTTGATTGCGATAGACAAGAATGCCACACTTCACCTTCTCAAGTACGCCTCATGATGTAAGAAGAGCCACTGTAACCCGCTATCAAAGAAACGTCAAGCGTCAACTCGACACGAGTAGCTTCGAACAAGAACAACCTATACTTAACATTTAATTTATTTCTATACAATATTTCATTTGTATACATATAGCTTAATTTAATTATATAGAACATGAGTTTTAAAAAATATTCTCTGTTAGAGATTTTTAGTTTAAAAAGAATTCAAGACCTAACAAGAGGAACAAAATTCAAAGAACGTTTACTTTGGCTTAGCTGGCTAGTAAGAAGCTTTCAACTTTAAAAGGTTTTTTTACTCTTGATAGATTTTGTATGCACGTGATAGTTGTCATGGGGGGTTTGTGAATTAGACATCCACTTTCAATTTAACTTCCCCCACCGCACATGCCACCTCCCATTCACCCCCCTCCCCAGTATGTAATTTGGTAACCATATTACATGTGGTTTGAGCACATAATTACCATATATTTTCATTTGATCTCGATATGTGACCGTACCAAGCGAGTTTCCTTCTTTTAACAGTTGCCAAGAGGTCTTCAAAATGCCCTATTGCTGTTACAATTCTATCTCCTATTTCCTCATTTGTAACTCGATCTTTGAATGTGACATTTAGACGCCTTCTATATAGTTTAAGGGGTCAGGCTATGTAGCAGGACCCACTGTTTGCCTTGGCCGTGATCTAACTTAGAACATTCTCACACTCATCCACATCATCATGACCATACTCAGTAAATGACATATCACACAGCAGGTGGCATATTTATTATATCATACTCATATCATACAATGAGTAGAGAAATTACAAACACAATATAATACATATCTTAACTAAACATTCTACTATAACGGGAATTGTAAGCATTAGCTATTGATGGAATTCCCAACTATCTAAAAACCCAGTTCTATTGCCTTGCAATTACATCACACACACATCGCCTTAACTGCGTCTTCAACACATCTTATCAAACACTCTTCCTTACTGAAATCCCCTCAGGCGGGCGATCTCGACATAACTCGTTCACCATGTGTCCTTGCTTACAAACACACTTTCAGATTATCTATTAATGCAAAACTCACACACCTATTTGAGCGCTCCTGTTCTATCACCAAACATTCGTCCAACCGTCTATCAATCGCTCCTCTATATAAGTCGGTGAGTTAAACATACTATCTACATTCAGTCTCTCTCTCTCCCATACAGCCTCTCTCTATCTAGCCTCTCTCTCTCCAGCCTCTCTCTCTCCAGCTTCTCGAGCTAAACTTTGTCTCGAGTTATATATCCTCAAGCAAGGCCAGAGCTTGACCAATCGATCTCAGGTAATGGTCATCTTCAATCCAATTGGACCGAAACACTTTGCACACCTGTCACTCCATTTCTCTCGCAGCAAGCCCCGCTGCCAATTTCGTCTGTCAATCAATCTCCCCCTACCAAAATCGGAAGGCCAGTGGTCAGTTTCTACCTGTCCACATTCCTTAACCAAACTCTGCTCTCCTTTGCTGAGACGGTGAGTGACCTTGACATGCATTCAGGTAGCTTTAACATGTTCAGGCATCCTAAACTCCCCTTGCTCCGGCGGGAACTGTTACAGCTACCAAAATAATTTTTTTCTTTATGAATAAAATCAGACCTAATATTTTATAATGGCAATGTTAGGCTATGAATGTAGATATATTTGCAGGTTTAAAAAAAACAAACAGAATACTCGGTTGCCATGATAACTGCGGTGACCTTGAAAAAATGCTTGCTTGCAAATACCTTCACTTTAAAAAACAAACATTTGTATTAAAAATAATATGAATGATCCATAAATGTTAAGCATATTTCTGGGGAAAGGGCATATTTATTTTATGAGAAAGGTTCAAAAATATGTTGTTGTTTTTTTTTTTATTTGAGCTCCACGAAATGTTTACAAAATACATCAACATTTGGCATAAAAAATGTTTTTTAATAAAATATCTTTGACCAAATTAGCTTTTCTTTAAAAGATTACCAACAAGAGTGTATGAGAAATGTACACACCAAATTGCATGTTTCCAACATCTATATTAGCTGAGATTTTAGGGTTTCAGATACATAACAAATGGGAAAAAAAGATTTTGAGATAATTCAATTTTAAACTTTGAAAGCAAATAAAAATAAGTTTAATAACAAAAAAAAGTCTTCTTGCATTGTTTTTTAAATTAAGCAACATATACATAGTCATCTGCAAATACAATTAATTGTTAAATGCACCAGCAGCATACGTTTCACCTTCTGCTAACTCGTGCTGGTATTCTCATCCAATACGCCTTTTTTTAAAGTTTTTTCCTTTTCCACTTTGTTTCACCCAATGTTCATCTTTTTAAATCATAGTATTTTGTGTTCAGCATTCGAGTAGCATGTGTGATTTACAACACCCCATTCCAGTTCAATTCTGTCCGTTACCATTTTTAGCCCTACAGGACCACAGTTGACAGATAGAGTGGCAAAGGAAGTTGCCGGCTCTACCGCTGATAGTGAAGCACATGTTGTTCTAGGGCAGTGCTGCCAAATCAATGAGTTGAAACTTTCATTGGCATTCTGCGTACCCATTTTTGCAGGAGGAGATTTGTATCTGTCAGCCTTGTCACAATTGGGTAGATGAGTCTGCCAACTTCCGCCAAAAATGTAGGCCAATGTTGTTCGCGCAACCATGTCTTCAGAGTTCTCTGGAAGAGGCACCAGGAATTTTCACCCTCTGGACAAAGTCTATGGTTGGGTGCATTGTCAGTGCTCATCATGTGAAAAAAACCCAGCTAACACTTCTCGGTTAATTGTTGTAACATCAATGGCATTGTCTTTTAAATTGTTGGCATATGTGTTTGTAATTTGTTCGATTGGCGATGTGGTCAGTTAGATTTAGTGACTCATTTGTTTTCTTCAAATTGCTCAGAGCATTAAACATCCTTTTCGCTATGTGGTTGATGCAATCCTTTTGTTGTTATCTCAATGTCGTAGCATTTAGAATTTTGAACTTCAATGAATGCCTTTGCATCATCGTCGCAAAGCATAGTCCCACAAAACAGAGATATTTTTTCAATTGACCTTGAATAAATAATCCTTGCTGCCACAGTCTCCATTGCATTTGAAGAACAATCTACATTCTGCTGGCATTGAGGTTTGTGCATTTGTATCCAATTCATAAACTCAGGAGAACCTGGCTTTGGACCAACTGCACATATTTTGCAACAATTGCTGATGACCTGAGTATCCAAAACTAGGCGACTGTCAACGTCAATGGCAACACCAACTCCGTTGTGCGATGAAAGACCAAGTTTTTGCCATGTACCGTATTAAGACACAACGATGATAGGACGCCTTGTGTTACTTTTGACACGGCCTGGGAGGGGACCTGTAGCTGCTGCTCTTTCTGCAACTACATGAGCTGCTTGACACATTGTTTCTTCTGCTGCGATACTAACAGTTTTGGATACCTTGTAAAATGATTTGTGGTGCATCTGGTTCTTTATGTTCATGGTGGACAGCAATGACTGCAACTTTGCATAGCCAATACCATTGTCATGATAACCAATGACTGTCCTATAGTTGATGTCATACCATTGTCATGACAACCAATGACTGTCCTATAGTTGATGTCATACCATTGTCATGACAACCAATGACTGTCCGTCCTATAGTTGATGTCATGCTGTTTATTCACTTGTGGAGATTTCCAGTCTGACCACTCTGACTCACAATCTGGACAGAGAATTTGTATAAGAACAGCAAGACCATTTGGTTATTTTGTAATCAACTGTAGATTATTGCTTCTGCAATTTCTACATCCAACGGTGGAAACAAGATAATGTAGAAAACTTTGATGGATTAAAGTATACTGATCACTGTTCAGGTTCAGTATCCCTTGAGTAAGATTCTTGTACACATCAAAAATCGGCTCCGCTCTTTAACCAATTTGGGAGTTCTATAGTTTCAACAGCACCTTGTAGGCTCACTGACTTCAGCATCCACAGTTGAACTGGAATACAGAAAATGACCCATACCCATTAATGTCAAATACAATGACAAATAAACTCACATTAACAAAGCACACATACGCATGGCACAAACAGCCCAATTTGTTTTCAAAATAAATGGCAGTTTGACATTCTCACATGTAACATTCTGTCCAATCTAAGACTAAACTATCTTTCTAAACTTTCACGATGTATTCATAAATTTTCACAGGCATTCTAACTATTAATGGCTAGTAATAAATGTCTACTCGTAACTCTAGTAATATAGCAGATATTAAAGTAATACTTAGAGTGAGTAACTTACTGAATAAGTACGTACACAATCTACACAAAATAATATTTCTTGAATAGCGTAGAGCTCTTTTTGAATTAAATATTGAAGCAAGGCAAGGTACAAAACAACGTGGTCATAAATAATAAACATAATTCAGTAAACTTACCTTGAATTTAGAAGTTCTCTTAGTTTCGAGCGTGAATTCCTCTAGGTTTTTGGTGAGCACGCTTGTTGTAGTTGCTGTGTCCTTTCTTTGGCATTTTGCTGTTTCTAAATGCTAGGACAGTTTTGAAACAATGACCGACAAGGAATTGAAAAACCCCTCTTTTGCGCATGCGCGACTTTTTTGTTCCCATGGACGATACCTTTTTCGACCAATCAGAAAGATTAAAATAATCAAAACAAGGAAGTATCGCATTAGTCGTTATATTTGAAGTATCGTATCGTTTAGACAAAGCTAGCATTTGCTTTCGAATGAAAAAATTTGAAGAGAACTTTGGACCCCGGTCATAATGATATATAAAATGACCCATTATACTTTTTTGAAAAAGCTGTTGCTATGTGTCAAACATTGTGTTTTATCATCGGTTTTCTGTATCTTTTTAAAGTAGGTCAACTTTAGAAGCTTGCAAAATAACATTATTTTATATGTAAACGATTCTATTAATGTCGAACTTAATAAAAATTAACAATTTGAAAAATCAATATTTTTCACCCAAACAAGAAATTTCCAAATCGCATGTCCCCTTAATGTAGATTTATTTATTTATATAGTTTTTGTAACTTATACCTCTGCTATCAATGCCAGGCAAGGTCATAACCTAGTTCACATGAAGAAGCAAACTAGGAAGAAATAGTCATTTGTCCTTACTTTTATGTGAACCGCATTCACTGCACTGTACTCGTGTGTGAACTGCATTCACTGTACTTGTGTGTGAACCGCATTCACTGCACTGTACTTGTGTGTGAACTGCATTCACTGCACTGTACTTGTGCGTGAACTGCATTCACTGCACTGTACTTGTGCGTGAACTGCATTCACTGTACTTGTGTGTGAACTGCATTCACTGCACTGTTCTTGTATGTGAACCACATTGACTGCATTCATTACACTGTTATGGTGGGAGAATGAATTTGAATCAGATTTGATCAAAAACTTTGCGAAACATGTAAAGACACATACTTAAGGTTACAGCCTACATGGAGAATGTATAAGTTGTACATAAGGATGTCAGGGGTACAAACATTTTCAAGATGGTTGTGAAGTGTTGAGAGGGATGAATGGTCTGGGAGGATGGTCTGGGAGGCCCACAACCAGGAAAAGTGAAAACAGTTTTGTAATTGGGTATGAAGAAATGCTGGATATCATCTAATCACAATTTGTGAGTTGACTGAAGACACGCATTACTTTTGGTCAAGTTCAGTCGATTCGTACGGCCGATTTGGGCATCTGGCGTATCCGTGCATATTTATTTAAAAATTTCCCTCATCTGACCAGACAGAAGTCCATGTTTCAGCAGCTCATGTCCTTCTTGAGTGCATTAGTCTCAAGGCTTTCACGATCATCTTAAAAACACTGATAAAATGCATAAACTTATATACGACTCATACAGTTCCCGCTGTAGACTATGTAACCTTAAGTATGTCTTTACATGTTTCGCAAGTTTCTGACAAAATTGTATGTAAATTCATTGATTGACTTTTGTCTCCACCATAATGCGATGAATGCTGTTGTGTAAACCTAAGGACAAAGCACTACTGCAAAAAAATTAGATGAACAGGACAGATGTGACTCAAATTACATGTACATTAGGTGAATAGGTCAACCTGTACCTAGCAACTTCTAACTGTTTCTCTGTGGTTCTGCAATTATGATACCAATCCATATCCTTTTTTATCACACCTCGTAAATATTTGAAATGACAAGAAAATGTGGAGAACAAAAATATTTTGGTCATATAAAGAAACATAACATACTATACCTTCATATAAAGAAACATAATATACTATACCTTCATATAAAGAAACATAACTTACTATACCTTTATATAAAGAAACATAACATACTATACCTTCATATAAAGAAACATAACATACTATACCTTCATATAAAGAAACATAACATACTATACCTTCATATAAAGGAACATAAATATACTGTTTTATGTCAATTGTTGTTTTATCTGCCAAGCTGAAGGGTGTTCCAGTGTTTAAGTAATAGTGACAGTTGATTAGTCCTAGTTTTGACTTAGTTTCAATTTATTTAACACTTGATTGAAAATCACATACAATCTTGTAGCATGTAGACCAGACATAGACAATCTTGTAGCATGTAGACCAGACATAGACAATCTTGCAGCATGTAGATGAGACATTGTGTTGAACTTCCAGTGTTACTATGGTACTTGATCCGAGTTTGAAATTGACATCTCAAAGGTAAATGTAATCTTCATCATGTATTCATCAGTAATGGAGATATTGAAACCTTGAGCTGACTGCTACCTTTATTAGAGTAATAAATGTTGAAGATTGAAGGTGAACAAATAAGAGGACATTATCTTAAGCAGATTTAAGAGTCTTGTTAATCGTTATAGTTCAGTCACCATTTAATAGTCTTGTTAATCGTTATAGTTCAGTCACCATTTAAGAGTCTTGTTAATCGTTATAGTTCAGTCACCTGGTTTTGAGATTGAAACAGTAAATAGCAAAATGTATGACATAAATATTCTTGATTTCAAGGTCTGCCAGCCTCATTGTGTTACTGTTAGGACCCTGTTAACAAGTTGATCTGTATCAGCTGCTGTGAATACTGCGTTCTGTGCTTTGGTTTATGCGACTCAGACATTGAAAGAGATGCATTCTGTCTCAGTTTTCTACTTTAACATAAAAATTATGACTAGTGATTTTTTGCTTCCTGTCTCGCTTTGTTCCCTTATGTCTCATTCTTTCTCATTATCTCTATCATCTTGAGTTATCAACTGTTTGATCCACTAGATCCATATATGTTCACAATCTTTCCTTGGAAACACAGTATGGTACATTGTTGATTCATTTCTCATACTTTGTGTAGGATCTATAATGATCTATATTTTTGTGTGTGGCAATATTTACATTCTTCTTTATTGTTATTTATTTTCAGAGCTTTAATATTTCCCTTTCTGATACGAGGAGGAAAGCCAACCCCATTGATACCTTTTTTGATGGCTATCTTCTTCTGCAGCCTGAATGGCTATCTTCAGGCAGGCTACATTCTCAAATATGCCAGTTTGGAGTGGACACCACAGACATACCCAAGGATAGTTATTGGTTAGTTAAAAAATGTTTATATTATTTTTAAAAAAAAATATTTTTTTGTCAGGGCAACAGCTGACTTTAGGTTTGTACTAAATGATATTATTTTTTCTCTTTTACAGATTCCATTTGAGTTGACCATTTAATTTGTTTATAATTCTTGTCTGTGTTTTGTTAGCAACTGTTTGGTTTACAAGACAAATAGGCAGCCCATTACTTAAGCTGTGGTCTTGTTAGAATACGTTAGAATACTTGTTAGAATACTTGTTAGAATCAGTGATAGTGCTTGGGATGAGGACACAGTTGTGTGTACAGATCAGGATGATGACACAGTTGTGTGTACAGATCAGGATGATGACACTGTTGTGTGTACAGATCAGGATGATGACACAGTTGTGTGTACAGATCAGGATGATGACACAGTTGTGTGTACAGATTAGGATGATGACACAGTTGTGTGTACAGATTAGGATGATGACACAGTTGTGTGTACAGATTAGGATGATGACACAGTTGTGTGTACATGGGACCTCTTGAGTTTATCACACATCTCGGGAGAGGAAGACTAACGTCTGGTCAGGCAAAATATACCGATCAGACATGTTAGTCAAGGTCAAGCAAAGTATACTGATCAAGCATGTTAGTCAGGGTCAGGTCAAATATACTGGCTAAGACTCTCACCTTGACTTCCCCGCAGTTCTCCCTGAAAACGGGCTGACAAGGTGAGGTATCGACATGATCCCCGTAGTAGTGAGTGACATGCAGATGAGGCCAAGCATAGCACAACCGTCTCCCTGGTTCATCCTCATCAGCTTGCTCTGGATGTAAGGAAAGCTACGACAACCCGCCACGTAACATCTTTTTTAGGACACACAAAAAAGGAATCCTACTCATTGTGGCCATTTAACAACAACATCACCCATCTCTAATAAGACTCTGTGCTTTTGGGATCAGGGGATGCAGGAGACCTGTCATTTCACACTTTTGTTCGTTTCTTGAGATTCAAGGGCTTTACCTATTTAATATACTGACTTCTTGTCAAACACATTTCAGTAGTCAGGACCATATATGCTGGCGAGATGTAGTCAATAACGTATACTTAGAGAAGCAAAATGCTTTGATTGATTGATTGATTGATTGATAACGACACCCTGTACATTTAATATTCATGTATTGGTTATGTTTGTGTGTCTGCAAAGATAGAAGACATTTAGTTTTGCTTATCTTAAAATGTAATCATTACAAAAATATTTATGTCCTTGTCATGGCACTGTTCTCCTTAGAAGAAATAAAAGCGTATTTGTTCAGCAAATTCCCTTGGCCTGAAGACGAATGAGCTGACAGAAGCCTACGACCCATAGCTGGTCATTTATGTCAGGGTCAGCAAATGATAGCTGACCAAGACCTTTTTCTGACTTCAAGTGGCCTGCCCTGGAAAAAGACTGCACTTGTGCAGCCTGACTAAGAGATTGAAGGGATTGAAGAGGGAAGGCAATCTCAGTTCCAAAAATGCTTTTCTGAAACTGGATGTGTTGCCCTGGAAAACGCAGATATTGCAGTCTCGCTATAAATTACGACACAACATAATAAAACCTCCTTTCTAGGACAAACAACGAAGATGAACAAGCAAATCACCTAGGTGTTACCCAGGTCTAAAAAAATAGCAAAGAATAGCAACAATGTAACCAGCCAGGTTTGTCAAAGGATATCTTCTTCTTCTTCATCGAACGCAGTCAGACAGTAACCATTATTTATTCGAAAAAAGCGGCGGTCATCCTGAGGCTGTCGACACTGCCGTAGAGCTTGTCTTGTGGTTCCACTGGTGATGGCCACATCTGCTCTCTCTGATCCTCGTATGTCGGGCAGTTCTGCAGCAGATGCTCAGCGGTCATTTTCTCGGTACCACACGGGCATTCGTCGGTACCACCTATCTTCAATTTGTTGAATAGGTGGTACCTCAGTCTATTGTGGCCAGTGCGAAGTCTGAAGACAACGACCTGCTCTCTTCTGTTCAACTGGTAATAGGCATCGTTTTTGGTGTAGCCGGTATGTTCAGTTTCCATTTGGTCATGTATCTGGCTTTAATAAGCCGTTTTGACTCTTCGTACGTCATACTAGTATCTGTTTGTGGTAGTCTTGCACCTTCTTTTGCCAGTCTGTCTGCCTCCTCGTTGCCTTGGATGTTGCAGTGTGATGGGACCCACTGTACCACTACCCTTTTTGGTGCGGACTGCTGGCACAGTTTGCAGAGTGCTGCTCTTAAGTCGTTAAGCTCAGTGTTTTTCTGGCTTTTTAGCGCTGTGACTTCGGCCAGACCATCTGTAAGCAGGACTATATGGCTTTCATTTTCTTTATGTGTCCCCATTTCTTCCACTGCCGCCCTCAGTGCCTCTGCCTCCGCTCTGAAATTGCTTGTGTACTTACCAGCAGCGAATGACAGTGTTATTTTTCTGCCATTTGCTAGGTTCAGGAATGCTCCTGCCCCTCCGTTCTGTGTAGTGTTTGTTACAGAACCGTCGGTGTATGCATGGGTCCAGTCCATGCTTGGGTAGTTTTTCGATATAAAGCTTAGGGTAGTATCTCTCCTTTCTTTTTCAGTCTGGCAGTTTTTGTTTCCAATACCTGGTATATTTTCTACCACTTCTGGAAATATATCCTGCCTCCAGGTAGGTTTTCGTACAGTAGTGATGGGCTTTGGTGTTGTTAGTGCGTTTATGGGATCTTCGTGCATCTTTGCTTTGGCTATTTCTGCAAAGTTTCTCCGCTTTAGTTTCCCATTTCCGAAATTGTTTAGTCTCTGGTGCATTGGGTGATCAGTCAGTCTTCTGAGTTTCTCTGACTGCAGCTGGGCTCTGCAGTCTCTTCTATCGGTCATGGGTTGCAGCTTTGTAATCTTTTCAAGTTCTACAATTGGCGTTGACTTCATGCCTCCTGTTATAACTCTCATGGCTTGGTTTTGAAGTTTGTTAACTTTATCGAAGTTCGCCTTTGCTGCTGTTGTCCATGCCGCAATGCCATACTCGAGAAATGGTCTCACTCTTCCAGTGTACAGTTTCTTTAGTATACTTTCGTCTGCTCCCCAGCTTGTGCCAGCAAGTTTCCTCATGATTTGCCATTCTTTCTCTGGCTCTCATTCGGTTTCTCTCGATCTGACTTTTCCATGTCACGCGCCGATCAAATGTGACTCCCAGATAGTTTGGGTTGTCAATTGGCTGCAGGAATTTGCCATTTAGGCTTAATTTTGTGTTTTGGGGTTTGATTGAAAGCGAGAATATTGTACATGTGGTTTTCTCCTCGTTTATTTTGACCAGGTCAAAGGATATGACTTAAGAAGGTTGGATATTGGACTGACACTCGTACAAAATATAGACCACAAGAAATACACCCCATGTTAGAAGCGGGACGACTAAATCAGCTGGTCAACAAAACTTCATTATGTTGTATATATGAAATGGTGTATATATGAACCAACCACAGCATTCATTGACTTTGTAAATTATGAAACAATTGATGAAAAAGTTTCATTCATATGTGCAAAGGCACACATAAAAAGTTTCATTCATATGTGCAAAGGCACACATAAAAAGTTTCATTCATATGTGCAAAGGCACACATAAAAAGTTTCATTCATATGTGCAAAGGCACACATAAAAAGTTTCATTCATATGTGCAAAGGCACACATAAAAAGTTTCATTCATATGTGCAAAGGCACACATAAAAAGTTTCATTCATATGTGCAAAGGCACACATAAATTGTTGTTACTGCAGTAAGTGTAACATGTGCAATGTTCATGACTGAACAGTTCTATATAATTGAGTTGCCCTTGTTATAAAGGGCAGCAATTGTCACTCTCTATATAATTGAGTTGCCCTTGTTATAAAGGGCAGCAATTGTCACTCTCTATATAATTGAGTTGCCCTTGTTATAAAGGGCAGCAATTGTCACTCTCTATATAATTGAGTTGCCCTTGTTATAAAGGGCAGCAATTGTCACTCTCTATATACTTGAGTTGCCCTTGTTATAAAGGGCAGCAATTGTCACTCTCTATATAATTGAGTTGCCCTTGTTATAAAGGGCAGCAATTGTCACTCTCTATATAATTGAGTTGCCCTTGTTATAAGGGGCAGCAATTGTCACTCTCTATATAATTGAGTTGCCCTTGTTATAAAGGGCAGCAATTGTCACTCTCTATATAATTGAGTTGCCCTTGTTATAAAGGGCAGCAATTGTCACTCTCTATATAATTGAGTTGCCCTTGTTATAAAGGGCAGCAATTGTCACTCTCTATATAATTGAGTTGCCCTTGTTATAAAGGGCAGCAATTGTCACTCTCTATATAATTGAGTTGCCCTTGTTATAAAGGGCAGCAATTGTCACTCTCTATATAATTGAGTTGCCCTTGTTATAAAGGGCATCAATTGTCACTCTCTATATAATTGAGTTGCCCTTGTTATAAAGGGCAGCAATTGTCACTCTCTATATAATTGAGTTGCCCTTGTTATAAAGGGCATCAATTGTCACTCTCTATATAATTGAGTTGCCCTTGTTATAAAGGGCAGCAATTGTCACTCTCTATATAATTGAGTTGCCCTTGTTATAGAGGGCAACAATTGTCACTCTCTATATAATTGAGTTGCCCTTGTTATAAAGGGCAACAATTGTCACTCTCTATATAATTGAGTTGCCCTTGTTATAAAGGGCAACAATTGTCACTCTCTATATAATTGAGTTGCCCTTGTTATAGAGGGCAACAAGTGTCACTCTCTATATAATTGAGTTGCCCTTGTTATAAAGGGCAGCAATTGTCACTCTCTATATAATTGAGTTGCCCGTGTTATAAAGGGCAACAACTGTCACTCTCTATACAAGTGAGTTGCCCTTGTTATAAAGGGCAGCAATTGCCACTCTATATAATTGAGTTGCCCTTGTTATAAAGGGCAACAATTATCACTCTCTATATAATTGAGTTGCCCTTGTTATAAAGGGCAACAATTGTCACTCTCTATATAATTGAGTTGCCCTTGTTATAAAGGGCAACAATTGTCACCCTCTGTATAATTGAGTTGCCCTTGTTATAAAGGGCAACAATTGTCACTCTCTATATAATTGAGTTGCCCTTGTTATAAAGGGCAACAATTGTCACTCTCTATATAATTTATTTCTGTTTTAGGCTGTTCTCTTTGAGTTCAGTCCATGAGACTGGTTTTTTCAGGTGTTTTTCTTCCTGTCAACTGTTTTCTTATAGATGTGTGTTCCTGTTAAGTGCTTGCTCAGTTATATTGTTATATTGTTTCCTGAGGGTATGCCACCAAAGTTTTCTCCTGTTAATCTCCAACTGGTGTCTTGTTTTCTTCCCCAAATTGTGTTAGAAATGAATGCTAACTTTTCTCCTCTCCTTTCTTACCTCACACACTGTTTCATTTGACTCTGTCCATCAAGCACACTCTTACACAACTTTCACACATGCCCTCAGGGTTGGACCCTTCCATTGTACTTTGGTTGGGATGACTTCTGAGAAGGCCCAAATTAGCATAGGTACATACAGATGCACACATGCATCCAAGCACTGGTTAGTACCTCCTGATATTGCTTGAAAGGCTGCGGCCCGGGCTGGAAAAGGGCGTACCTCCGCCAGTATAATACAGAGAGGCAAACACTTTTTAAAAAGAATTTTAAAAAACTTAATGCTGACAAATGTGCAACGAGGACATGATTAGAGAATATCTGAACTAGGGATGTGATACTCTAAAATACATACCATGTTTCTGAGCTATAGCCTCAGGCAGATTGGCAAGAAACAAACTATTGCATTTCTGTTATAGAATTAGCATGTCATGATTTCTATACAAGGAGCATTATTTGTTTAAGCATTTGTGTATGGTCTGGCCATGTTATTTGTATGTGTAATGGAAGCTAATTCAGGTTTTTAACTGAACTGGTACTTCCTGTCATCCAAGTGATGCTTTGGTTGAACAGAATAGAACCACTGTGACCTTCCAAGCATGTCAAGAAGGTGACTACAGAAGGTTGTGCATGGGGCTAACATGAGGCCAGCATCACAAATGCTTGAATACAGGCTTCCTGTATACGTGCCGGCTGTAGTGGTGGCCTGATGCTTTGCTTTGAGCAAAAAAAATGAATTGATCAAATAATCAATCAATTAATCTTACTCCATTTGTTTTTGTTCATTTGTGAATTGTAAATATGACCACTTTGTCTTGTATTTGTCTTCTGTTTTACAGTCACAATATATTGTTTGATACTTGAGTATGCTTGTACAAGGGGTGCTCCAAAAGTAATGCCTCCTATTTTATTTCATGAAAGCCATAACAGATAAAAAGAGCTCAATAACACCGTTTGATAGAGCAATGTCATGCCTTCAGAAAAATATTTTTCAACATAGTCACCAGCCTTGGCTGTACATTTTTTTCAACGATCAACAAGAGCATACGCCCCGCGCTCGTAAAATTCTGCACCAGTGGAGGTGGATCCACTGTTTCACAGCTGCCATGACGGCATCATTGCTAGGAAAATGTTGCCAGTGCAGTCCATCTTTCATTGGCTCGAATAGATTGAAGCCAGAAGGCGCTAAATCCGAACTATACAATGTGTGTGGTAGGATAGTCCAGCCAAGACTGACAATATGCTCAACGGTCTTCAAGCTGGTATGAGGCATGGCGTTATCATGTTGCAAGAGACAGGTTGTCTTCTTCTCTGGCCTGACGATGAAAATTTGAGCCTTCAGCTTAGTCAGCGTCACAATGTAACGATCAGAGTTGATGGTTTGTCCAGGTTCCAGGAAATTAAGACGGATTACCTCGTCCCTATCCCAAAAGACAGTGCACATCACTACTCACTGAGGGCTGTGTCCTAAACTGTTTCCTCAATGGGGAACTCACATGTCGCCACTCTATGGACTGCCGTTTTGACTCAAGATTGTAGTGGTGGCATCATTTCTCATCACCAGGGATGATGCAGTCCAGGAAACTGTCACCTTCATCCTCGTAAGGGTTCAACGTCATAACATGAATGTGATGTTGTTTTTGTTTCTGTGTAAGCTTGTGGGCCAACTTGGATCAAATTTTGTGATATTCCATCGTTTTCAATGCACTGAAGTTGATATCCAGCTCCATAGACAGTTCCCTGATTGTTATCCTCTGATTTGCCTGGATGAGCTGATCAAGATCTTCTTCATTGCGTGGTATAACAGCTGTGCATGGCCATCCAGAACGTGCCTTGTCCTTCATGTTGTTTTTGCCACTGCTGAAACACACAACCCACCGCCTCACTGTGTTAACATCCACTGTTTGGTCTCCGTAAACGTTCAGCAAGTGTTGTTCAGGAAAAGTAGATGAATATCAATTGGTGCAACTTTTACACATGGAGGAATTTAATAACGCACTTCTGCTTATAACACACTTCCATGACAAACCCCATTTTGCGGCACCTGTCAGGGGGAAACAAAATTTTACAGATATTGGAGGGAATATTTAAACTTTACTGCCATACTGCCAAAATTCACTTCTGATGTTGTGTGACATCATAATAAAATAGGAGGCATTACTTTCAGAGGGCCTCTCATAAATCGATAATGATGCATCGTGAAAGACCTAGTTAGCCATATTTATTTTCTGTACGTTTCACTTGTCTGATCTTTCAGGTACAACATTGTTCTTCTTTGGGATGGCAATCAACATTCATTCAGACAGCATTCTGCGGAATTTACGAAAACCAGGGGAGAGTGACTACAAAATTCCATATGGTAAGATGAAGTGTAATTGGGAGAGCACAATCTTCATTTTGACCAAACCAACAAGTTGTAACACATACATCTTCATCCAGCCATTTGTTGTGGGGTACAACTCAATCAGGGCCTAATCTGAGCAAGAATTCCCGTTGAAATTCCATGTGCAGAAAAAACATTTAAAACTTTAAAACAAGCTCATCAAGTGAAATGCTTAGGTATAGTCACAACATGAAATGAGAGATACAGCTCAGAAATTAACAAAATAACAAAAAGTTGGTAGACTAACTTGACTGAATCCTTGTGGCTTCTTTCTGGCAAATAGGGCTGCAATACATGCTGGCCTTAACTGAATCCTAGTGGCTTCCTTCTGGTAAATAGGGCTGCAATACATGCTGGCCTTGATTGAATCCTAGTGGCTTCCTTCTGGTAAATAGGGCTGCAATACATGCTGGCCTTGATTGAATCCTTGTGGCTTCCTTCTGGCAAATAGGGCTGCAATACATGCTGGCCTTGATTGAATCCTTGTGGCTTCCTTCTGGCAAATAGGGCTGCAATACATGCTGGCCTTAACTGAATCCTAGTGGCTTCCTTCTGGTAAATAGGGCTGCAATACATGCTGGCCTTGATTGAATCCTTGTGGCTTCCTTCTGGCAAATAGGGCTGCAATACATGCTGGCCTTGACTGGATGGATGCTGGCCACTGATTCTTATTTATTTGCTAGGTTTTTTTCTGAAGGTCAAGCAAGAATAGCATTCAAGAAAATGAAAATCATTTCTTTCAACAAGTCTTTTGTAAGAAAGTGTGTCCTTCAATGACTAAGTAAACTAGATTACGACAGGTCGCAGAGATATAGTTGACGGAACAATCTACAGATTCACATGAACAACTAAGAAGACTAATGAGAGTGTGCTGAGATCGTGTAAAACGTACTGTACACATCACATAAATAGCGCTCAATCTTTGTCATGAGCAGAGGAAAGTTGAAATACTTTGAATTGCTGATAGAAGACAAAGAAGCTGATAAGACAAAGAAGCTGATAAGACAAAGAAGCTGATAAGACAAAGAAGCTGATAAGACAAAGAAGCTGATAGAAGACAAAGAAGCTGATAAGACAAAGAAGCTGATAAGACAAAGAAGCTGATAAGACAAAGAAGCTGATAAGACAAAGAAGCTGATAAGACAAAGAAGCTGATAAGACAAAGAAGCTGATAGAAGACAAAGAAGCTGATAAGACAAAGAAGCTGATAAGACAAAGAAGCTGATAAGACAAAGAAGCTGATAAGACAAAGAAGCTGATAAGACAAAGAAGCTGATTAAGACAAAGAAGCTGATAGAAGACAAAGAAGCTGATAAGACAAAGAACAATGTACAGCGTAGAGAGATCATTTTTCAATTGTAAGTTTTGATGTCAGTATTTTATTTACTTGAGTGTCCAATCTTTTTCAGCGGGCATGTTTGCATATGTGTCTGGTGCTAATTTCTTTGGTGAGATACTAGAGTGGTGGGGATTTGCTGTAGTCAGCTGGACATTGCCTGCATTAAGTTTTGCTGTTTTTACAATGTGCAACATTGGACCCAGAGCTCTTCAACATCATAGGTAAAGATATGCCATGTAGATAGTCTGAAATGTAGCACAAAAGGTCCAGTGACACTTTATGGAATATCAACCCAACAAAACAAAAACAAACAAGTTGACCACTTAGGGCTTTGTCAGGATAAAGATGAAGAAAACAACCAACACACAACCTCACTTACTCTCTCTCTCATTCTTGCTCTTGAGCACTGGAGAAATATATTTGAGTTTAATCTCAGTTATTGTTTCAAGCCATAATTTTGCACATACTTTTATTTTATTATTCATTATTCTTGTTGTTAGAATGAGCACTGTACGTCACCTTCAACATACATTCTTACTGAATATAGAATGTCAATTGTGTATTCTTCTTGTTAGAATGAATGCTGTGCGTCACTTTGAACATATTTTCTCACTGAATAAAGCGTGTCGTGTGCTTTAACACGTTTATATTCTTATTGTTAGAATGAGCGCTATTCTTACTGAATATAGTGTGTTGTGTACTCTTCACTAATTGTCCATGCCTTCAAACTGTCCATTGCTTTAATGTCTTTGTCATGCTCTTGTCTCTTTCTTTTTCCCCCCAGGACTTTGTTATTACATATAACTGATCTCATAACAAGAACAAAACAAGCACCAAACATGGACTGCTTCTTTCTGATGTCAGCCATCTTTCTATATTGTTATCCTGAGGGATAATCTCATGATTCTGATTGGCTGTTCATGAGTCTCTGAAATATTCATCTGTAAAACCAAATTGATTAGGCTGACCTCCAGAGAATTTTTGTTTGTTTGTTCATTAATTGTTCACGAGTCATTTCTAAATGACAGACTTAGCTTTATATATATCACTGAAGAATTCTTTTACTTACATCTATTGGCAAAGATATTTTGCATTCGATGCATTTTCTGCATTCTGCCTAACTTTTTGTTCAATTTCCATATCTCATTTATTAAAAACAACAAAATACGATTAATGTTATAAGAATAATGAACAAAATAAGATCTAAAACAAATGATTGTAATTTTTAAAGTTGCAATTAACAAAAAATTAAAATATCAAAAACTGAAATCACAACAAAGCAATTAATTTTATATTGAAAGAAAATGATAAAAATTGTCCACTATCTATAAGTTTGTATTAATAAATGTTTGTATTTACAGAATATTTAGGTTTTTGTTTAGTTGTGTTGCTAAAGTATATGTTTTGTTTTGTATGTATAAGAAACATGAAACTATACGTTTTTAGCAAATATTATAAACTTACATTAATGAGCCTCATTTTAAATCTATTTCAGATGGTACAAAAACAAGTTTGATGACTACCCAAACAATAGGAAAGCGTTGATTCCTTTTTTATTATAATTAAAAATGTCTGAACAGGTTTTTAAACAAATGTAGTTTGAACTAAAGAGTGTTTCAAGTGGAGATTTAGCTTTGCTAGGCATTTTTTGTTAGACACTACACTAGACATATACACTTTGAGCTGGTTCTCAGAAAATGTGACATTTCTGCTACCAATTTGACTGCAATAATTTATTACAATAAGCCAATCACAACAAATATCATTCAGTTACACAATTTAATGATTAGCATCACTTTTACAGGAATAATTAGAGAATCAAATTGAAGGTTAATGATTCATTATGCAAACTTTTGCTTCTGTGTTTTTTTATAAAAACTAAAAAGTCTTACTTCATGTTGTTATAAGATTGTGTATTCAATTAATGAACATGTCACCATTATTATTGTAAAATTGATTAAACATTAGACTGCTAATAACAGATGTAACAGTCTTCAGCTTCTTTAAAGAAAACAATAGCACACACACAGACATGATACCTAACATTTAACGATAGCACACACATGATACAACACATTTAAAGATAATGATAGCCCACACATGTTACTAAACATTTAAAGATAACAATAGCCCACACATGATACAAAACATTTAAAGATAATGATAGCCCACACATGTTACTAAACATTTAAAGATAACAATAGCCCACACATGATACTAAACATTTAAAAATAACAATAGCACACACACACAGACATGATACCTAACATTTAATGATAACGATAGCACACACATGATACAAAACATTTAAATTTAATGATAGCCCACACATGTTACCTAACATTTAAAGATAACGATAGTCCACACATGATACTAAACATTTAAAGATAACAATAGCCCATACATGATACTAAATATTTAAAGATAACAATAGCCCACACATGATACTAAACATTTAAAAATAATGATATCACACACATGATACTAAACATTAAAAGATAATGATATCACACACATGATATAAAACATTTAAAGAAAACGATATCACACACATGATACTAAACATTTAAAGATAATGATATCACACACATGATACTAAACATTTAAAGATAATGATATCACACACATGATACTAAACATTTAAAGATAACAATATCACACACATGATACTAAACATTTAAAGATAACAATAGTCCACACATGATACTAAACATTTAAAGATAATGATATCACACACATGATACTAAACATTTAAAGATAACAATATCACACACATGATACTAAACATTTAAAGATAACGATATCACACACATGATACTAAACATTTAAAGATAACAATAGCCCACACATGATACTAAACATTAAAAGATAATGATATCACACACATGATACTAAACATTTAAAGATAACAATATCACACACATGATACTAAACATTTAAAGATAACGATATCACACACAGGATACTAAACATTTAAAGATAACAATAGCCCACACATGTTACCTAACATTTAAAGATGGACAAATTACATCTGCTGTTCCAAGACAAAAATGTGTAACACGTGGCTCACTAATAAGTCGATAAAATGCTGCACTTTTGCTGCATTTTAGCAACTATAAATAAGTAACAATTAGTTATTTCTACAAAGTACTTCATTGTTTTTTATCATAGTCATATGTACTACTTCTTTCACATTCTTGCTTCAAGTGAAGCATATGGTTAATACTACAGCTGGCCTCCTTGCAGGAAGCCTGTGTTAAAACATTTAGTAGGCAGTTTAAATTTTAAAGTTTAGCATGATGAGGTTGCTAACAACATGCACCATCTTCTTTAATTTTCTTAAACACCATACTTGGAAGGTTACAGTGGTTCTGTTATTTCCACTTCAGACACCGCTTGATGGATGCATTTTTTGGGTTTTGATTAAAGAGTTACAATTTTGAGACAAATAATTGGGCTTCAGTTGCACACACTTATACATTATAAATTCTTATGCTGATGACATGGGAACCCTGCCTTATCTATAGTCTTCTCTCCTGCATGTAGCCTCATCCAGCCATTAACCTAAATGAATGCCAAGTTGGAGATCAATGCTCACTAATGAGTTGTTGATATTAAGTAAAATATGAAAAACTGTCATTTTATTGATTATGCCAAAAATGCACATTTGAGAATTACAAAATTTACTGACTGGGAAGCCAGTGCACTAACCTGGCCCCCTGAGGCTGGGTCAACTACGGGCCGGTTTGCGATCAGAAAAAAAATCCGTACCAACTTGGGATTGAACCCTGTTCGCCTGACTACGAAGCCGTAATTATTCAACTTGACTCAAAAATGTTAGCAGTTCACAACTTTACTGAATATTTTAGGTAGTGGTGGACTTTTGTTGTACAATTTATAACAAATGTGATTGTTCACACAAATTTTAGTAATAGTTTATTTTCTTCACAGATTTTCATATTGTAGTTTATATACTTCTCATATTATATTTGTTAGTAACTGCCATTACATTTAGGATATAATGTTATCAGTGCTTTCAATGAGTCTCTTATGCACTTTTAGTTGTGTTTGTACTGATATTATCTGCCACTATCCAGTGACAATATACACCAAATGTTGATCACAGTCAATATCTCACTGAATTGAATTTGTTTACATGAAGCTAGATTCACGTCTGCCTCCAGCAGGTTATCCATAGCTCTCAAACTGATACCCTTACTCCTATTCACCAGCCTCCCTTTGACAAGGTGAAATCTGTTCTAACTTATCAGCCACACAGCTCTCCTATCCATGATATCTTCTTCTTTTGTGGTTGTTCTCAATCACTCGCCACCAAGCCCTGAACAGGACTTTGTAAGTAGCAGAATGTGGTCCGGAGAACGGAATGCACTGTGTTGCTAGTTTACAGATTAACAGCAATATTTGCACCTTTCAGTTCGTCACATCCATCTTTGGCGGCACGTGATGTCTTATTCCGCCATCTACCTTATGTCCTCCACTCTGATCCCTCTACATGTAAGGTATTTCCTGGTCCTGCCCTTGTCACTTATAGATGTGACATAAACCTACATGACCTACTTGTCACAAGCTCCATCAAAACTAGCTATAAGGAGAATCTGGACTCCATTCCCTGGAACAACGAGCATGGCTTTGTTACATGTGAATATGTCATATACATATGTTGAGTGGTTTTCCCCAAGGCAGTTTTGATATTATAGAAGGGTTCACCAGCAAGTACCATAATTTCATACATTCAATCATTTGTCACAGGTGTGGCATGACATACATCATTGAGACTAGATTGGAATTACCAGTGTTAGTCCAGTAACACCTCAATGATATCTCAGGCATTCTGGTTCTCTGGCTGCTAACCACTTCAATAGTCCTATTCAGTATTGGAAGACTGACATTAGAATCATGGTATTAATTCTCTTTTGTTGCTCTCTCTCTCTCTCTTTATATATATATATATATATATATATATATATATATATATATATATATATATATAGAGAGAGAGAGAGAGAGAGAGAGGTATATATAATGTTCATATATTCATTTCTTTCTTTTTGTGTGTCTGCATGTGCATATATTTTTGTTTTTCTTTTTTTTTATATGTACATGTGTGCGTTTATATGTATGTGTGAATGTGCGTACTTGTTAATTTATATTCATTTTATAATATGTGGTTAACAAAATTGACAATTTCTTGTTTGGTCTACTTATTCATATGTGACATATGGCGACTCACGCATTTCTGGCAACTTTCTAGGTAATGGCTGCCAACTCCAACCATATTGTATCATTGTTATGTTTTTGTTGTGATTCATTAGTTTTCGTTTGTTCTTTATACCTGATGAAAGTCCTGTGACCGTATTGTTAGTTTCGTTTTGTTTTCGTCCCGGTTCGGTTACTGAGCCATAGCTGTTTAGAAAAATTGACTATTTCAAATTGACACTTTCAGTACTGTTGCAGTTTCAATTAATTTGTTTTTATTGTTTGATTTGTTCTTTTACTGTTCTACTCAGGGGATTTTTTGGGGTCTATACACTAAAAATCATGACCTAATTATTCTTATATTTGCAGTAATATTGTTTTGGGGTTTATGCATTACAAATATATTTGATTTTTGTTTTGGCATAAAAAATTGTCAGCAAGAGAGATTGACAACCTTTACAAGAGTGAAGTAGCAATATGCCAGATTGATCAAGTTTTATATGTCAGAAATATGAAGGGAGTTCAAATGAAAACCTTAAAAGTAGGATAGAAATTAGAAAAACCATGCCTTTATATTGTATCTTGTTAATTTGGTTGCTAAAGATGTCAAGAGTGCCTTGCACATGCCATCACGGTGCAGATGAACAACATGACATCTTAATTGCAGTTAAAAGATGGCCACCTCACTATTGACATACACCAAAGAGGAGCAGCATTCGGTTATCAATTTTTTTTAGCAATGAAAGGGTGAAACCTGTAGAAATTCATCGACAAATGAAGGTCTAGTTGGAAGATATATGCCTTTCACTCTGTGATAGACTGTTAACAACCAGATCAGGCACACTGAGTAGTGACACCAGAGTTGATTGCAGTTGTTGACTGTCTCGTAAAGCAAAATTGCAGATTGACTGTGAATAAAATTGCTGCAGATCTGGACATCAGTCAAGGTTCAGCACATCACATCATTCATGATGTGCTACAGTACCACGAAGTGTTTGCAATGTAGGTGCCATGACAGCTTACTCCAGAATCGAAACAACTAGCGTTGATGCCTGCCAGGAACTTTTGCGATGCTTTGAAGCAATAATTGTTACTGGAGATGAAACCTGAGTTCACTACCACGAGCCTGAAATGAAGATAGTGAGCAAGGAAGGGCACTATCCCTCCTCACCAAAACCAAAAAGTTTTGCACGCAGATATCTGCAGGGAAGGTTATGCTCACTCTTTTGGGATGATTATTTTAGAGCATTACTTGCCCAGGGGGAACACTGTCACCAGTGCCACATATACAGATCGTATCAGGATTCACCTTTGGCCCGCAACCAAATCTAAACGACGTGGACTTCTAAATAAATGTGGTGTTTTTTTACAACATGACAATGCTTGACCCCATACTGCCTATGCAACAACAGCAACCATTGTGGACCTCCCCTTTCAGTGTCTATCACATCCGCTATACTCACTAGACCTAGCCCCAAGGGATTTCCACGTCTCTGGGTGACTAAAAGAGGCATTGGGATGAAAGATTTTCAGGTCCAATGAAGAGGTCCAGCAGGTGGTACATGATTGGTTACACACATGAATCACTTTCTAGGAGCTGGGGGGACTTGCAATGGTGATTATGTCGAAAAATGATACAGTTGTGTTTCACTTTTTCAGAATAAATTTACCAACAAAATATATTTAAGGTCTTCATTTGAAGCCCCCTCATACTTTGTTGCCATTTTTAATGTTTTGTTAAAAATATACTATAAACTATCATTGTCAATGATTTATTGATGAAAACCGTTCAGCTCCATTTGGAGTACATGTTGTCAACAAGTCTGCCTGTTCTCGGTCATCTGTTCTAGCTCTGGCCGCATTTACTGTTTCTTTCATGTTAGTTTCAAGCCCTTATCTTTATCTGTGATTTAGTCTACCTCTACTTCTCTTGTCATGGGAGTTCCAGAACAGAGACTGTCTTGTAATGCTATCAACTGCTCTCCTTAATGTGTGTCCTATCCAATATCAGCATCTTGTCATGTCCTGTTCCACTGATATCTGTCTGGTTCTGTCCAACAGATCCACATTAGTGATTCTGTCATACCACTTCAATCTTGTCTCCCTATTCTGTGCAGCTACCCATTTATAAAAGTCTGTAGCTTTTTTATTGTTGTTTTTGTTGTTCTCCATTTCTCAGAGCCAATTAAAGAACTGACTCTACATTAGAGTTGAATGTTTTTATTTTTGTATTGAACCATAATTTCTTTTGATTTTCCTAAAACAGCTAAAAGCTGGCCTCACCTTAGGTATTCTTATTTTGGTATAACTTAACTTAACTTAACTTAACTTAACTTAACTTCATTATACTGGTTTAGAGTTCTCTATAGAGTCTGTACAGAACCAGTTTATTCCACTCCACCGATGCTGAAAATACTGTGAGCATCCAATCTATTCTTGAATGCATTTACTGACTCTGCCTCCACTACATCCTGCGGCAATGCATTTCAAGAATTCACCACTCTCTGACTTGAAACATATTTCCTAATATCTAATCTGGACCTGTGTTTAAACAATTTGTAGATGTGCCCTCTTGTTCTTGTAGCTGGTGGTTTTTTTAAAACTTGGTATAGTCTAATTTATCCTTTCCATCGATTAATTTATACACTTGTATTAATTCACCTCGAATTCTTCTCTGTTTGAGACACTGAAGACAGTTTCTTTTAGTCTCCCCTCATAACTATAATTCTGAAATTCCGCAATAATTTGTTTAGCTCTTTTTTGTATCTTTTCCAGAATGTTTATATCCATTCTACGATATGGACTCCACACTTGAACACTGTACTGTAATTTAGATCTCACCAATGATTTATATAGTTTGACTATTACTTCCTTGCTCTTATGTGAAATCTTTCTTTTTATAATGCCCAACATGACATTGGCCTTTTTTCACTGCCACCTGGACTTGCTGCCGCACCTTTCCAGTATGATCTATCATAACTCCTGGATCTCTCTTCCTTTTTTTTTGTCCTAATATTGTTCTCACCCATCATGTAATTATATTCATTATTGAATCTTCCCATGTCTTTATATGTACCCCTGCTTTATCTACATTGCTATCAAGATTTATGAATTATTCCACATCTTGTAGGAGTGTATCTTCCAACATAATCTGATTGTTGTTAAGTTGCATTTATTCTCATAATCCTTGCTCTTTTCCTAGTGTATTCTCAGTTCCAATTTCTGTGAACTCTCATCAAGTATGCACATTTTATTTTGCATCTGTTTGCTGTTATGGGACAGAAGAGTCAAAATCATCTGCAAAGTCTAGATAGTCAAGTTTTTGTGTGAAACTCAGTTGGATTCTATTTTTGTGTGTTGATATTGTTATCTTCATAATTCAGTTAATATTAAGCAATAAGAAATGGTGATAAAAGAAATATATGCCGATCACCAGTTCGTATCTCAAGGGCTCAGAAAGCCGACCTTCATGTAGATCTCTACATTTCATATCTTCAAATGTTTTCTTAATTATGTTTGTGAGCGTTAGGGCACTCCATAGTGGCTGAATAGGTTTCAGAGTGATTCTCTATCTAAGCTGTCAAATGCTTTTTCAAAATCTACAAATCTGATATAAAGTGGTGAGTTCCATTCCACACTTTGTTTAACTATTATTCTCGTGTAGCTATCTGATCTGCACAGGACTTATTAATATTGAAAGCTTGTCTGTTGTTTCTCCCTGCTGTTTGTCTATGGTCTCTTCTTCTTCTGCGTTCGTTCTCAATCTCCTGCTACCAAGCTCTGAACAGGGCTTTGCAAGTAGCAGGATATAGTCCGGAGAACGGAATGCGTTGTGTCGCTAGTTTACAGCTTGACTGCAATATTTGCACCTTTCAGTCCGACACATCCGTCTTCGGCAGAGTGTCTATGGTCTAATTTAATCGCTCTATTATGATCCTGTTCAACATTTTCCCAGGCACTGATAATAACATTATTTCTCTATAATTTATACACTGCTGCAGATCTATCATCTTTGGCAACGTAACTACATAGCCTTCCTTCCAGTCAGCTGGTCTTCTTCTTCTCCTCCTCTCTCCTAAACTTTACGAAATTGTTCTATTGAAGTGTAAATGTCTGCTTTTATTGCTTACGCTAGAATATTATCTGGGTCAGTGGTCCTACCATCTCTGAGAAACATTATGACTTTCTTTATTTCTTCTTTGTTTGGTTTCTCACATTTTACTTGCAATTCTGTTTCAGTTAAGTGTTTGTGGGATCGTGTGGAGCTGATCTATTTCAAAGTTCTTCAGAATGTTTTGCCCATTTTTCCATCTGCCTGTTTGCATTGCTAAAAAAATTTCCTTCCCTATCTTTAATAAAGCCATTTAGTTGCTAATATTTTTCTCTTAATTTCAATGAGCTGTACAAAAATTTCCTTTTGCTGCAGCTTCTTCTGTCTCTCTTGCCAACTCATCAATATATCTATTCTTGTCTCTTTTGATGACCTGTCTTATTTTTATGTTGGCTTTCTTATTTATGTGATAAGCCTTGGCTCTAGTGTTTCTGGTTTAACATCTGTTCAAATCTTCCTTCTTAATTTCTACTTCTTGTTTGTGCTTTAGTTTCTATTGTTATCCATGTTATGTGTTGGTGTTCTCTTTGCCCTAAAACTTATTCAGAAGTCTCATTCCATATATTCTGTTGCCAGTGTTTTTCAGCATCCTCCATTTCACCAGGTGTTGTAACACATGCTGCCTATTTTACATCGTGACTTAACCTTTTGTTTTCCAGATTACAAAATTATGTCTATTTCCTGAATCTGCATCATTTTTCAGCACGACATGCCCCGACGTAGTTGTAGATTTTTAGTACTTCTAATTTTTTTTTAAAGTGTGTGTGTGTCTAGATATAAAACTTAACTTAACATCTTTATACTGGTTTAGAAGACTCTAAAGATTCTATATACAACCAGTTTCTTGGAGGGTGGTTTTTTTACTGATGTGCAAGTCCATCTAAATAGACTCAAACACTAGAGCTAAGTAGACTCACAGCCAGTTAGGCGCCATCTATAGCTACTTTTAACAAACATCCTGGAGAAAGTTACAAGGTATGTTAAGTCTACTTTTTTAAATTTCCAACTGCCAATGAATTTTTAACGTGCTCAACATTGAACACGGAGTCTGATCTCACTACCCAGAGATCAGGAATTTTTACCAGAAGATTCACGTGAAAAAAATCCCAGTCTCCGCCGTGATTCGAACACACGACCTCTGGCACCCGAGGTGGACACCTTACCTTGAGACCACTGAGTCCCCATATATTAGTAAAGAACTTGTTGGTGTTATTGTGTGTATGTTAGTTTCTGAGATACAAGAAGATGAAGGTGATAGCGGTGAAAAATGGCCCGAACATATAGGCTCACCGGATAGCGACCTCCCTTGGTTAAACAAAAAAATAAAAAAATTGCAGAAAAATGTACTAATACTATTATCAATGTTTACCGTAATGGCCATGTCTGTCACTTTGACTATATGTGTAATTATTGTATCTACATAAACAAACTAAATAGATCTACCTCAGAAAAATCTGTTGCAGAAACTTAACTCCCCCATTTTCAATAATGGGTGAATCTTCAATTCCAAATAAAAAACATAAGAAATCCTTTCCAAAATCTAAAACAAATTAAAAGATTATCATTGTTTTCGTCTAACCATACGTGACAGAAGTTGGAACTCTCTACAATCAAAAGAGCAGTATGTTCAGCTGTTTCTATGGCATTAACCCGGTAGTTTGTATACAATAAAGTGATGACCCTAGAGCTGGCAGTGTGCGAAGACAGTGGAACGGAGCCAATTCGGCACAACCTCACGCCATTCTAACGGAAAAGGTTCAAATGTATCTTGTACGTCGTCTGTCCTGAGAAATCTCACATTAAACTGCTTTCTCTGTTTACATGTTATTGTGTATCTTAAGTTTCATCATTATTTTAACTGTCAGAAGTTGGTGGTTTGATACCACATCTGCTCCTTTATATACGTGAACATCGTGTAATGATGATCTGAACTCTTATTTATACTTGTATGTTCAATCTGGTTTTCTGACCCCTGGGGTTGACACCCATATTGCTTTGTGTATCCTTTTATGTGCCACAAATCACCAGTTGGTTTAGAACATAGAAGTCCATAAGTAACTCCATTTTAATTTTTAGTCTCCATTCCATGTTTGCCTCTTTTGATTTGTGATATTTTGAAGTCTGCTGCAAACATTTCTCCATGGCATTGGATAATGTGTATCTTTATATTTCTTTTTCCTTTTGGCAATTTTGGAAGTAGCTAGTACCATTCTGTGTCCTATTGCCTCCCATTATATAAGTGCCTTTTGCACCACTGTTGATAGCATTAGGACATCTTCGCTATAGTGTGCACCTTATTCACTGTGCCCTGTGAACAGCAACATTTCCTGCCTGCACAGTTTCCTCTCAACTCCTTTTCCCCTTGTTACAGGTAGTCCCGTGATATTAACGGTAGTAGTTTTTAATGTCCACAGCCCACCTGTACTGTCTAAACATGTTGATACATTCTATGAACATTCCATCTATCAAATATGGTGGTTTTTCTTAGATAAAAACAGGTACATCAGGGATGCAGATTACCGCTGTCTTCTCTCAAATCAATCAATACATTGTCAGCTCACTGTAGAACATAGGTGTTAAACATATACATGTCAAAGTTATCAAATCTTGACCTGTCCATTTGTGTTTATATTTTTGTGGCTTAAAGTTCCTACATGTCAATCCTCATTAATTGCCTCTTGTGATGTGTCATTTGCCCTCCTTACAGAGGACCCTCTTCTGTCATATTTGGCTGAGTTGTATAATTCTATTTAGTTGATGTCCCAGTTTTTTAGGCTGAACATATCAACATAATAAAAATGTCAAAAGAACACGTAACATTAGCTTCATACATGCTCCAAAAGAGAGTAGAAAAGGGAGAGAACTGAACAAAAGAATGGAGACTGAAATAAACCACTCCAAAACCTCTACTAATTCTTTTCTCTCTTCTCTACAAGCAGAGACAATAACAATAAAGATAGGAAACCAACAAATACCTCAGTTGGACGGACCCACATTCCTTGGAGTCATATTTGTCTCAAGACATTTGACATAGACATTTTGACGAATACTAACACTATTTGCATATATTTTGTATGTCTCTTGATTTGTGTACTATAGTAGCTATTGATGTCTTCATTAACAAATATTTGTAAGTTTCTTGTGGAACGGTCCAGATAACAAACAGCAGTGTTGTAAATTTGTGCTTTCAAAACAAAAGTAGTTAGGGAAAAGATGAAAGAGATCTCAGTGTGTTTAATTGTCCCACATAAATGGCAATGTAAATCTCTTGGTGTGTTTAATTGTCCCACATAAATGGCAATGTAAATCTCTCGGTGTGTTTAATTGTCCCACATAAATGGCAATGTAAATCTCTCGGTGTGTTTAATTGTCCCACATAAATGGCAATGTAAATCTCTCGGTGTGTTTAATTGTCCCACATAAATGGCAATGTAAATCTCTCGGTGTGTTTTAATTGTCCCAGATAAATGGCAATGTAAATCTCTCGGTGTGTTTTAATTGTCCCAGATAAATGGCAATGTAAATCTCTTGGTGTGTTTTAATTGTCCCACATAAATGGCAATATAAATCTCTCGGTGTGTTTAATTGTCCCACATAAATGGCAATGTAAATCTCTCGGTGTGTTTTAATTGTCCCAGATAAATGGCAATGTAAATCTCTCGGTGTGTTTTAATTGTCCCAGATAAATGGCAATGTAAATCTCTCGGTGGTGTTTTAATTGTCCCAGATAAATGGCAATGTAAATCTCTCGGTGTGTTTTAATTGTCCCAGATAAATGGCAATGTAAATCTCTCGGTGTGTTTTAATTGTCCCAGATAAATGGCAATATAAATGTACCATTTGGTGGTTGGTACACAGCAACGTTTATTTTTTTTTTTACATTTATTATTATTTTATAAATGAAATGACCATTTATTATTTCACTACAAAATTTTGTTTCAGCATTTAATGAAGTGGCTGATAAATCTAGACTGAAGTGATGTCAAGCTTTGAAGTGATATGAAAACTTCAAACATCACATTGTAATTGTTACATTTGATATGCTGTGGCACTGCTTACATGTTATATGCTGATATATATATTATATAGAGTGTGTATTTATATAGCCACGCACAGACAGTTTTCCAGCACAGACTGCCAAATCTTGTTTTGTAGTTGTAGAGTCAAGCTTCTGTTAGTCTTGTATTTTATTATGACATTCCTAGTGAAAGTGTTCATTTCCAATGTCTTTTCCCTGAAAGAAGTTTTTTAAGCAAATGAAACCCTTAATAATTTTAAGAGGTAAAACGTTTTTAAAAAAAACATACTAATATTTCATTTGAGTAAATCTCGACATTTTCAATTTTATGAGATTTGGAAACCTTTTAACTAAGATTTTCTCTAGACAACAACTTTATTATTTTATGAGACAAAATTTGGGCTTGGCCTGGCTCAACATGATTTACAAGTTGTGTTTAGTACCCGTTGCCCAACGAGCGAAGAACATTGAAAATTTCCATTTGAGATCAAATCCACAATGCAGAGATCAAACATCGAACTTCCTTCTCTGACATCATAGATGTCGAGCTGTTACGAAAATACAGATGAGCCAGACATGTGGTACGCATGTCGGATAACAGATGGACACGTAGAGTGACGTGGTGGTGTCCATACAACTTTAGCTGCCCTTGTGGGCGACTGAGGATGAGGTGGAGAGATGACATAATGGAGGCCCTGGACCCAACATGGTACACCAAGGCAAAAGAGCGAAATGAGTTTACTCAACATTTGGCTACGTGGCATCAGACACACATGCCTGATTGAATATCAGGATTTTTAGATTTTTTAGTGAGTTTAGTATCCGAGATATTATTTCTCCTGTCAGTACACACCATGCAATTTATCTAACATTTATAAACATATTCTGCCATTCAATAAAAACACTACAAAAACATTACAGCCCATTTGCTCATAGGTTCTGTAACATTCAAGAAATGTTACAACTAGGTGTCTCCTAGGTTCTGTAACTTTCAAGAAATGTTACAATAAGGTGTCTGCTTCTTCTTCGTTCATCCTCAGATCAAGGTTCCGGTTTCTTTTACAAAGGACAACGTTGTTTGTAAGGCTGTTTCATCTCCATCCAGCTTCTGTCTCATATCTGTCTCACGAGGCCAGTATTGTTCTCTCTTTTCCTCCGTGAGCATGCAGCTTTATAGGATATGTTCCACAGTCATGATATGCCCCACACATGGGCACCTGCCATCTGTCGTAATCCACATTTTGTTGTAAAGATGACTCTTGAGTCTGTTATGCCCAGTTCTCATTCTGAAGATGATGACTTGCTCTTCTCTAGTTAAGTTATAGTAGCTGTCTTCTTTTCGGAAGTCGGGGTGTTGATCAGCCCATTTTACCCTGAAGTTGGCTTAATTATGGTCTTGGCTTCATTATATGTGATACTCAGGTCTGTTTGTGGGGATGCTCCTCCACTTTTTTGCTAGTTTGTCTGCAGCTTCATTGCCTTCAATATTGCAGTGGGATGAGATCCACTGTATGACTAACCTTGGGTGTTCTGGTCAGAGCTGTGTCAGGGAGAACATACATTGCTCAAGATCTTCAACTTTGTGTTATTTTAGTGCTGCTATTACTGGTCAGGAATACTATGTTTTCTTGTTGGATATCTTTATCTTGGATTACAAGCTCAGCTGCGGGCTTCAGTGCCTCTGCTTCTGCACGGAAATTACTGGAATATATTCCCGTAGTTAAAACTCAAGTTTTTTCTTCTCCCTTCCTTAGTCTGTAATAGACCCCTCCACCACCATTGGATGTGGCTTTGTTAGATGAACCATCTGTATATACGTGTGTCCATGTTGCTGGTGGATATAGTCTCCTAAGATATTCTTCTGTGATAAATTTCAATAAAGTGTCTTATAGGTTCTGTAACTTTCAAGAAATGTTACAATAAGGTGTCTTATAGGTTCAGTAACTTTCAAATAATGTTACAATAAGGTGTCTCATAGGTTATGTAACTTTCAAGAAATGTTACAATAAGGTGTCTTATAGGTTCTGTAACTTTCAAGAAATGTTACAATAAGGTGTCTCATAGGTTCTGTAACTTTCAAGAAATGTTACAATAAGGTGTCTTATAGGTTCTGTAACTTTCAAGAAATGTTACAATAAGGTGTCTCATAGGTTCTGTAACTTTCAAGAAATGTTACAATAAGGTGTCTCATAGGTTCTGTAACTTTCAAGAAATGTTACAATAAGGTGTCTCATAGGTTCTCTAACTTTCAAGAAATGTTACAATAAGGTGTCATAGGTTCTGTAACTTTCAAGAAATGTTACAATAAGGTGTCTCATAGGTTCTGTAACTTTCAAGAAATGTTACAATAAGGTGTCTTATAGGTTCTGTAACTTTCAAGAAATGTTACAATAAGGTGTCTCATAGGTTCTGTAACTTTCAAGAAATGTTACAATAAGGTGTCTCATAGGTTTTCTAACTTTCAAGAAATGTTACAATAAGGTGTCTTATAGGTTCAGTAACTTTCAAATAATGTTACAATAAGGTGTCTCATAGGTTCTGTAACTTTCAAGAAATGTTACAATAAGGTGTCTTATAAGTTCTGTAACTTTCAAGAAATGTTACAATAAGGTGTCTTATAGGTTCTGTAACTTTCAAGAAATGTTACAATAAGGTGTCTCATAGGTTCAGTAACTTTCAAATAATGTTTCAATAAGGTGCCTCATAGGTTCTCTAACTTTCAAGAAATGTTACAGCTGGGTTTTTTATATAACAACAACAACACATTTAATACAAAATCCTTGTAGGTATCTTTCATAAAACTCAAATAAATGTAGTTGCTATAAACCACCCAACGCCAAGTACTTTATTTTCACCGCTATTGACAATACTTTCACACGCTTGTATACAAAGAGTTCACGATAAGTTGACTAAAAATGAAACCTTCCTGTATGTTTTTTTGCCTCACGCTTGCATTTTGTGTCACACTGGTTGTGGGAGTTTCCCACGAAGAGGATTGAATGCTACTCCATTTTTATTCATACTCAATTCTTTATTAGCCATAATTTTATGTGCAAAGCAATGAGCAATGTTTGACTGCATTTAATTCTGGTTTGTGTTTTATGACACTATTAAACTACTACAATCCAATATCATTTTGTAAAATGTTTCTGAATTAAACAAAGGAAAAGAGACTCCAGCCTCCAGCATGTGAAATTTGTGGATGAAGTCTGTGGAAAGCAAGAAGAATACGTTCTAGTGATTCAGGACAAGATTCATTTCTGGTCCAAGATTTTAGGGAAAATATTAACTAATTTTAAATGTTTCATTTACAAATAAAACGTGAAGGATAGAACAGCTGTGTATGATATGTGTACTGGTCACAGAGATTTGATGTGTCTCTGAAGAATGTATACTGGTCACAGAGATTTGATGTGTCTCTGAATTATGTGTGCTGGTCACAGAGATTTGGTGTGTCTCTGAAGTATGTGTACTGATCACAAAGATTTGATATGTCTCTGAAGCTTGTAGATTAGGTCAGACCCGTTGTCCTCATTCATTGTGTTCCTTTACTTGGTCCTATACCAATTGTGGATGAGTGTATTAGTCTCACTGTAGTGTAGTATGTAGCTGAGTTGCTTCATCTTCTCTCGAGCCCATGTCGTGGCTTCATGTTTTCATTCCTTGTGATTACACAGTGTGACCAAAGCCATTGCAGGGCAATAGATGAGGTCCCTTTGCAATTTGTTCAGTTCAGATCTGATCTCACTCAGCATGTATCGTTTCTGTTGTTCATACCTTCTATGGTCACCCAAGGCCTGCATTCATCACTTTGTTTAGTTGTTCAGTGTCTGTTTTGCATACTGAGGATGACATGCTCACACCTGCTTTTTCAAGTCTAAACCTGGTACTTTAGTTGAGGGAATGTTAATAACAACGTCTTTATACTGGTTTAGAAGACTCTGCAGAGTCTGTACACAACCAGTTTCATGTACATTACCTTCCTCTAAAAGCTATGGGCATCTAATTTATTCTTAAATGCATTAATTGTCCCTGCCTCCACTACCTCCTGTGGCAATGCATTCCAAGCATTCACAACTATCTGACTAAAAAAATATTTCCTAATATCTAATCTAGACCTTTCTTTAGTTAATTTGTAGCTATGCCTTCTTGTTCTTGTAGGTGGTTGTATTTTGAAAACTTGTGATAGTCTAATTTATCAGTTCCTCTGATCATCTTATAAACCTGTATTAAGTCACCTCAAATTCTTCATTTTTCTAGACACTGTAGACTGGTTTTTCCTTTGAACTATAATTCTGGAATTCCACTATCAGCTTTATCGCTCTTTTTTTGTATTCTTTCCAGCATGTTTATATCCCCTCTATGATAAGCATTCCACACCTGTACACAGTACTCCAATCTAGGTCTAACTAATGCTTTATACAGTTTGACTTTCACTTCCTTGCTCCTATGTTTAATATTTATTTTTATCATAACAAACATTGCATTTGCCTTTTTCACTGCTACCTGAACTTGCTCACTCACCTTACCTGTTTGATCTATTATAATCCCTAGTTCCCTTTCCTTATCTATCTTTCTAATATTGTTCTCGCACAATCTGTAATTATGTTCCGTATTGGATCTACCCATGTGGATGACTGTACATTTATCTACATTAAACTCTATTTTTCAGCTTATAGACCATTCTTGAATTTTATCTAAATCCGACCTCAATATATCCACTTCTGATTTAGATGAGACACTACTGCATATTTTTGTGTCATCAGCAAATTGTGCAATCATGGATCCCATATCAATGTCCAAATTGTTTATATATATCAAGAACAAAATTGGTCCCAAAACCGAGCCCTGTGGCACTCCACTTTTCACTTCACACCACTCAGAGTACTCATTTATGCCCACATTTTCTCTTCTTCTCGTTAACCAATTTTCAATCCATTTGGCAACTTCTCCACCAATTTCATGTGATTTTAACTTACAAAATAATCTTTTATGAGGTACTCTATCAAAGGCCTTTGCAAAGTCCAGATAAATAACATCCACTGGCTCCCCTTTATCATTTTAGTAACCTCCTCCATGAATTCTAATAGATTTGTTAAGCATGATCTCCCTCTAGTAAACCCATGCTGACTATTTCTGATTAGATTAAATTTGTCTAAATGCATTACAATGTTTTCTTTGATTATTGACTTTAACAATTTACAGACTATGATTGTTACACTTACCAGTCTATAATTTGCTGGATCTGATTTTTTACCCCTTTTGAAAAAGGGTAATACTTTTCACTCCTGTGGAACAATCCTTTTTGCAAATGATTGAGAACATAATATAGCCAATGGTTTTGGTAGTTGGTCGCTAATTTCAAACAGCAATTTTGGATGAATACCATCTTGACCTGGACATTTATCCACTTTCAACCCGTCCAATTTTTAAAAAACCATTTCCTCTGTAATACAGATTGATCTTAATCTCGCTGTATCCATGTCTCTTTGAAAGATATCTACATGCTCTGGGATCTTGGAGCAGTCCTCTTTTGTGTAGACTGTGCCAAAGTACTGATTGAGTAGATTAGCTGCCTCCCTATTCTCACTTATTATTTTTCCCTTGCTATCTATGAGAGGGCCTACTTTGTCTTTTGTTTATTTCTAGCATAATAAAAGAAGCTTTTACTGTCAGTCTTGATCCTCTGAGCAATTTTTTTTTCTTTCGAAGTCTATTTTTGTTGTTTTATTCACTTTCTGAGATATGCTCTGCTTGTCCAAATATTTTAAATATGCTTTTTTTTTTATTTACCTGCCTTTATATATTTTTTCCATGCTTTATTTTTAGCTCTTCTACATTTAACTACAAATCTAGTTATCCACTTTTTACGCTTGGGGTTTACCTCCCTACATGGAACACATTCCTCTTTTAGCTTTTCTAGAACTGTTTTAAAACTCTCCCACTCTTGTTCTACTTCTTCTTCTTCGTACGCAGTCAGACAGTAACCATTATTTTTTTGAAAAAAGCGGCGGTCATCCTGAGGCTGTCGCCACTGCCAAAGAGCTTGTCTTGCAGTTCCACTGGTGATGGCCACATCTGCTCTCTCTGATCCTCGTATGTCGGGCAGTTCTGCAGCAGATGTTCAGCAGTCATTTTACCAGTACCGCACGGGCATTCGTCGGTACACCCTATCTTCAATTTGTTGAATAGGTGGTACCTCAGTCTATTGTGGCCAGTGCGAAGTCTGAAGAAAACGACCTGCTCTCTTCGGTTCAACTGGTAATAGGCATCGTTTTTGGTGTAACCAGTATGTTCTGTTTCCCATTTGGTCATGTATTTGGCTTTGATAAGCTGTTTTGACTCTTCGTACGTCATACTAGTTTCTGTTTTTGGTAGTCTTGCACCTTCTTTTGCCAGTCTGTCTGCCTCCTCGTTGCCTTGGATGTTGCAGTGTGATGGGACCCACTGTACCACTACCCTTTTTGGTGCGGACTGCTGGCACAGTTTGCAGAGTGCTGCTCTTAAGTCATTAAGCTCAGTATTTTTCTGGCTTTTTAGCGCTGTGACTACGGCGAGAGCATCTGTAAGCAGGACTATATGGCTTTCATTTTCACTGTGTGTCACCATTTCTTCCACTTCCGCCCTCAGTGCCTCTGCCTCCGCTCTGAAATTGTTTGTGTACTTACCAGTAGCGAATGACAGTGTTATTTTTCTGCCATTTGATAGGTTCAGGAATGCTCCTGCCCCTCCGTTCTGTGTTGTGTTTGTTACAGAACCGTCGGTGTATGCATGGGTCCAGTCCATGCTTGGGTAGCTTTTCGTTATGAAGCTTAGGGTAGTATCTCTCCTTTC
The DNA here is from genome assembly GCA_036924085.1 of Ariolimax columbianus. Classification (NCBI taxonomy): domain Eukaryota; kingdom Metazoa; phylum Mollusca; class Gastropoda; order Stylommatophora; family Arionidae; genus Ariolimax; species Ariolimax columbianus. Next base: position 4,647,292 of record JAVGWX010000013.1, read on the forward strand.
TTTTTCAGTCTGGCAGTTTTTGTTCTCAATACCTGGTATATTTTCTACCACCTCTGGAAATATATCCTGCCTCCAGGTAGGTTTTCGTACAGTAGTGATGGGTTTTGGTGTTGTTAGTGCGTTTATGGGATCTTCGTGCATCTTTGCTTTGGCTATTTCTGCAAAGTTTCTCCGCTTTAGTTTCCCATTTCCCAAATTGTTTAGTCTCTGGTGCATTGGATGGTCGGTCAGTCTTCGGAGTTTCTCTGACTGCAGCTGGGCTCTGCAGTCTCTTCTATCGGTCATGGATTGCAGTTTTGTAATCTTTTCAAGTTCTCCACTCTTGTTCAACATCTGTTCCTCCGACAATATCTTTCCAGATTATGTGGCTCGCTGCCTGTTTCATATTCTTAACATCTGCCTTAGAGCAGTCGTATGTTTGCGTGTTTATATTTACTTCTTTACCTGCAATAAGTTCCCAACGGATGATTTGATCGTCACGGTAACGTTTTCAATCATATTTTCCTCTATAGTAAAAACTAGGTCGAGTGTGTTTTTGCCTCTGGTGGCTGCTTCTACATGTTGAATTAAAAAATTGTCAGTTATGCACTTAACAAAAGGTTTTGACTCTACAAGTGCTTCTGCCATATCCCATTTTATTTCTGGATAGTTGAAATCTCCCATTAATAATAATTTCCCTTTACTTGCCTTTGCTATGCTACTAATCAGCTCCTTATCTTCCTCTTTTTGACTTGATGGACATCTATAGCATACCCCAATCACTGTTTTTTCACCCCCCACTTTCTATTTCTCCCCATACACTTTCATTTGTATTACCACATGATAAATCATCTTTGATTGTTATATTAACTGAATTTGTACAGTATAATAAAATGCCACCTTCCTTAGCCTTGTCTCTAACTACCCTATCTTTTCTTAACATTGTATATCCCTCTTATTTCAAGTTCACTATCTGCAATGTCCTCGTGTGTCCATGATTCTGTTAACCCTATTATATCTTGTTTTTCTTCTTCTACATACAGTTCTAATGCTTCTCACATTTGCATAAATACATTTTAGTTTGTAATTTTGTTGTTTTTCCACTTTTTGCTTTCAATTTATTTTTTATTGTTGCTTTTCTACTGCTTATTTCACACTTCCCTGACCCAAACTTTCCCCTTTGACTACATCCTCTATATTACACTATTGTAGGCCTATCTTTAGTCTCATACTTCCATAGGCCTTACTAGTTAAAATTTGTAACACAATGATTAAACATATACTTTGCTACAACATGCTGTCCTATCTCATTTAGATGTAAACCTCTCCTAACATTTTACTTGTGTCTACTTTCACATAAATAAATTCCATTCCTATTTCTGCACACATCACCTGTAACCTAAGGTTGATAACTATTACCTTACTATCTAGATAGTCTGACCCATCTGCTCTATCTAAAATGCCCATCATTGTGACCTTTCTTAATTTTTTTCCTTAAGTGTTCCCATAAGACTTTTGTATCTTTTCATAATTATTTCTGTACTATCTCTCTTTACATTATTAGTTCCTATCAATACCACAACATGACTGTCTGTTCTGTCATCTATCCCCTTTATTCCCTCAATTTTTTGCTCCCCCAATATCCATTTTTTCTAACATTTTGTGTTGTTTAGACAAATGTCTGCCAACCTCTCTCACCATTGAATCTCCTACTACCAATATTGAACTCTCACTTATATTTGTATACTTTTCTGCAAAGCTCTCTGCCATGTGGACTGTTTCCTCACTAAAATCTCCCTTACTTCCAATTCCTGTTACTTTCTCCAACCCATACCTGACAGACAACCCATACCTGACTGACAACCCACACCTAACTGACAACCCATACCTGACTGACAACCCACACCTAACTGACAACCCATACCTGACTGACAACCCACACCTAACTGACAACCCACACCTAACTGACAACCCATACCTGACTGACAACCCACACCTAACTGACAACCCACACCTAACTGACAACCCATACCTGACTGACAACCCACACCTAACTGACAACCCCTACCTAACTGACAACCCATACCTGACTGACAACCCACACCTAACTGACAACCCACACCTAACTGACAACCCATACCTGACTGACAACCCACACCTAACTGACAACCCACACCTGACTGACAACCCACACCTAACCGACAACCCACACCTAACTGACAACCCCTACCTAACTGACAACCCATACCTGACAGTGGTTTTAATTTTATCACCTCGACTACCCAACTGCAGCTTCTTGCAAATTTCTTTCATTTTCTCTCATCTCACTTCTATTTTGATCTGCCTCTTTTCTATCTTCTCCAATCTCTTCTAACGTTCCCTAATATCACTCTCCATTCTAGCCTGTCTCTCTTCTACTCTACATAACCTACATCAAACATTTACTTCCTCTTCCAACGTTGTATCTAACCCTACACTAATACAAACATTGCTGTCACACAATCTGACCTTTCCTTTCTTCGTAGCATTTCGTCTGGTCTTAGGTCAGGTCATCCCGTAACCGATGAGGTACACATGAAGACATCCTCATAACCCCACCCCACCCTTCTCTGTCAGTGGCCACTGCCTGTGCCTCTTCTGGTCGGAGATTGGTCCATTCTTTTTTTGTTGTCCTCCCACTCTTTTTGGGACGGCCTCTTCATCGTCTGCCATGCACCTTTCCATGGAGGATCATATTTGCAAGACCATTTGATCTCGATATGTGACCGTACCAAGCGAGTTTCCTTCTTTTGACAGTTGCCAAGAGGTCTTCAAAAGGCCCTATTGCTGTTGTAATTCTATTTCGTATTTCCTCATTTGTAACTCGATCTTTGTACGTGACGTTTAAAAGTCTTCGGAAACATCTCATCTCCAAGGCCTGTATCCTTCATTGAAGGTCAGCTCTAACTGTCCATGTCTCACAAGCATAGAGGAATATTGACAGGACCAGTGTACGCATTAATCTGATTTTCCTGCATAGTGCTAACAGTTTATCTTGGTCTTAGCAGCCATACTAATTATGCTATTTATTACCGTTAGCCAATAAGTTATACTTATACCTAATACAATGTATACTTGTTTAAGCAACACCAAAAATCAAATGTTGCTGGTATGTACCTTACAACGATCTATCGCTACTACTCGGCCTAAACTAAATTTACTGTAACTACAGCTCACTATGCCACGCTATTTAATTCTGTCAAGTCACTAACTATATGTTACAACCAGACCACTATATCTGAAAATACGTATGCTACAGTAAACTACAATTACAACTACGTTATTATTACACAAATTAATTATCAACACTAATACTTATTTGGAAATATAGATCTCTGTACTGTCAATTCGAATCCACCACCACCATCACACTTGTTTAGAAGACTGCAGAGTCTATATATAACCAGTTTCATTTACATTTCCTTGTATGCTATCTCTAATGGCTATCCCAGGTAAAGTTCAATGAATCTGAACCTAGTACTTTAGTTGAGGAAATGTTAATAAATGTTTGTTCCTCTCTTCCTACCTCACTCTGTTTCATTTGACTTTGTCCAACAATCACACTCTTGCACACGCGCAGGGTGAGACCCTTCCATTGCACTTTGATTGGGCTGGCTTCTGAGAACGCACAAACCTAGCATATGTACATGCAGATGCACACATACATCCAAGCACTGGTTTAAGCGTTTTAATATTGCCCAATTGACTACGGTCTGGGGTGGAATAGACGCGCCTCCGCCAGTAGAAACTACTGAGGCAAACACATAAAATTTAAAAAAAAATAATAATGATGTTCGCTTAGGCATCTGTGGCCCGTTGCGTCGGTCGGCCACATCTATGACCCACATTTGTGGCATGGTTCCAGGCCTCGTCCAGGGTAGAGGAGCAGGTTGCTACTTGCTGGAGTCATGCTGTTCGAGGAAAACCTCTTCTGCGCCTTCAGCCGGTCAGGGGAAGACTTTTGGCCCTGAGGAAGGAAGGGGAAGACTTTTGGCCCTGAGGAAGGACTTGTGTAGTATCTTGTGGGCCAGGGTTTCCTGGTCCAGCAGTACAACATAACTGAACAAAGAAACTTGGCGCCGGTCAAGTGTTTCCTGGTCCAGCAGCAGAACATGACTGAACAAAGAAACTCGGAGTCGGTCAAGTGTTTCCTGGTCCAGCCGTACAACACGACTGAACAAAGAAACTCGGAGTCGGTCAAGTGTTTCCTGGTCCAGCCGTACAACATGACTGAACACAGAAACTCGGCATCGGTCAAGTGTTTCTGAGATTGGGCGAAGGCCTGTTTTAGCAGAGACCTCCACGTTGCGGACGCCCAGGATACGCCGCTGGTTGCGCATGTGAAAGGTTTTCAATTTCGATACCTCTTTATCATACTAGGATGTCTCATATCAGCCTGTTTGATATTAGTGTGTCTCATATTAGTCTATAGGGAAAGGCATGAGCTAGTGGTTAAGTGACACGCCACACAACCAAAAGTGCTGGGTTCGAACCTCATCAAAGCACCGACCGTTATCCCGGGGAAGCAAACTCTTAGAAAATGCATGAGGAAGGAGACCCTTAAATAAAATGCATGCTGAAGTCGGAAGCACTGGGCCGACAGGTGCAAAATAAATAAATACCACAGTGCAACGCACACTGCCTTGGGGAATAGATAAATAAAGCGAACGCAAAAAAAAAATATGCTTGTTTGATATTAGGCTGTCTCTTATTAGTGTGTCTCATATCAGCCTGTTTGATATTAGGATGTACCATAATATCAGCCTGTTTGATATTAGGATGTATCATAATATCAGCCTGTTTGATATTAGTGAGTCTCATATCAGCCTGTTTGATATTAGGATGTACCATAATATCAGCCTGTTTGATATTAGGGTGTCTCATATCAGCCTGTTTGATATTAGTGTGTCTCATAGCATGTTTGATGGTGATGTGTGCGGACATGGGAATGGAATTTATTGATGTGAAAGTAGACACAAATAAAATGTTAGACATGAGAGGTTTACATCTAAATGAGATAGGACAGCATGTTGTAGCAACGTATATGTTTAATCATTGTGTTAAAAATGTTAACTAGTAAGGCCTATGAAGTATGAGACTAAAGATAGGCCTACAATAGTGTGCTATGGAGGATGTAGTCAAAGGGGAGAGTTGGGGTCAGGGAAGTGTGAAATAAGTAGTGGAAAAGCAAAAATAAAAATGATAAAGCAAAAGCAAAAAGTGGAAAAACACAAAAATTACAAACTAAAATGTTTTTATGCAAAGGTGAGAAGCATAGTAAATAAAAGAGAAGAATTGGAACTGTATGTAGAAAAAGAAAAATCAGATATAATAGGGTTAACAGAATCATGGAGATATTGTAACAGATCTTAGCTGTTTAGACAATATATAGGTAAGAGCTAAGACAACCATTTATTTATTTATCCTTCGTGGGATTTGAGTCAGTGCAGCTAAACTCAGTCCCGCCAGAATTTGAGCAACCAAATCAAACCATGACATAACCTGACGTAAGTTACAGGCTATGTGTCAACACCTGGAACGATAGCGGTTAGTGACGAGTAGACTTGTCGTCTGGAAACCACGCAAAAAAGACGGTTTTCGAAATCACTTGATCTGGGAGGCAGATTGATTATAAATCCTAGCGTAGAGAGACGTGTGGATCATTACTTGAGACAGAATTGGAAAGAGACGCTCAGTGGAGTGTAGGTGGCGGAGAGAAAAGACTTGACTTCAGAGATTAGATGAGAACCAGATTACATGAGAGCACTTCACTTAAGAGACAGAGGTACTTTGGAAAGAGAAGCTCAGTGGAGAGCAGGAAACAGAGCATTACGAGAGAACCATTTAGACAAGTTTAATCTAATTAGAAATAGTCAGCATAGGTTTACTAGAGAGAGATCGTGCTTAACAAATCTATTAGAATTCATGGAGGAGGTTACTAAAATTATAAATAAAGGGGAGCCAGTGAATGTTATTTAACTGGATTTTGAAAAGGCCTTTGATAGAGTACTTCATCAAAGATTATTTCGAAAGGTAAAATCACATGGAATAGGTGGGGAAGTTGCCAAATGGATTGAAAATTGGTTAACAGGAAGAAGGTAGAGGGTGGGCATAAATAAGGAGAACTCTGAGTGGTGTGGGGTGCCACAGGCCTCAGTCTTGGGACAAATTTTGTTCTTGATATATATATAAACGATTTAGACATTGATATGGGATCCATTGTAACATTTTCTGATGACACAAAACTATGCAGTAGTGTCTCATCTAAAGCAGAAGTGGATATAGATAAAATTCAAGAATGGTCTGTAAGCTGGCAAATGGAGTTTAATGTAGATAAATGTATAAAGGCAAATGCAATATTAGGTATGATAAAGAGAAACAAACATAGGAGCAAGAAAGTCATAGCCAAACTGTATCAAGCTTTAGTTAGACCTAGATTGGAGTACTGTGTATAGATGTGGAGTCCTTATCATAGAAAGGATATAAACATGCTGGAAAGAATACAAAAAAGAGCCACAAAGCTTAAAGTGGGATTCCAGAATTACAGTTATGAGGAAAGACTCAGAAAAACCGGCCTTACAATGTCTAGAAAAGAGAAGTGGTGACTTAATTCAGGTTTATAAGATGATCAGAGAAACGGATAAATTAGACTATAATAAGTTTTTCAAAATACAACCACCCACAAGAACAAGAGGGCATAGCTACAAATTAACTAAAGAGATTTCCAGATTAGATATTAGGAAATATTTTTTTAGTCAGAGAGTGGTGAATGCTTGGAATACATTGCTACAGGACATAGTGGAGCCAGGGACAATTAATGCATTTAAGAATAATTTGGATGCACATAGCTTATAGAGCAAGGTAATGTAAATGAAACTGGTCTTCTAAACCAGTATAAAGACGTTAAGTTATATCAGCTTGTATCACATTAGGGTGTCTCATATCAGCTTGTATCAATCACATTAGGGTGTCTCATATCAGCTTGTATCACATTAGGTTGTCTCATATCAACTTGTATCATATTAGGTTGTCTCATATCAGCTTGTATCACATTAGGGTGTCTCATATCAGCTTGTATCATATTAGGTTGTCTCATATCAGCTTGTATCACATTAGGGTGTCTCATATCAGCCTAATATGACATTTCACAATTTATGCTTGTGTTTATAACATTGAGCTAATCCCTTTATTCTGGAGCATGAAATAAATCACTGTGATATGCTGGCATAGACATCCATGCACAAACTCTTGTCTCTAGTACTATTGACCAGCAGCACTGTTCAGACTGATGATTTAATCTTTGATGTATTTTTCATATTTTACACACAATTTTGACAACCATGGCTACACTGTTCAACACTGCTGAATTTTCTCATATTTATTGATATATATATTTACATTTCCTGTCAGAGTGACAAAACCTGCTGCTTCATTTGATCACCTCACAATGCTTATTTGAGAAAACCAGAAACTTACAATTAAAACCAAGGCCATGGTTTATAATATATGTGTCGTCAGCACGCTCCTATACAGTAGTGAAACTTGGGCAGCCTTTGCCAAACAAGAGCACAGACTTACAACCTATGTATGGTGCATGTGATCCACCCATGGAATGACATGGAAGAACACAGTGACAAATGTAAAGGTGCGTTCTCGGACGGGTCTCATAAACATGTACACTCTCCTCAGGCAGCAAACAAAGACTACGATGGTTTGGTTGTATTCATCTCATGGAAGATGGTCTCATACCTAAAGATACTCTTTATGGACAGATGGTGTATGACAAAAGAACAATAAGCCGACATCAGCTAAAGTTAAAAGTTGTGTATAAGTGGAAATGAAGACGCAGGACATGAGTTTGACATTTTGAGAAGACGAAGCTGCAGATTGATCCAAGTGGAGATGTACCCTGAAGAGCCACCTCAGGCTGGGTGGAAAGAACATGGACACATGAAACAACAACGCAGCAAGAAAAATGAAAACCAAAAAGAGGGTTATCACTCTAAGGTTCCATCTTCCTATAGTCAAACATGACTGAAAGGGGGTTCAACTACATACATATTTTTTTGTTGTAAATTACCAAAGGCCACTTTGATACTTGTGTACATATTGCACAATGTCAGATTCATATTTGCTCATTCAGAAGAAAACAATATAATGTGTATAAAGTTTGTTTATTTTAAATTGTTATTTGTAAATGAAAAGTTGTAGACAAATAACTTTGTATGGCGGATTAGGTCTTTGTTAGCGATGTGAGGGGGCTGGTCAAATCTGGGCTGGTCATGTTATGTAAGGGGGGTTGACTAAGTTGTAGAGTTTGAGGGAAGGGGAGGGGGCAGCGGCTAGATAAATCTAAAGTTTTCATGTTATGTGTATGGGATGTGAAGGGGCTGGTCAAGTTTTGTGTGGGGTGTGAGAGGGTTGGTCATGTTTTGTGTTTGGGTTGTGAGAGAGTTGATCATGTTTTGTGTTTGGGTTGTGAGAGAGTTGATCAAGTTTTGTGTTTGGGTTGTGAGGGGTTGGTCAAGTTTTGTGTTTGGGTTGTGAAGGGTTGGTCAAGTTTTGTGTGGGGTGGAGAGGGCTGGTCAAGTTTTGTGTTTGGGTTGTGAGTGGGCTGGTCATATTTTGTGTGGGGTGGGGAGGGCTGGTCAAGTTTTGTGTTTGGGTTGTGAGGGGGCTGGTCATATTTTGTGTGGGGTGGGGAGGGCTGGTCATGTTTTGTGTTTGGGTTGTGAGAGGGTTGGTCATGTTTTGTGTTTGGGTTGTGAGAGAGTTGATCATGTTTTGTGTTTGGGTTGTGAGAGAGTTGATCATGTTTTGTGTATGGGATGTGAAGGGGCTGGTCAAGTTTTGTGTGGGGTGTGAGAGGGTTGGTCAAGTTTTGTGTGGGGTGGGGAGGGCTGGTCATGTGTAAGTTGATGTAGAAATGACATAAAAATGTGTACCAGAAAGCACTGATAGTCCACATTTGTCACAAATGGTGTAAAAATCAATATAACTAGTTAGTATAGGTTTCCTCTGAAAGCATCAACAGTGGTTACACTGTCACTATGACTTGTCAGCAAATGATGTCAGACTAATAATTACTGATTAGTGTGAATTCCTCAGAAAGTTGTGAAAGTATGTACTGGTCAAAATGTTTTAAACTAGTAGTCTGCACACAATCTGAGATGGAGGTGAGAGCCCCATGTTTGACTATCAATGAAAAGGGTGCTGCATGATACATGCTCAACAAGCTGTTGTTAAATGAGAGGATGACGCAACTCCAACATCTGCACAACCAATAATGGACAATATTGTCTTCCTTGGTTTCCTCCAAAATAATACTTTCATCAGAGATAACAATACTGCAGCAAAACTGAAGTCCTATGTTGGCAAGCCTTTCAGTCCTTTGTTTTTTATGCTCTTGTCCAACTGTAAAACATTTATATTTATATATGTCAACAAAGTATACATATATACTATTGTCTTTTAACTTGAAATCAAACAACAATTTAGAATATAGCAAAATAGTAAAGACACACAATTTCACATTTCTGTTAATATGGTGGGAAGTGGGGAGGGAGTGGGAGAAGAGAAAAGAATAATAATTGTTTTTAAATGTGATAATAACTTTGAGAATAAAGCATTTTGCAATACTGAAAAACATATGAGTCTGTGTGAAAGGGGACAAGTAAGATGACATTGTTAAGGGTACACCAAAATCATGGCAAATGTAATACTACAGTCATGACAGTAAGTATAACAAGTCAATAAAAAAAGCTATGTTCTTGCTAAAGCCTTGTGCGTATCTTATCCACATGGTCAAGAGAATACACAGAGAATATGACATTTTCAGAAACATCAAGGTTACTACAACATCTGAAGGGAATGGTGAACCGGTCATTCTACAGGGATATGGCTCTACAACACATTTAATGAACATGAAGAAATCAATCAGCAATTATTTGATCAATATCTGATGTTTTCACCATCAGAGTTCAGTCACGCATGAAGAAATATACTCTTGCCTAAAGCACCATCTAATTTCCAAGAAACTATTATCCACTTGTAATACACATACACACCACATGTATTATTATGATATTTAAGAACAGAACAATACACATCAATCAACAATGATCAGTCAATTCAGTTCTGTACTCAGCAAATGAATGTGTGTTGTTTAGAAGGAACAAAATAAAAAACAGATACTTATAAATAAACTAAAGAAACACAATGTCATCAACCAGACAAACATAGCCATCAACTCGGTCTCAGCTTTACATAACATTCATCAACTGCTCTTGACAATTCTGTCTCGTCTCTTTGCTTCAAGATTTGAAACTCAAAATTATGTGATCATTTCTGAACAACTCAAAAGTTCAACTATTTCTATATCAACCATTATTGCTGTTAGGCCCAGCCAATTTTCTCTAATATGTCACCAAGAATTTCCACAAAGTCTGTCTTTCCAATGTGTCTCCATGCCTTTCAAGCCACTTGACAGTGGTAAAAGGCTTATGCTCCTGAATGCCTTGTGGGCATCCTCTGTAAAACACTGGGCAACAAACATGCAAATGTTCCTGGACAACAAACATGTGTGCATTTCAACAGTACATGGGACATAATGACATGATTTTCTAGTCTCATCACAATAGATAGAAACTCATGAACACTGAAACGAAGGAGGTCATCCTGACACGGTCAAATAGACGGTATTTCAGAAAGGAGCTCATCACGCTTCGATCAGCACACTACGTCCCTTCAAACTGAGATCTACATCTGTTGCGTGTGCTGAAAATACACTAAACCGAGGAGGCATCGGAACTCACAAGTAAACAATCAAGGCGAAAGACCAGAGGAAAGAGAAGTGGAAGAAGAATACATAAACAAATGCACTCAGAAACAGATACCTCAAAGCTCCACCTTAACGATAAAAGAGAAGAGAAGGGCTACCGAGAAAATGAGGCACACGCTGACACCATACTGTCTGCATCTGAACCCTTCACTAGAAGTCTTGACAATGTCTTGCCTCTAGAACATGTTGAGTCCGGACGAGAGAGTGAGGAAGATCCTGCGCACATCTCCCTCACTATAAACATATTGCGCAACTCACGACATCACCCTACAGATCACACCCTGACTAGCAACTGGCAGAGCCCCCAAACTGCAACGGCGGAACAGACAGAAAACGATCACGAAAACTACCGATCACGCTTGCAACATGGAATGTCCGCACGCTAATGGACAGCGCCAAAGCACAACAGACCCGAACGACGGACAGCACTGATCGCCAGGGAACTGGCTAGATACAACATCTGCATAGCTGCCCTGAGCGAGACATGACTGGCAGAGGAAGGGCAGATCACAGAAGAAGGCGCTGGTTATACTTTCTTCTGGAGCGGCCGCAGCAAAGAAGAACGCTGTGAAGCTGGAGTTGGCTTTGCCATCAAGACCAACATGGTCGACAAGCTCACAAGCATGCCCAGAGGAATCAATGACCGCCTGATTACACTGCGTCTTTAACGTTAGGGTTGGCACAGACCATACAGCCTGGGAGGGAGCCATTGGCGGACATGGTATCGGAAAATGCAATAGTAATGGACTGCTCCTTCTGAGGACATGTGCCACAAATGAACTACTCATTACAAACACAGCTTTCTGACGTCAGGTCCGAAATAGAACCACATGGATGCACCCAAGGTCCCGCCACTGGCACCTCATTGACTACATTATCATCAGACGTAGGGATCGCGCGGATGCTATGGTAACTAAGAGCATGTGTGGTGCAGAATGTTGGACTGACCATCGACTTGTCATTGCCAAGCTAAACTTCAAGATCCAGCCCAAAATGCGCCCCCAGGGAAAGAAACCACTGAGGAGGCTAAATGTCTCTCAGCTGAAATATGAACCCACGCAAGGAGGCTTCCAGGAAGAGCTTGAGGGCAGACTTTCTGAGCTTCATTTTGAAAAGAACGACATCAAAGAGAACTGGGCATCATTGAGAAACACACTCTACGATACAGCTGCTAAACACATTGGCCCGCTTACGCGCAAGCATAAGGACTGGTTTGATGAGAACGATCTGGAAATACAGGGCCTTCTCGATGCAAAACATGAAGCGCACAAGGAATACCAGAGGGACACACCATCTCCGGCAGCAAAAGCTGCCTTCAATGCTGCTCGCAAAGCTGTCCAGACCAGGCTTAGAGAGATGCAAGACTCCTGGCTCAGCAAAAGAGCTGACGAAATTGAGATATTCGCCGAGCGTCATGACACCAAACGGTTTTACGAGGCACTGAAAGCTCTCTACGGCCCGCAGCCCTCTAGTAATACTCCAGTTCGCAGTGCGGATAGGTCACTGCTAACAGATAAGGTTCAGATTCTAGACAGATGGGCAGACCACTTCTGCAAAATACTAAACCACCCATCGTCCATAAATGAAAAGGCCATCCGGTGAATGCCGCAGGTGGAACTGAACCTGGCGTTGGATGAAGTCATCACTGAGGAGGAAGTCGACAGGGCAATCAGTTCACTATCTATAGGAAAAGCTCCAGGAGCTGATGCAATACCAGCAGAGGTATATAAGACAGCTGGCCCATCTCTCACCAGAAGGATCACTGAACTCTTCGGCCACATGTGGGCTGAAGGAAAAATTCAGCAGGAGCTAAAGGACGCCTCAATCATTCCCCTGTACAAAAGAAAAGGCAACCGTCAGGAATGCGACAATCATCGTGGAATATCGCTACTCTCTGTAGCAGGCAAGATCCTAGCGAGCTTACTGCTGAACAGGCTCAACAAACACCTTGAACAAAGCCACCATCTCCCAGAAAGCCAATGTGGATTCAGAGCCGGAAGAGGAACAGTGGACATGATTTTTGCTGCTCGCTAAGTACAAGAGAAGTGTCGGGAACAAAATCAGGCCTTGTACACCACATTTATTGATTTGACAAAGGCATTTGATACAGTAAACAGAGGAAAGCTGTGGATGATAATGTCCAAGTTTGGCTGCCCCAACAAGTTCATAACCATGGTGAAACAGCTACACGAAGGCATGTGTGCTCGTGTACTGGACAGAGGCGCAATCTCTAAATTGTTTCTAGTATCAAACGGAGTCAAACAAGGATGTGTACTGGCCCCGACTTTGTTCAGCATAATGTTTGCGGCCACGATGACAGACGCCTTCAGATCACTGGAGCTTGGAATAACCATAAAGTACCGCACAGATGGCAAGTTACTCAATCCCAGAAGAATGAAGGCTAAAACCATCATGGCTGGCGACATAATCAGGGAACTTGTATTTGCTGACAATGCGCTCTAATGAGTATTTGCTGACAATGCGCTCTAATGAGCAACTCAGAACTGAACATGCAGGTTGGAATGGACCGGCTCTCTGCCGCATGTGAAAATTTTGGCCTGACCATAAATGCCAAAAAAACAGAGGTCAAGTACCAACCAGCACCAGGCATGCCGTATACAAAACCAGAGACTAGAGTCAGACGCTGAATGTTGTAGACAAATTCACATATCTGGGCAGCACGCTGTCGAGATCTGTCAGCCTAGACGACGAGGTGGCAAGCAGAATAGCAAAGGCCAGCACAGCCTTTGGTAGAATGCGCTCGATGGTCTGGGCACGTCGTGGCATCAGCGTCAAGCCCAAAACTCAATGTCTACCGTGCAAGCATCATTCCAACCCTACTATACGCTTGCGAAAGCTGGACTGTATACTCTGGACATGCAAGGAGGTTAAACCACATCCGATGGCAAGATCGTGTCACTGACATCGAGGTTCTCTCAAGGGCTAACATGCCCAGCATCCATGCACTGTTAGAAAAAGCACGACTAGGATGGGCCGGACACCTCGTCCGTATGTCAGACGAGTGGCTCCCAAAGAAGCTTCTCTATGGCGAGCTGAGAGAGGGATGGCGCAGAGAGGGCGCCCAAAGAAACGTTTTAAAGACGGTCTGAAGGACTCACTGAAAAGTTGCCAGATAGACATCGACACCTGGGAATGTCTTGCACAAAACAGATCTGACTGGAGAAGCGCAGTCAAATCGGGTGTAGCTACCGGCGAAGACGACCGTGTTGTGAAAACCCAGAGCAGACGCGAGACCCGGAAATCCCGAGCAGCGGGACCACCATCATCTTCTACTAACCTCGTGTGCCCGATATGTAGCAGATGTTTTTGTGCCCACATTGGTCTGTTCAGCCACATGCGCACCCACACCCAACAGGGAAATCTGTGACAAGGATGATGTCGGCGGTCCTCATCGACAACTATTAATTAATAAATTATCAGGTGAGAAAAAGAAAGAGAGAGAGAGAGAGAGAGAGAGAGAGAGAGACAGACAGAGAGAGAGAGCGAGAGTGTGTGTGTGAGAGAGAGACAGAGAGAGTGTGAGAGAGAAAGCCATTTGCAGAACTACACAATAGCAGCAACATATATACACAAATCCGACAAATTATTTAAATGCTGTAATAAGTTTGAAAAAGTGATCACTTGAATCTCTCAACAAAGAAATACTCTGTGGTTTTATACTGCAAATCTGAATGGGCTAAACCTGCAGAAACCTGCCTGTTTGTCACTGTCCTGACTGACACGGCACAAGTTGACTCTCAGAAGAAAATCATACAAATAAATGAGACTATATTGAGTCTGCTGGTGATGCTAACGACCAGGTCATGTGACAACTAACAGGCACAGATGAATAATTACAATTCTATTGAGACATTACACAGAGTAAACACATATGAGATAAAGTTGAAAGCCAGAGTTACTGACAGGAACAAAATGGCACAAAGGTTTAAGATTTATTGTACAGCCTGGTCACTTGGATGGATCAGTCATGCAAGACCAGAAGGAGCTGCATTATAGAGACAGAAGAAGAGAAAGGAAAAAGAGACAAACCTTTGAGGAAAAACTTCTCAGGGAAACTAACAAAACCCATGCTACTGAGATAGGCAGCATTAGATAGTATTCATAATTAAGATGATCCACCCTAGCAGTTATTATGATGATGGGAAAGGTACATCCACCCTAGCAGTTATTATGCTAATGGTATTGCTACATCTACTAAAGGTTGCAATGTTCTGGATATCATCAAATATGGCTGTTACCAAACATAAATCTCCTTACAAGCTTTGACTATTCCATTGATTTCCTACGGTTCCTGGTGGTTCTTGTCAGTTTTACCCTTTGAAAGTCTGCCAAGAATATATCTAATACAGACCTACTCTTCTCTTATTTGTCATTTCAGCACAGCAGTCCATGTGATTAATGCTGATAGCGTCTACATCTGTTAATCACATTGAATGGTATATGTCAATGCTAGGACAACCCAGTCTACAGACTTGTCAAATGTATATAAGAAGATAACAGGGCACTGATCAGCTATGTTGCTACCAATAGTGGGGACATTACAATTTTGGTACCACAGCAAGTCTGGGAAGTAAAGGCAACATGTGATGTTGACCACATGAGTCCTAGTGTGCAGACAGTCAAGCCTAACACTGTATTCTCAATATGCCCTATGGCATGTAAATGGAATCTTTACTTGACTTTTTCTTTCCCTTGAATTTTCTGGAACCTGTGCTGTTTCCATACTAAAAGTTAAGGTCATGCCTGGATATGACACAATGAAGGTCTAGAAATGATCAGATGAGAAATTTTCCCTCTAGGCTTGAGAAAGAAATAGAGAAAGCAGATGCAGTCTGAAATCATGGAGCTCATAAAGGATTACGGTGGTCATTGATTATCTAATGGTGTTTGACCCACATGAGACCTTGCTGATAGTTTTCCAGTGAATGAGTCTCCCTTGTATACACAAGCACTTCAATTACTACAAGATGGTTGTGAGGAACATCTGTTTAGATGAAGTCAACAATACATGCCTTATCACAAGAATAATGAAGAAGAATATCTGCCTAGATAAGTCAACAAACCAGGTCTCAGTCAGACATTTGTTACAAGAACAAAGATGGCAAATCTAGCTTTTCAAGAACACATATTGTTCCATATCACATTTCAAGTCAGTTCACATACTAAGTTATAACAATTGAACACTGTACAATCATAACTGTATGATACATACCATCCGAGATTCCACTCAAATTGAGCACAATCTCCCAACCCACCTTCTCAAGAGTATATATTATTTATCAAATAATAACTTATGCAAAACTCACCCCAAAAACTTTGATCCTTTTATGCAAACTGGCCTATATACATTGAAGGTTATACAAACCCATGACACATTATCATCATTAAGTTATAAAATACAATAGTGCCTCTATGACAGATATATCTAAACTATACCTTCAAACACTCTCAATCGGGGACGGCGCGGCCTAGTGGTTAAGTGGCACGGCTCACAACCAGAAGGTGCTGGGTTCGATCCCCATCACAGCACCGGCCGTTACCCCGGGGAAGCAAACCCTTAGAAAATGCAGGAGGAAGCAGACCCTTACATAAAATGCATGCTGAAGTCGGATGCACTGGGCCGACAGGCGCAAAATAAAAACCACAGTGTAACGCATACACGCCTTGGGGAATAGATAAATAAGGCGAACGCAAAAAAAAAAAAAAAAAAAAAAAACACTCTCAATCATCTCTACACTCTGGGATGGCGTGGCCTTGTGGTTAAGTGGTACGGCTCACAATCCGAAGGTGCTGGGTTCGATCCCCATCACAGCACCGGCCGTTACCCCGGGGAAGCAAACCCTTAGAAAATGCAGGAGAAAGCAGACCCTTACATAAAATGCATGCTGAAGTCGGATGCACTGGGCTGAAAGGCGCAAAATTAAAACCACAGTGCAACGCACACCGCCTTGGGGATTAGAGAAATAAGGCGAACGCCAAATAAAAAATCTCTACACTCCAGCAGACACATCCCAACTATACCATCAATCACTCGACACTCCAACATCTGAGTCAGACACATCCAAACTGTACTACCAATCACTCAACACTCTGAACAACACATCCAAACTGTACTACCAATCACTCAACACTCTGAACAACACATCCAAACTGTACTACCAATCACTCAACACTCTGAACAACACATCCAAACTGTACTACCAATCACTCAACACTCTGAACAACATATCCAAACTGTACTACCAATCACTCAACACTCTGAACAACACATCCAAACTATACCTTCAATCCCCCTACAGGTCATCTCCATTACCTGTACAAGAAAACCTCAAGCATGATATCCAATCCTTCCTACATTTCTAGCCACTCAGCTTTCCTTCCTCCATAAGCAATGATATTCTTCTTCTCCTTCCCCTGTTAGTGATCATCTCTGCCCATCATTACTAAGACAGTCTACCTTGGCTGGCACCTTCGAAAAACTGTTTTGTATAAGCTTTATTTACAATTCAGGTGTTCTTCTGCAGTCAGACATACAGGTATTTTTAAAAGTCCAACTTCATGAAATATTTTTTGCACAAAGGACATGAAGTAGAGAAATGGAACAACATAATCATCAACCTTCAAACCAGGTTCAAGACACTGAGCAGAGCATGAGCTGCGGAGGTCAGCGGCCCATAGCTGACTGCTAGCGTCAGGGCCAGCGAACCAGAGCTGCCAAGACCCTTCTACACCTCCATGCAGTGATCCTGCATAACAGGCTGCAAACAGAGCAGACTGGCTAAGGAGAAGGGATCGAAGAGGGAATGCTAACCCGGTACTCAAAAAATGCTTGCCGAAGTTGGATGAGTTGGACAGATAGGTGCAAATATCGCAGTCAAGCTGTAAACTACGGCACAACGCATTCTGTTCTCTGGACTACATTCTGCTACTTAAGCCCTTTTAGGGTTTGGTAGCGGGAGATTGAGAATGAATGAAGCCAAGCCAAGCCAACCTTCAAACCATGAATTGTGAAATGAAACAACCTAAACATCAACCTTCAAACCATGAATTGTGAAATGAAACAACCTAATAATTAACCTTCAAACCATGAATTGTGAAATGAAACAACCTAAACATCAACCTTCAAACCATGAATTGCAATCGTTCACAGAAAATATATAATAATATTCAACACAATGATGAAATAACAAATAATATTGCAATGCAGAGTGTGTTTGACAATATAAATCTAACCACAGACATCTGAGCACACAAAAATACAAAGCCTCAAAGACTGTACAGTACTCAACAATTATGCATTTACCAAAGCACTATGGACTACGGCTGTTATTGTTATGTTAACCAAGTAAAAGGCATGTCAACAGCTCCGGGGAGTGGCCACAGCAATTGAAATCATCAATGATACAATACTCATGACAACCTAGGTCATAGACGTCTTATGCTCCATCATCAATGATACAATACTCATGACAACCTAGGTCATAGACGTCTTATGCTCCATCATCAATGATACAATACTCATGACAACATAGGTCATAGACGTCTTATGCTCCATCATCAATGATATTTGAAATGTAATGACACCTCCACTGACGACATGCTTGCTCGGACATGACAAGATCATTGAGACCTATGTCATGGACATTCAGATGATGTTTTGTGCAGGAAATACACCTATCGTTTCATTTAACTTTTATAACAGCAAGCAGATATGGACTTGCTGTAGGGTAGGCTATAAGAGAGTTCATGTATCTGGTTCTTTCACAGGCATCAATCAAGATATTACGACTTCTGGACTCACCCAAGGTGACCTCATGAGCATTACCCTTTGCAATGAAATGCGTGCCATTTCCCAATCAGAAATCTCTGATCAACATGAATTAGAAATAAACACTTTTATACTGCAGAAAATGAACATATCTGCCTTGGTCACTATTGGAGCTAAACTGTAGACTTTAACACTTGATACTATTGGAGCTAAACTGTAGACTTTGACACTTGATATCACTCTTAGAGAGAGCAGCATTTAAAATACCATGGAGAACCAAATCACCACCAACAGTGCTTCATCAAAGCATATACTTCTTATTAGAAAAATGTATATCTTACAGACAACACCAGTTCTGAGACTACTCAGGGACTTAATATTGATAGGATAGCTTTGAGCCACCCATGTGCAACCTATTTGGCACAAACTCACTCCCATTTAACCCATGTGAACATTCTAACTCAGTCAGACATCAACTCCTCTCTACAAAACAGCAAGTGCAGCTTCACGTGAACTCAGTACCAACAACTAGGAATAAATCAGGTAAGGACAAAAAGTACCACAACATTTGACAGTAATTATAATGACAATAATCTTGAAATCAACCAAATACATTTACTGAGAAGAGTAAAAACCTCTATTTGTGCTTACCATAGCCAAAACCAAATCCATAATGACAGAAAAATTATGTATTATAAAAACATTGTTACACTGTATTAATTTTGTAATACAACTATGTTTGAAAAATGCTTTCCTTTAGCAGGTTTCAAATGAATTTTACTGGCACACAATGGTTTTCTTCAAAGTCAGTGACGCAGGTGAGCTCATGTTGTGATGTATGCAGAGCTATAACTTGTACAGAGCTTGTCTTTCACTATAAAAACGGTGAACACTTCTGCCCAGCATTGTTTGGTCAACTATGGCAGAGCAGTCATACAGCTGCTGTCCTAACGCTAACAATTGTTATTCAGTTACACTAGTTTTGTCTTCTCTTCAAAGATCAAAGACACCTTTGTTGCTGATCTAATCTTTTTTTTAAATTAAATTTTTGTTTACAAATAAATAAATAATGATTACAACATTTACACAGAAAAGACCAGTAGCATATACAAAGTTGGTTACGGACAACTGTTCAGACAACACCATTCAACTGAAGAGAGCTGAATCTAGTTATAATATCACAAGTTTTCTGGTAAAACATAAATAAAACAGGACTGTGGTTTTTGTTGTGTTACTTCTGTGAGACAAGTGTGCAGCAAAGAATGTACAAGAAACTACATGTCCTAGATCAAGATACAATAAGATAGGGCAACAGAAGCATAACCAATATCACAGATGATGACTATGTACCTATTATCATGGAACCTGTAAGCAGCCATTTTATGGTGCTGTAAGTTCATTCCTCAATGAATGTTCTTGTGTGTTTAGCCTTTATGGTTATTTTTCTCTCCTAAGGACTGGTCAATTTGTTCAACTTTGAGCTTAGTGTCAAATGCTGATCACTCTATTTAAAAGACTGAAAGTAACAGCGAACAATCACAACCAAAAAAACAACACACCAAACAAAGTTAATTAATACAGAAAAACAGAATCTGCCAAACTAAATACTAAAAAATGTATTGCAGCAACTACTCAAGTAAACATGACACAATGCTGAAAATCATGGCTGTTACATTTGAAAATACAACTGACTAGAAATATATAACAAGATATTAGCAATGAAATAATGATCATGGAAAATTTGATGTCCCCCCCAAAACTCACAATCCATGTTGAAAAATAGCTCTTGCTCTATCACTGTCATGACTTCATGGCTGGAATGAAAACATAAATTTGTCCACAATTGAGGGCTTCCAAAACTCTAGCTGATCCAAGGATTTCAGCTGTACAAATTATCTGAATGCTCAATAGTCATACACAAAAATTATGGAAACAAAATAAAGGTTAATATCAGTTAATAACTTCAACTATTATACTGCGAGCAGATATCCTCAAATAATGAATACTTAGTTTTGTGAAGGTATTTCTTGACTACCTATTTATTATAGTCTAATCAAATACATACAATTTCAGTACTAAGCCATTGCTAGTCAAGATATACACATTCTCTGTAAATTAATAATGAAATCATCTGGCATTCAATGAAACACTGAACCTTTCATTTCTAGACTAACTTTTGAAACAGCTCCTTATTGCACATCATATGACTGAACATATGAGAAGTCTTCACTTACATGTTGTGGTTGAGAAGACACAACTCAATATGCCTAATAGAAGAACATATTTAAGAAAACAACCTTACAAGCGTTTAAAATGAAGCTTTACATTCAGCTGCATTCACTTCTAGCTTACTTTACGCAAGACTTTTTTCATTACCCTAATTTGTCAGTTCTTAAAGAACTGTACCACTATAACATTTAGTATTTCATAATTCTAAACATTAAAACTCTCACAATCATAACACTCACTCACCATCACATTACTCAAACAACATTAAAACTCTCATTATTACATTACTCCAACAACATTAAAACTACCCCCACATCTTTACTCTAACAATAATAAAACTCTTGTAATCATATTACTCTAACAACATTAAAACTATCACAATAATAATATTAAAACTCTCACCATCACAATACTCTAACATTAAAACCAGAAAACAACACTAAAACTATCACCACTACATCACTCTCATCATCAGATTACTATTGACTTCATTAAAACTATTACCATTTCATTACTCTATTAAAACTCTCACACTACATAACTCTGACATCATGAAAATTCTCACCATCACATTTCTCTGACATTAAAACTATCGTCCTCTTAGCAAGAGCTAAATAGGTCACAATAACAACATTTTGAGCAACCAAAAACACTCAATATTGCAACACACAATCAGCACCAAAAACTGCCAGCTATTTTTTACAATATTATGGCAATAAGTCTGTTCGACATAAAACTAATACAGATCATACACAAAATAACAGACAAAATTGAACCTCAGTAATCTTAAAGTACAAGGTGAATTTTGCCACCACAGTCATGTCTTTCAGTTAGTTAGTCCACAAATATGCCTGCTATAAAGAGTCACTGAAATATTTATAGTACCCCATCAAGCGATCTCTCTCTCTCTCTCTCGCACGCACGCACACACTCTCTCTCTCTCTCTGACATACATCAAGAAAATGAATACAAACATTGTATACATCAACTTTCCAAGTCTATTTCATCAAATGTCGGTGTGTTCACATTTGTTCAATCTATTTCAGAGCAATGGACAAGTAGCCAAAGTGCTTATAACAATGGTGGCCACAATTGTTTTTGGAGACAACCAAATTAAAACGTCATATAAAAAGAGACTATTTAATCTTTACCACATGTCAAACGTTTTTTCATGTCACACAATAATTTCTGATTTACTCCTAATGATTTAAAAATATGCAGAGCGATAAGAAAGCTATTCGAGAGCATTGTTGTAAATTTTCACCAGTTGAACATATGGTTTTTAAAATCTAAAAATAGACACTTCCACCCGTAAACAAGAAACATGGCTGGTTTAGGTTGAAAGAAAATTTTGAAATGATTTATTGTCTATTTCACTCTGACTGGAAAATTATCTCATTATTGCGAGTGATGAAGTTAAGTTGTTGCAACAGATTTTTTCTGAGGTAGATCTGTTTAATTTGTGTATTTAGAAGTAATAGATACATTTGTAAGGGAAACTAACAGATATAACAATCTTGTAAGAAACACTGTCCGTGTTCTGTGATGATTTTTAAATTCCCAAAATCCAGATTTCGCCCCAAATTGTTAAGTCTAAATGTTCATGCTATTTTTCATCTCACCTACATCTTCTTGTATCTCAGAAACTAACACACACACACACACACACACACAGTAAAAACAACAACACCAACAAGTTATATATTCATTTATGTCTCCACACACAAACAAATCATATCTACTGACAATCAAATAAAAA
This sequence comes from Ariolimax columbianus, assembly GCA_036924085.1. NCBI lineage: Eukaryota > Metazoa > Mollusca > Gastropoda > Stylommatophora > Arionidae > Ariolimax > Ariolimax columbianus. Next base: position 4,669,927 of record JAVGWX010000013.1, read on the forward strand.
AGATGCAAGCTCTCAAAATCAACAACCTAGAAAAACTTGAAGTGATTAAAAATTGTTTAGTAGCAGGTAAAGTTGTGTAATTTAAAAAAAATTGAGTGTGGTAAAGGATAAGGAACACAATAGGTCACCCTGACACAGTGGAAGCTAAAATTAGATATCAAGTCTTGGCCTGGCTTAAAGAGACTCCGTCATCAGTACTTGAGCCTGAGCAACGACCACTAATACATAGTAGTCAAACATTGTCCCTATTGCTAGATATACAAGGCACAGGAGAAGAGGACTCAATTGTGAGTGACGAGAAGCCTCTTGTTAACGTCACCAGAGAAGATCAAATACAAAGTGATGAAATTAGAAAAGTTGGGGCAACTCTTAACTCTCTGTGTGGATACTAGGGCTCTTTTTTGGAGCAAAAAGAATAGGGCCACTGCATCCCAAATATACATGATGCAAAAGGTGACTAAGTAAGGTTGTGAATGAGGTTGGCAACCTCATCATATAAAACCAAGTGCCACCTCAGCAAGAGCACATAGATGCTTTGACTGAGGATTCTGGTAATGAGGTAACTGAAGTGGAACGTAAAGGTGACTAAGTAGAGTTGTGAATGAGGACGGCAACCTCATCATATAAAACTAAGTGCCACATCAACAAGAGCACAAAGATGTTTTGACTGAGGATTCTGATGAGGTAACTGATCTGGACCAAGAGGCACATGGATGGATGACATCACATAAATCCTATGATGTCTGCTTACAACATCCAATACAATGCCTCTAGCTTAACCTTTTCCAGGCTGTTAAGACTGCAAAATATAAATTTCCGCTTGATAAGACTGATGCTGACTTCTAACACACATGTTCTGTCATTTAGTATGCGGAATTTCAGGTCTGGACATCACCTACAAAATGTAAATGAATCACATGTGTGCTGTAGTTAAACATCTGAGAAAGTTGCAAAGTGGATGCTTTTAGTGCTAGAAAAGGATTACTTGTGGATGTTCAACACACGTCCGATTCAGACTTTGATTGGGACACAGAAGAAAGGTATGTGGTAATGGAACTGGTGGATATATCGCCAAAATGCACACATTGTGAGTACCAAAATCTTTTTTCATCTCAAATTGTAACCTCCACATTAACGCTATTTAATGTTTCATACTAATAAATAAATCTTTATTGTGAAAATTTCATGTTACAGATAGTTTAGTTCTTATGATGTCATAATTTTAACCTCATTTAATGAATTTCATTTTGAATTTAGCTTTGACATTTGGAACTGCGGTACTTGCTGCAGACTGAAAGATACAAATCGACAAAATTATCCAGGATTGGAAAGTGTTAAGCGCGGACAATTCATTTCTCCATGACTTTTTGCAGCATAATTGGAGTGAAGAAGTCAATCAAGTTTGGTATATATGGGTTTTCCTTCCTGGCTAAATGCTCAACAAGCTCCTGCGGTGTATCCTGCAAAGATGAGTCACTGAAGCCTTCCAAGCATGTTATGTTACTGAAGTGGGTTGTACTTGAGGCTAGCAACCTCATCATTTTGCAACTATTGCAAGAACACACAAAGTGCTTTGATGCAGACGGACTGTAAATGTCCTAATGAAGTGGAGGTCCTGATGCTTTAAAGAGTGTAACAAGAAGAAGCTTCTATGTGTGCTGTGGGTGTATTTTTCTTTTTCTTACAGACTAGGTACTCAACAAGCCGCCCTACCAAATGTACATGAGTATGTCATACAGATTAAGTATTGAACAAGCACCCAACAACACTGACAGCCCTGCCCTATTCAAATCCTTACCAATGTCTGCCATGATACCCACAACTGGTTAGATGAAGATAACGTATATCAGGCTGAATGACAGACTTGATATTGGACCTATTCTCCTCTGGCACACAAACCACACATATATACAACCTTTGGCTCGCATATTGCTGATTATTTTAATCAAGATGGAGGGCAAACACTTGAAATGTGCTAGCACTACCAGAAAGAATAACTTACATTGTTCAATACCTGCTTGTAGTGTTGAATAAAATAATTCAGAGATGTGACAGCACTAAAAATCAACATAAGTATAATAACACATATATGTATGGCTCAGATACATAGTTAGGTGGAACAAAAACATGAATGTACATTTCATTCAGGCTTTTGTTCCCATCTGTTATAACTTTCCATTGTCGACGTGATGCCAACAAGAAGAATGAGCAAATGACCATGCAAGATTTAACATTAGATAGTACAATCAACAAAATGACAGATCTGGACGTGACTAAAATGCCATGAGATTTCTGTCCTCAAAGTTGACCCAAAAAAAATGCATTTTTACTAATTTTTCTCTAGTTAGTGAACAAACATCAAATATATTCTCACTTTCACTATGCACAAATATGCATTTCCTCTCTTCAACAAAAAACATACAAATGTTCAACAATATTAACCAACCAAGTACTGGCAAACATGTGAATTGCCAAGCCCCTCACACGGATTATAACCAAATTATGCATTACATTTGCCTTGTTATAACACTAGGTTTATCAAACAGAGAAGATAATTGACAGCAGGCTACTCTACAGAGTTTTGTAGCAAATTAATTGATACATAAAGCCATGTGTGACCTCCTAATCATGTACATAACAATATTTGTGTCCTTCATTTGACTGGATGCACATGACACAGAAATACATTAACGCAGTCAAAGTCTAGTATGATGAAGCCAGACAGTTCTCATCTGCCAGTGAATAAATTAAAATGTCATGAGCAGTGCCATCAAATGCAATAAAACTATACACCAAGTGTGTACCTACCTACAAAGGGTGATATTTGATACAGATTCAAATGAGAATTGCAATAAAAATAATGTCCCACAATCTCACATATTTATGGACAAGTCATGGCTGAATCACACAGAAATGTTGGTTCACACAAAATAAAACAACTTGGATGAACTGCATTTGTGTGTGTCTGTGTGTGTTAGATCAGAAAAAAGAGCCACAAGTGGGTAATGGTCCAACAATGTGTGAGCATGGCTGTGAGATGACAGCCAGTCAAACCTGGTCAGTGTGCTTGCCCGCTGGCCTCTATCTCTAATTTTCCATATTCTGGGTTAACAAATGAGAAGCCTCGGAACTCATCCTGATTGATAGTCTTGATGACTGCGGGGTCCACGGGTGTCAGTACTGGGTCTTCTGAGGTGAAGTCTCTGTCAAAGTTGTTAGCATCAGTCTTGTTTTTCTGGTAAGGATTTTACAAACATAGCAATATGTTATGCTAATGCCATTGATGAAAGATTACAATGAACTAACCCTTAGAGAACTGCCTTTGATCAAACTAAAAGTAAAGGGCCTACAAGCTTCTTCTGTTCCCAAATAATAATCTGTATATGAGCTGCATTCTCAATAGATATCAGAACGGTATAATATGATGGCACACACGAAAGATCAAATCAAAGGGTGCAAAATATTCTGTTAACACTATAAGTCCGAGGCGCCGATAGATCAGACAGATGTGTGGTCACGTTCTCTCTTTGGGCCAATAATTCAGCGCTTACATTTTGTTTCGTTTCTATTGTTATATTGTCACTTTTATACACACCAGACATTGTTTCCCACTTTTGTTTACTAAATACAAAACAAGCGAGGTAAGAAATTTACACGCTGTTTAAAATTTGGTAAAGTTTACTGTTATTTATACAAATCTTCAGTGCGTATTCTACTGTATTTAAAATGGCAACGCCAACCTCAAGTAATAGGCCTCGTCAATTTACTGCAGATCAAGCTATAAAGATATTTGAAGGGATGATAAATCAACAATCTAATTCCAATTTGGACGACAGTAGCTCTGGCGACGAAGAATTGTCAGATTATCATTACGAGGAGTCTGAAATCGAACGGAAAGACGATACAGAAAGTGATAGTTCGACTATGGGCACAAGACAACCAAGTCAGACTGCCCCAACATTAGCGACTGTGTCTGAACCAAGAAGGAAGAAAATGAGGAAGGATCATAACGTTGTTAGTAACAACAATGTTACCCATGGACATGAGGGTAATAATAACATATCAGCTTGGCGATCAGTTGAAACTGGAGAGACCAACTCGAATTTTACATTGCGCCAGACTAGAAATCCAGTTTTCTATCGAATGTAAACTCCCCTTGAGTTTTTGAATTTTTCCTAGATAATGCTGTTGTTGGCATTTTAATAGAAAGCATAAATGCTTATGCTGCAAAGGTTATTCAAGCTAATAACCCACCAAGGAAGTACTCTACATTTGCTTCATGGACACCACTATCATATTATGAATGGCTCAAGTTCACAGCTGTGATGATCGGCATAGGCATTGATCCAAGACCCAAAATGAAAGACTACTGGCGTACTGTAGGAAATTATCATACACCATGGTTCCATGAAATGTTTTCAAGAAACCGCTTCCAGTGTATTTTTTATAGCATGCTACATGTTTGTGAACCAGAGTAACAAGATCAAGCCAAGATTGAGCCATTTGTGGATCTGTTACTGACAAGATTTCAGCGTGCTTTCTACCCTTTTGAGAATGTGTGCATTGATGGAATGGTTATTGGATGGAAAGGGAGATTCAAGTATAAGCAGTACAATGCCAGTAAGCCACACAAGTACCACATCAAGACATTTGAACTTTGTGATTCCGCCACGAACTATGTATTCAATTTAAAAAATTTATTTTAGTAAGAATACTCTCTATAATCCGGATGTTGATCCCAGCTCCGCACATGCTGTAAAAGCTTTCAGCACTCTTTTGAAGCCGTTGAGACCTGGACATCATATTTTTGCAGACAGATTTTATTCTTCCAAGGCTGTAATTGATTATCTGCTTTCGCACAATTACAATTATACAGGAACTTTAAATGTCAACCTCGTCGGCTTTCCCCCTGAAATAAAGACATTGAAGCTTGGACACCAAGAGATGAAGTCGTTTTTGGACTCAGTGGACAAAACATTAAGCTTCGCCTGGAAAGATTAAAAAGGCAAAGAAGCCCTGCATACTTGTTTCAACAAAAGCCACAGTATCAACAGTTGAGAAGGGTACCTGGAATAAAACAACAAAGCCGAAAGTGGTTGATGACTACAATATGAGCATGAATGGCTGTGATCGGATGGATCAAATGGTTGGCTATTATGGCATGCACAACCGTAAAAGCCGAAAGTGGTGGAAAAAATTTACCATTGGGTTATTGAGATAACCCAGATCAATGCCCACAATTGACAGTCTGTGCCAGGAAAGTGATGGAAAAAAGAAGCGCACACTTCAAGATTTCAAAATAGTGGCTAATTGATGATCTGGTCATTGAAGCTGCGAAGCTGACATCTGATAAATTGTCCATCAAAAAACTTCAAACATTCCATGAAAGGAACAAAAGTGGAGAGGACAGCTGGCGCTAGACATCTTGTGGAATTTGTTGGGAAGGACAGAGATTGTGTTCACTGCAGCCAAGGCCGCGGTAAAGGGCGTCGAAGATCTAGCTATGTGTGTTCAGGCTGCACAGGCAGACCTCACCTTTGCCCTAAAAATTGCTTTCTGGCTTTCCATAAGCTAAACAGCTAGCTTGATCTGATTAGTTTCAATGAAATAGCATGTAGTATTGATAGCTAGTGGACTTGTGGACTTTAGATTATTATTGTGTGCATCTTTTACTTAGATCATTATTGTATGCAGCTTTGTAATATTCTTTTCTGGATATGGATATAGCAGTTCAACAACAAAGTAAGACACTTTATACTACTGTCTCATCATCATCATCTTTGAGTATCATGTTTATAATACATAACCATACATGAAAACATGTTTACATTGTCAATTTTATATGCCAAACAATTAATTTTTCACTGAAATCATTTAAACACAATTATGTGGCATAACTAACATTTAAAAAATTGAAAACATATATACATTATAAACAACAGCTATCTACACCCATTTGTCATCATTTTCATATCTAACATGATATGGATTTTGCACACAAACATCACAAATATATGTTCATGCTACTGTCTTGATGTTATGAAATGTCATGTTTTTTAATAGCCTAATTACCTACTTTTGCATTCTGAGAAATTTCTTATTTTCCATTGATTTTATAGCAACAAATTATTTATATGTTATGAGAATATAGTTGTTTGTGACATTTTTGCAGTTTTAACAAGAATATTGACATTGGAAGCAGTTTCAGAACAAAAATAGTGTAATTCTATATAGCAAAATTGTATCACTTCCTTCTTTCTGCCTACATTTGACATGGCATAACTATATTTTTTAATGAAATCATGTTTACATTATGCATACCTGTAATATACAACCACTGACATTTATTTTCATATATAACAACAAATGTCTTTATATACATGAACATCCCAACCATTAATTTGGGTCAAATCTGCTCTTTTTTGTTTGGTACTGAAAGTGTTAAGAACTTGGAAAAAAAGTCATTTGAACTGATGAGAAACTTCATAGTCTCTGCCACCTCCAGTAGAACAAGCTATTTGCTCTTTTACTTTCGTATCAAATATGGGCTTTTGTTTCTAGAGCTTTCTTGCAAATACCGAAGGCAACTACTATAATCATCAAACATACACATTTATACACAAGACATTTAGGCTAGTGCAAAAGACCAAATTCAACTTACAATTTTTGGCTTGAATGGAGGTCGAACTTTACGTTGTTCTAAGGCCTCCCAATCAATTTTTTCATGGAAAAATGGGTGGACAAGGATGGCTTTTTCACATCCCTGGTTATTAACACAGCCGAGTCGCTTGGCAGGGTTTTTAGTCATGAACTGAAAGTAATGAGTATGACACCCCATATGCTTTTGTGATGATACAAAACACAAAATGTGGGAAACATTTGCCAGTAAAGTGTATACAAACTTACTTAACAAAACACCTTTTTGGACAAACTTTTATGTTGAATATATTGCTACAACATATATGCATTATTTTCTTCTGTGACAAAGCAAACTGTCATCTACATATTTTCCTATCATTTATTATAAGCAAATTTGTACAATATCATACAGCTTATAGAATGTCAACAAGTTTTCTCTCAGTTATGATAAGAGTGTTCAAAGAAGTTTTCTCTCAGTTATGATAAGAGTGTTCAAAGAAGTTTTCTCTCAGATATGATAAGAGTGTTCAAAGAAGTTTTCTCTCAGTTATGATAAGAGTGTTCAAAGAAGTTTTCTCTCAGTTACGGTAAGAGTGTTCAAAGAAGTTTTCTCTCAGATATGATAAGAGTGTTCAAAGAAGTTTTCTCTCAGTTATGATAAGAGTGTTCAAAGAAGTTTTCTCTCAGTTACGGTAAGAGTGTTCAAAGAAGTTTTCTCTCAGATATGATAAGAGTGTTCAAAGAAGTTTTCTCTCAGATATGATAAGAGTGTTCAAAGAAGTTTTCTCTCAGTTACGGTAAGAGTGTTCAAAGAAGTTTTCTCTCAGATATGATAAGAGTGTTCAAAGAAGTTTTCTCTCAGATATGATAAGAGTGTTCAAAGAAGTTTTCTCTCAGTTACGATAAGAGTGTTCAAAGAAGTTTTCTCTCAGTTATGATAAGAGTGTTCAAAGAAGTTTTCTCTCAGTTACGATAAGAGTGTTCAAAGAAGTTTTCTCTCAGTTATGATAAGAGTGTTCAAAGAAGTTTTCTCTCAGTTATGATAAGAGTGTTCAAAGAAGTTTTCTCTCAGTTACGATAAGAGTGTTCAAAGAAGTTTTCTCTCAGTTATGATAAGAGTGTTCAAAGAAGTTTTCTCTCAGTTATGATAAGAGTGTTCAAAGAAGTTTTCTCTCAGTTATGATAAGAGTGTTCAAAGAAGTTTTCTCTCAGTTATGATAAGAGTGTTCAAAGAAGTTTTCTCTCAGTTATGATAAGAGTGTTCAAAGAAGTTTTCTCTCAGTTACGATAAGAGTGTTCAAAGAAGTTTTCTCTCAGTTACGATAAGAGTGTTCAAAGAAGTTTTCTCTCAGTTATGATAAGAGTGTTCAAAGAAGTTTTCTCTCAGTTATGATAAGAGTGTTCAAAGAAGTTTTCTCTCAGATATGATAAGAGTGTTCAAAGAAGTTTTCTCTCAGTTATGATAAGAGTGTTCAAAGAAGTTTTCTCTCAGTTATGATAAGAGTGTTCAAAGAAGTTTTCTCTCAGTTATGATAAGAGTGTTCAAAGAAGTTTTCTCTCAGTTACGATAAGAGTGTTCAAAGAAGTTTTCTCTCAGTTATGATAAGAGTGTTCAAAGAAGTTTTCTCTCAGTTACGATAAGAGTGTTCAAAGAAGTTTTCTCTCAGTTATGATAAGAGTGTTCAAAGAAGTTTTCTCTCAGTTATGATAAGAGTGTTCAAAGAAGTTTTCTCTCAGTTACGATAAGAGTGTTCAAAGAAGTTTTCTCTCAGTTATGATAAGAGTGTTCAAAGAAGTTTTCTCTCAGTTATGATAAGAGTGTTCAAAGAAGTTTTCTCTCAGTTATGATAAGAGTGTTCAAAGAAGTTTTCTCTCAGTTACGATAAGAGTGTTCAAAGAAGTTTTCTTTCAGTTACGATAAGAGTGTTCAAAGAAGTTTTCTCTCAGTTACGATAAGAGTGTTCAAAGAAGTTTTCTCTCAGTTACGGTAAGAGTGTTCAAAGAAGTTTTCTCTCAGTTATGATAAAAGTGTTCAAAGAAGTTTTCTCTCAGTTATGATAAGAGTGTTCAAAGAAGTTTTCTCTCAGTTATGATAAGAGTGTTCAAAGAAGTTTTCTCTCAGTTATGATAAGAGTGTTCAAAGAAGTTTTCTCTCAGTTACGATAAGAGTGTTCAAAGAAGTTTTCTCTCAGTTATGATAAGAGTGTTCAAAGAAGTTTTGTCTCAGTTATGATAAGAGTGTTCAAAGAAGTTTTCTCTCAGTTATGATAAGAGTGTTCAAAGAAGTTTTGTCTCAGTTATGCTCAGCCAAAAAATGATGTGTAAAAGTGTGTAATTTTGTGTAGTAATGGTCAAATATGTGCACCAGGACCAAATACAGTCTCTCAGTTGAATTGTAGTTTTCAGTGCTTGGACGTAATGTCTCTGGTCTACAATTTATAATAAGACATCTCATATTTTACTCTGTTAGCTACTTACTTTATACCAGTGTGAGGTTTTTCAAAAGTATACACCTCTGAATTGACTGCTGCCCTTTCATAACATAGTTCAAAACCATCACTTCTATGTCACAGATGACATTTGCTATCACTGTCCCCAACTATGGAGCTGTCTTGGAACCATCTTATGAAGAGTAATTGTGTGATACCATTTTGCCAACTACCATTTCATACTGCCAAGTCATGCTCCACATCTGAACTCTTGTCACAGTCAAGGACAGTGACAAGGTTACTGAGAAGGTGACATCACAAGAATTTTACAAAAGGTTTTACGCACACAAGGTCATGGTGCCCAAGCAATGGAGAGCCGTAGATAAGAATAGAGTTCATTTGAAAAAAACCAAAAAAACAAGTCATGGATAATCAGTGAATAATTTCTACACAAATGTTATTGAGTTTTTTTGTAACGTTTTTACATAGAATGAAACTCATGGTACATTTTGCTCCATTAACATTACAAATACATTAACAATCAAAATAATTTGAGAATGCATTATGAAAACATATATTATGAAAATAAGGTCTATATTTAATTTAACTTATACATTCTACTGATATCAGATTTACATTCAATGAAAGTTTCTTTTACAAAATACGTTGTTAGGAACTATGCTGTTGTTAACTGTAAATACCTGTGTTATTTGTGACTGCAAGCACTTTCAATTTGTCTTCAACCATCCATACACAATGTGTACTTACCCCTTTGAGTATAGAAACTGCTTCTTTGCTAAGCCAGACAGGGTACAGGACATCATCATGAAGAATAGACTCAAACAGATCATCTTCATTGTCTGCCTCAAATGGTGGCTGGCCTGCCATCATCTCATACATGAGAACACCTAGAGCCCACCAGTCTACACTAGCATCATACTCCAGTTCTTGGAGAATCTGAAAACACACATTCGGCTAAAATATACTGCGTATCCATGATATATGTTACCACATCGGGATCAAAACGCTGAGCAGCGCATGAGCTGTAAGCGGTCAGCAACACATAGCTGACTGCTAGCGTCAGGGCCAGCGAACCAGAGCTGCCAAGACCCTTCTATACCTCCACACGGTGATCCTGGATAACAGGCTGCAACAGAGCAAACTGGCTAAGGAGAAGGGATCGGAGAGGGAAGGCTAACCCGGTACTCAAATATGCCCGCTGAAGCTAGATGTGTCAGACCAAAAGGTGCAAATATCGCAGTCAAGCTGTAAACCATGACACAACGCATTCCGTTCCCCGGACTACATCCCTGCTACTTGCAAAACCCTTTTCAGGGCTCAATGGTGGGAATTTGAGAACGAACGAAGAAGTCACCACGTCAACTTATGAATTGAAAACATGCCATAATTATGAATTTGTAATCATCCTTACTTTATCCTGAGATAAGCGTACAAGGCAGCGGAGGTTGGTTTCTGAAGTTGTTGGAAGATCGTGGTAAATATTAGAATTAATATAAAGTAATATTTAAACAAAGAAGTATTTAAAATTAGCTTAAAATTGTAAACTTAGTCAAATTCTGATGTACTATGGCATTTAACAGCTATTTCTTAGGCAATAACCGGGCCTAAATATAATACAAATTCCATTATTTCCTGCAGCATTTGTAACTATAAGGTCTGTGTAATTTGATTGTCCAGGACTTGCTGTATTTTCCCTACCAACAGTGCTTCTATTGTATGTGAGAAGCATAGTAAATAAAAGAGAAGAATTGGAACTGTATGCAGAAGAAGAAAAACCAGACATAATAGGGTTAACAGAATCATGGACATTTGAGGAGATTGCAGATAGTGAACTTGAAATTGAGGGATATACAATGTTAAGGAAAGATAGGATAATTGGAGACAAGACTAAGGGAGGTGGCGTTTTATTATACTGTATAAATTCTGTTAATATAACGATCAAAGATTATTTATCATGTGGTAATACAAATGAAAGTGTGTGGGGAGAAATAGAAAGTGGGGGTGAAAAAACAGTGATTGGAGTGTGCTATAGATGTCCATCAAGTCAAAAAGAGGAAGATGAGGAGCTGATTAGTAGCATAGCAAAGGCAAGTGAAGGGAAATTATTATTAATGGGAGATTTCAACTATCCAGAAATAAAATGGGATATGGCAGAAGCACTTGTAGAGTCAAAACCTTTTGTTAAGTGCATAACTGACAATTTTTTAATTCAACATGTAGAAGCAGCCACCAGAGGCAAAAACATCCTCAACCTAGTTTTTACCACAGAGGAAAATATGATTGAAAACGTTACCGTTGGGGAACTGTTTGGCTCAAGTGACCATCAAATCATCCGTTGGGATCTTGTTGCAGGGAAAGAAGTAAACATAAACACGCGAACATACGACTACTCTAAGGCAGATGTTAAGAGGATGAAAGAGGCAGCAAACCACATAATCTGGAAAGATATTGTTGTAGGAACAGATGTTGAACAGGAGTGGGAGAGTTTTAAAACAGTTCTAGAAACGCTAAAAGAGGAATGTGTTCCATGTAGGGAGGTAAACCCCAAGCGTAAAAAGTGGATAACTAGATTTGTAGTGAAATGTAGAAGAGCAAAAAATAAAGCATGGAAAAAATATATAGAGGCAGGTAAATCAAAAGAAACATATGTAAAATATTTGGACAAGCAGAACATATCTCAGAAAGCGAATAAAACAGCAAAAATAGACTTTGAAAAAAAACTTGCTCAGAGGGTCAAGACTGACAGTAAAAGCTTCTTCTCTTATGTTAGAAATAAACAAAGAACGTAAGACAAAGTAGGCCCTCTTATAGACAGTACAGGGATAATAATAAGTGAGAATAGGGAGGCAGCTAATCTGCTCAATCAGTACTTTGGCACAGTCTTCACAAAGAAGGACTGCTCCGAGATCCCAGAGCCTATAGATATTTTTCAAAGAAACATGGATACAGCGGGATTAAGATCAATCTGTATTACAGAGGAAATGGTTTTAAAAAAATTGGAGGGGTTGAAAGTGAATAAATGTCCAGGTCACAAGATGGTATTCATCCAAAATTGCTGTATGAAATTAGAGACCAACTAGCAAAACCATTGGCTATATTATGTTCTCAATCACTTACAAAAGGGATTGTTCCACAGGATTGGAAAGATGCAGGAGTGATCCCCTTATTCAAAAAAGGCAAAAAATCAGATCCAGCAAATTATAGACCGGTGAGTTTAACGAGCCTAGTCTGTAAATTGTTAGAGTCAATAATCAAAGAAAACATTGTAATGCATTTAGACAAATTTAATCTAATTAGAAATAGTCAGCATAGGTTTACTAGAGGGAGATCATGCTTAACAAATCTATTAGAATTCATGGAGGAGGTTACTAAAATCATAGATAAAGGGGAGCCAGTGGATGTTATTTATCTAGACTTTGCAAAGGCCTTTGATAGAGTACCTCATCAAAGATTATTTCGAAAGTTAAAATCACATGGAATAGGTGGGGAAGTTGCCAAATGGATTGAAAATTGGTTAACGGGAAGAAGGCAGAAGGTGGGCATAAATAAGGAGTACTCTGAGTGGAGTGAAGTGAAAAGTGGTGTGCCACAGGGCTCGGTTTTGGGACCAATTTTGTTCTTGATATATATAAATGATTTGGACATTGATATGAGATCCATGATTGCAAAATTTGCTGATGACACAAAACTATGCAGTAGTGTCTCATCTAAAGCGGAAGTGGATATATTGATGTCGGATTTAGATAAAATTCGAGAATGGTCTGTAAGCTGGCAAATGGAGTTTAATGTAGATAAATGTACAGTCATCCACATGGGTAGATCCAATATGGAACATAATTGCAGAATGGGAGAAAACAATATTAGAAAGATAGATAAGGAAAGGGACCTAGGGGTTATAATAGATCATACAGGAAAGGTGAGTGAGCAAGTTAAGGTAGCAGTGAAAAAGGCAAATGCAATGTTAGGCATGATAAAAAGAAATATTAAACATAGGAGCAAGGAAGTGATCGTCAAACTGTATAAAGTTTTAGTTAGACCTAGATTGGAGTACTGTGTACAGGTGTGGAGTCCTTATCATAGAGGGGACATAAATATGCTAGAAAGAATACAAAAAAGAGCGACAAAGATGATAGTGGGATTCCAGAATTACAGTTATGAGGAACGACTCAGAAAAACCGGCCTACAGTGTCTCGAAGAGAGAAGAATTCGTGGTGACTTAATACAGGTTTATAAGATGATCAGAGGAATGGATAAATTAGACTATAAAAAGTTTTTTTAAATACAGCCACCTACAATAACACGAGGGCATAGCTACAAGCTGACTAAAGAGAGGTCCAGGTTAGATATTAGGAAATATTTTTTTAGTCAGAGAGTGGTGTCTGCTTGGAATGCATTGACAGGGGAGGTAGTGGAGGCAGGGACAGTTAATGCATTTAAGAATAAACTGGATGCGCATAGCTTTTAGAGCAAGGTGATGTAAATGTAACTGATTGTATACAGACTCTGCAGGGTCTTCTAAACCAGTATAAAGACGTTAAGTTAAGTTAATATTTCCAAAATGGACATGGATACAGAGGGATTAAGATCAGTCTGCATTTTGGAGAAAAAGGTTTTTAAACAATTGGAGGGGTTGAAAGTGGATAAATGTCCAGGTCAAGATAGTATTTATCCAAAATTGCTGTTTGAAATTAGAGACCTGTTAGAAAAGCCATTGGCTATATTAAATTCTCAATCACATCAAGTCAAGTCATCCCGTAACGGGAGAGGTTGTTCAGGCACACATGAAAACACCCTCACAACACCTTTCTCAGTCAGCAGCCACTGATTGTGCCTCCTCTGTTCGAAGATTGGTCTATTTTTTTATGATGTCCTCATTTGTTTTTGGGACGACCTCTTCGTCATCCACCTTGCACCTTTCCATGGAGGACCTTATTTGCAAGACCGTTTGAGATCTCGATATGTGGTCGTACCAAGCGAGTTTCTGTCTTTCGACCAAGAGGTCTTCAAAAGGCCCTATTGCTGTTTTAATTCTTTCTCTTATTTCCTCATTTGTAACTCGTCTTTGCATGTGACATTTAGAAGTCTTCAGAAACATCTCATCCTCCGCTGCAGGTCAGCTGTAATTGTCCATGTCTCACAAGCATAGAGGACTATTGACAGGACCAATATACGCATTTATCTGATCTTTGTGCATATGACTAACCGTTTGTCTTGCCAGATTTTGTTAAGTGTGCAAGCCCCCCCTATTTTCTGCGCTATTCTGGCCAATGTCTCACATTTTGATCCATCACTGACAATTGAACCCAAATATTTAATAAAACTGTTGACCACTTTGAGTTCCTGGCCATTAGCTTTTACCACACTGTTAAAACGCTGGGTGTTGTTGGTAATTAACTTTGTCTTTCCAGCATTAATATAAAAACTATAGTCAAGAGCTGTTTCATCGAGCCTTCTGACCCATTCCCGAAGTTTTGCTTCTGTGTCCGCCAACCCATCCATGTACATTCTGCCCCCTATCTTGACAGTTCCAACATGATCTTAAAATGCCTCACTTATAACTCTCAAGAAATTTGTTGAAAAGTGTTGGTGAGAGTGTGCAACAGTGTCTCACACCGACTGATACGCAAAACCAGTTCTCTCTCTTCCTTTTCACAAGAACTGCGCTGGACGCCTTGTCATACAGGTGTTCAAGGACATGTATAATATTTTTGTTGATTTTATACCTCCTCATAGATGCCCACAGCGCTTTATGCTATACCCTTTTAAACTATCTATATATCTTCAGTCCACTAATGTCATAGGGAGGTGTGACTTTCTTCGTTTCATATTTTTTGACAGGTGAAAATCCACTGGTGACTTGCCAGGTCAATCCCAGCATCTGTTACCCCCTGGAATATACTATCGCCTATTTTTGGAACTGGTGGAGGTGGAAGCGTAAATTAGAGCAAGGTAGACCCGCAGCATGTCAGGCACCATCTATGCCGCTCTGCTAACCACATTATCAAGACCTGATGTTTTAGCCTTCACGACTAAAAATACACTGTTATATACTTCGTTGCATCACTTCTTTCACATTAGTATGCTTAATTCACAAGTCGGCACATTTATATCCAGGACTCACGTTAATAGTCCGAGAGTTATCATAGAAAACACAAACAAAACACCGTTTTATCAAGAGGGAAATCGACTGCGGCCATGCCCGGCGCCATCTTGACCCATACTGCTCGCAAAGCTGTCCAAACCAGGCTTAGAGAGATGCAAGACTCCTGGCTCAGCAAAAGCGGGAACACCATCACCTTCTACAAACCTTGTGTGCCCGATATGTAGCAGATGTTTTCGTGCCTGTATTGGCCTGTTCAGCCACATGCGCACCCACACCCAACAGGGAAATCTGTGACAAGGATGATGTCGGCGGTCCTCATCGACAACGATGGACAGCTATTGTTATGTTATAGCCACACAGTGCCCTTTTTGCAGCATATTCTCTGTGGGGCAAATATCCCTAGAATAATTTGTGTAGATTTTTAACTTGTATTTTGCCCAAGCAGCGGCTGTTAGGGCTACTCTTTTCGATTTCCAACTCCTAAGGTATTTTTAATGTGCGCGCCACTGCACACAGGTGTCTGATCTCAGTACTCAGAAATCAGGGAGAAATATTTATAGGATGATCCACGTGAAAGAATCACGGTCTCCACCGTGATTTGAACCTGTGACGTTAAGCACCCGAAACCACAGGGTCGTCCCATACCTTATCAAACACCTTCTTGAAATCAACAAACACATGATAAAAATTGTTGTTGATGTTCCAGATATTTCTCGTTTATCAGTCTTAAATTAGAGATCTGTTCAGTAGTGCTTCTTCCCTGTCTGAACCCTGCCTGCTCTTTCAAGCTGTGAGAAGGATTGTCACATGGAAGTGTGGTAGCACCTACTCTCTTCTTGATAAATCAAATGCTGCCATCAGAATGTCTCAAACAGCTTACACGCAGCTGTATGGACAGCTACAGAACACGCAACAATAGCCTCATACTTGCTCCAGAAGACAGTAGAGAAGGTGGAGAACTGGACAAAATAGTGGGGACTGAAAATAAACCACACCAAAACCTCCAACACTCTCCCCCCAAAAAGAGAATTGCAATAACGATAGAAAACCAACAAATACCCCAGTTGGATACACCCACATTCTTGGAGTCACATTTGACTCGAGACTTACATGGAAGCCAAATATAGAGAAAATCTAGACAAGGGCCATAAAAAGACTTTGTGATGAAAAAACTGACTGGCACATCATGGAAGGGGGATCAAAAAAAATCCTCAAGCAAGTCTACACTGGTGCAATCATACCAATCATGAAATATGCCTCTAGCACTTGGACAACAGCGGCCAAAACAAGTTCCAAGAGGGAACAAAAAGCAAGACTACTAAGGAAAAGCCAACCATCTGGCCAAAGAAATCCACAGAAAACACGCAGACATCTTTGAAGCCTAAACCCAAAAGTGCAAAGCAATCATTCCAGAACTTTGGACACATAGCCAGGACACATCCAAAACAATCTTGGGAGGTTTCAGGGTTAACGAAGAAAAGTGAGCAGTCAGCAACAGAACAAAAAATCCACATTCTGCATATGCTCAAGAGACAGCGCCCTGGCAACTCTTGGACACACATGTACACAGATGAATCAGCCTCAGTGAGCAATAAAAGGGGAGGCAGTTGAATCTAAATTGCACACTTCAATGGCGACTTAGAAAAATCACCCCATACCTGCACCAATATTAGAGCTGAATCAACAGCTGTTCATGCTTAGATTCTTATCATCCAAAACATAACTGCAAGGAAAATGGTCATTCTAACAGACTCCATGGGTGCACTCCAAGCCATCTCAAACCCCAAGCAAGATAGACTCTCACACAAAATAAAATACATCAGATTACCATTCCAATAAACAGATCTAGTCATACAATGGATTCCGGCCCATTGTGTATACTTGGAAACAAGAAATCAGATGAAGTTGTAGAATGCAGACTTTCCATCCACAGAACTATAAAGAAACAAAGACACTAATAAAACGATCCATGAGGACAGAATGGAGAAACCAACACAAAGTATACAAATTCGAAAATGACAGCATAGACTTGGCAGAGATGGGCAGACAAAGATATTCAGACTCAGAATGAGACATTGTAGACTTAAGGCCTACCTCCACAAAATGGGTCTCAGAGAAACTGCCACGTGTGATTCTGGAGCACCCAAGCAAACACAAGAACATATTCTGCAGGGCTACCCTACCTATGCAGACCAAAGAGAGGCAGTCTGGTCCAGGAAAGCAACCATGCTCGAAAAGCTGTGGAGACTGGCGAAGACCTGAAACACAGTCTCATTTGTGAACCTCACCGGATTAGAAGCACAGCATCAGTTGGTCGATGAAGAAGTACACAGTAGAATTATGTGTCTATGTAGTGAATAGAAACTAAGGAAAATGAGATGGACTGGCACAGGTGGAAGAATTAAACTTGATGGACAGATGGAAGAGGAAACATGATAAGGAGGAATACACCAAGCTGAATGAAGAGATAACACACAAGTTGGGGAAGTTGCCAAATGGATTGAAAATTGGTTAATGGGAAGAAGGCAGAGAGTGGGTATAAATAAGGAATACTCTGAGTGGTGTGAAGTGAAAAGTGGAGTGCCACAGGACTCGGTTTAGGGACCAATTTTGTTCTTGATATATATAAATGATTTAGACATTGATATGGGATCAATGATTGTAAAATTCACAGATGACACCAAAACTATGCAGTAGTGTCTCATCTACAGCAGAACTGGATATATTGAAGTCAGATTTAGATAAAATTAGAGAATGGTCTGTAAGCTGGGAAATGGAGTTTAATGTAGATAAATGTACAGTCATCCACATGGGTAGATCCAATATGAAACATGATTACAGAATGCGCGAGAACAATATTAGAAAGATTGATAAGGAAAGGGACCTAGGGGTTATACTAGATCCTACAGGTAAGGTGAGTGAGCAAGTTAAGGTAGCAGTGAAAAAAGGAAATGCAATATTAGGTATGATAAAATGAAATATTAAACATAGGAGCAAGGAAGTGATAGTCAAACTGTATAAAGCATTAGTTAGATCGAGATTAGAGTACTTGGTACAGGTGTGGAGTCCTTATCATAGAGGGGATATAAACATGCTGGAAAGGATACAAAAAAGAGCGACAAAGCTGATTAGTGGGATTCCAGATTTACAGTTATGAGGAAAGATTCAGAAAAACTGGCCTACAGAGTCTAGAAAAAGCAAGAATTTGAGGTGACTTAATACAGGTTTATAAGATACTCTAAGGAACAGATAAATTAGACTGTAACTAGTTTTTCAAAATACAACCACCTACAAGAACAAGAGGGCATAGCTACAAATTAACTAAAGAAAGGTCCAGATTAGATATTAGGAAATATTTTTTTAGTCAGAAAGTGGTGAATGCTTGGAATGCATTGCCACAGGAAGTAGTGGAGGCAGAGACAATTAATGCATTTAAGAATAGATTGGATTCGCATAGCTTTTAGAGCAAGGTAATGTAAATGAAACTGGTTGTATACAGGCTCTGCAGTCTTCTAAGTCAGTATAAAAATGTTAAGTTAAGTGCAGGCAGACGAAAGAAATATGGTTAGACCAGAAATGCGTAGAACTCGTAGCGCATCACAAAACAGACACAAACTCCATGTACAAACGAATAAATTAATTGAAAGTCAGGCAGCCACACACAATCACTGGATGTTTTAAATCAAAAGTTGGAGAGATACTGATGGGAAAGGATACAATAATCAACAGACGGACAGAATACATCAGCGAGTTATATGATGACAACAAGCTAGATTTAAATGGACATGTTGATTGCGAAGGGCCATCAATATTGGCAGCAAAAATAAAAGATGGTATACAACATAATGAAGAAAGGAAAGACACAGGTACCTGATAACATCACTATAGAGAAAATTGCAGCCCTTGAAGGTTTTGTATTAAAAGTGATAACAACATTTTTAAATTACACATGCTGAAGTCGGATGCACTGTGTCGACAGGCACAAAATAAAAACCACAGTGCAACGCACACCGCCTTGGGGAATAGATAAATAAGGCGAACATACAAAAAAAAATTAAATTAAATGATATATATGACTGGGGAGGCATCCTGACTGACTTGATGAAGTCTATATATGTAGTATTGCCAAATAAACCTCGATCCCTTGAATGTGAAGACCATCACACTATTAGTCTTATGAGTCACATCACCAGGATACTTCTATGAATCCTCATGAAAAGAGTGAGGAATAGAATAAAACTAGAAATCGACGAGGAACAATACAGTTTTATGGAAGGCAAGGGCACAAATGCCAAATTTATGTTACAATATATAGAGAACATATGAATAGTGATATACAGACAAAAATGATACAGTATGATTGGTGATATAAATAAATAAATGGAGTACACAGTACATATGACTGGTGCTATATAGAAAAGAATGGAGTACATATGACTGGTGCTTTATAGAAAAGATGTGAGCTCCCACCTCTGGTGCTATATAGTCTGGGGTTCCACAAAAGGTCTGTGTGAGTTTGCCTTCTGTCATACCTTCCTTGCACATACCAAAGTCTGCAATTTTGCAATGCCCTTCAGCATCTAATAAAATGTTGTCTAGTTTTAGATCTCTGTCAAAAAAGAAAAGAAAATCTTCAGCATAATCTCTTGCAATTACAACAAATGATCTACTGAAATAGATCAAGATGGCATTCAATGATTTGTAATGTGTTTGAGAGAATGCATGTCATAGAGATATATGAACATTATTAAATCAATGGCTAAAAAGTAAAACACAGCATGGACAATTATCAGGACAAATACGAGGCGTGTTCAAATGAAACCGGACCTAATTGCACCAAGTGAACATACATATGATGTGCATGATGACATCACTTCTGATGTAAAAGCACATACCAACCGTCAAGTTTGGAAAATTTCATTATCCTCCGACTCATAGTTTTCTCAGCAGATGGTTAAAAACATGGCGAATATGATATGGAATCCGTCCAAGAATTGATCAGCGAGTGGTGATTCAGTTTCTAACAGCTGAAGGATGTCGACCAGTAGACATTCATCGCAGAATGCAGGCAGTGTATGGTGACAAAAGTGGGTTTGGGGGGTGGGGTGGGGGAAAGAAAGAGAGAGAAAGAGAGAGAGAGAGAGAGAGAGAGAGATGGAGGGGGAGGGGGTTTGGTTTTGTGCGTGTCTTTGAGTTGGAAAGAAGAGACAGAAAATGCTTCACTTCCCAAATTTGATTTAAAGAGAAATTTCTGGGTTAATAACATCATATCATGAAAAATAACATTTCAGCAGCAGATGGAAGTGACTGTCTATTGTAAGTATACATATATTTGACTACCTTAGCTAATGAGAGACATTCATTGATTGAAACTCTACGTCGACAGACACTGGCGATCATGTGTTTCCATTTTTTCAGAGCAAAGAATACCTTAAATTAATTTTCCTTTATGTTTCCCTCCCACATCCAATATACAGTCTCCATTGAACTATACACACTTCTCCCAGTCTTCGTGATGCTGTACGATGCAAACAACCGGGTCTGTGGTCAACGGAAACTTGGCTTCATGACAATGCACACGCTCATTCTTCGCATCTGATTCAGACTTTCTTGACAACATTCCTCTAGGATGTCAGGCTTCCTTCTCTCCCGACACGACGGCTTCTTGCCATTTTTGAAGGACCTCTGAGAAAAGTGTGTGAAGAAGTCCCAAGGAGAGTACTCTGAAGGGGGATTAAGATTTCAGATCTCCAAATTAGTAATTGTATTTTCTGGGCCAAGGTGTGATACATTTTGAACAGACCTGGTATGTGTATGTACACACACACATAAATATATACACACATAACATAAATACATATAGGATAGGGCTAGTGCACCTATACATATTATAATATGTGACCAAGAAGGGTTGTGTATGGAGTTGGCAATATCATAGTGTAAATCAAGGCATCTCAGAGACCATAACTACAAGAGGACATGGATGCTTTGTCACAGGCTTCATTTAAGAAAGCCAACTGTAGATGTGACTTGATGCTCCTATTGGAGCTGAAAAAAAACAGACTGAGCATCGATATGAACATTTGCAATTAAAATACATATCCATGCTGAAAACACTTGACAAAATAACCGATTTTAAGAAGACAAGCAAGACGTTGGTGTGAGCTGATTATTCTCCACTGGAGTGAGTATATAGTGACCATACCTGTATATAATACCATGTCTATGCAGAAACATAAGCGCTAATGTTACTTCCGCAGCATAAAATCGTGCCCTTGGTTCATCAAATTTTCGAGCTCTCTGGATTTGAAACATGAGATCTCCTCCATTGACATACTCCATGACAAAAAACAATCGCTCCTGAGGAAGAAATTAAAACTCCCATAAATTATACGACAAACGGTTTTGCCACTACCCATAAATTAACTCTGAATATATTTCATACAATATGCATGTTCATTTTACCTTCAAGATGAATAAAAGGCTATAGCATATACTTTACACAGTTTAGCTTTAATCAAACTTATTGGCAAAATAATTGGATAAAATCAATCATAACTGTCTTTGTTCATAATCTGTACAAGAGTTGCAGAGATCACAATGTGAATAGCAATGAGACTTCAAAACACTATACAAACAATAACTGCACCTGCAAACATATTAAACACATATATATTCTGAGGTTCAACCATTTTGTGATAGTTCACCAGTCATGCAAATATCAGGTATCGGTTCACCAATCGTGCATATATCAGGTTTCGGTTCACCAATAGTGTACATATCAGGTTTCGGTTCACCAATCGTATATATATCAGGTATCGGTTCACCAATCATGAACATATCTAATATTAACTTGAGTAGAGTACATGTCCTCCTTGTGGAATTTGTTCTGAATTAATTATACTAATGTTTAAACAAAATGAAACCGTCCACATTTTAAAAAACAATAGCCCACCCAGTTGCAGACCAATAGGCTGAAATGGTATTTACAAACAGAGAAAATACTAATACGAGAACCTGGGTTCACAGAGTATTGCAGCATAAAATACCAAATCATATAATAATAATAATGTTCACTTAGGCGTCAAAGATCCGTTGCGACGATCGACCTACAGACTCCCCAGGTGGAGCCCAGTACTTCAGACTTGGAATGAGGACAGCAAGGAGTGTGTGTAGAACCAATGTTTGTGTCAGCTTTCCTAGTCTGATCGTGCCTAACTCCCTGTTTCTTCATGTTCTTCCCCGTGGCCTCTGGATTGTGTCCACCTTTGGGTCAGCATTGAGTCTTGCTGTGCTGAGAATACGGGGTTTGGAGAGGTATGGTGTAACCTCCGGTGGAGGGGGACAGGAGGAAGTCCAAGCAGGAAGGCCCTTGAGTAGTGAAAATCATCTGCTTGTCCCAAATTGTTGAGGATGCCATGCAAGAAAATAAAAGTTCTTACCCCTTGGATAGAATTCCAGAAAGCCTTTGATAAGGAATAGAAAGATGGGACCAATAACAAAACTACAAAGGAATGGCATCGCGGATAACATGAGAAAATGAATGAAGTCATTCCTACACAATTGAAAAGCAAGAATGACCATGGATGGCTATAACAGCAAAAAATCCTACACACAGACGACCTGGTGGTGTAGTGTGCATAACAACACTTAACAATTGCAAATAAGCAAATACAAGGAGCAGCAGACAGCACAGTCAGAGAAATGGATGGTACAGATGAATATAACAAAATCAGCAACAACACTCTTCGTACTCACAAAGAAAAAGTAAGAGAAATATGACTTGTAAATACACAGATCCAGAGAATTGAACTTCACATGTAGACCTAATAAAACAACGGTGAACGAGAAGAACAAATATTACTATACTCAAGAAAGTGTTTTCTCTGGACATGAACAAAGACCTTTCTATCAGCAAGACGTTGTAACAACTACCTTTGTTTGAAAAGATGAATGCAGTGCAGTCAGAAATGGGTGTTTCGCTGACAGTGCAAGTATCCTTTTTTCCGTCATTGTACATTCAACATCATCATCTTGAATGATGGCGTCCTTCTTTAAAACTTTTATAGCATAGACCTCATCAGTGCCTTTTTTTTCTGCCATCATTACCTGAAAATATATACAATTTGGATACAGCAAAAAAAATGACGGCTACATTCCCAACTCACGGCTACATTCCCAACTCACAGCTATCAATTAATACCACCCTAATTTGCACGTGCCTGTTATAATTTGTTCGTGTATGGCTGAACACCATTAATATAGGAAGTGTCAATTTTTCTAAAAGTACTTGAGAGTTTAAATTCCTTGAAGGGAAACTCCCAACTGCTACTACGAGTGGTAGAAAAATGGCAACACTGGGTGTGACTAACGCAAGCTTGGGGACAGCGGTATGAGTGAAAAACTATGCGGATGAGCAGAGCAGGGCATTCAATTGTCTTGTCAGTCAGAAATGGTTGACAAAAGGCAACGATCACAAACCACACAGGTGGATGTGGAAGGAAAAGGGAAACCATCACATTAGAATCCAAAGAAAGGTCTATGTATGTCAAAACCTACAAACAACCCTGCATGAAAAGACAGGATATAATTGATCAGGTATTGTGTCCAGCAAGACCTCTCGGGCCATCATCAAGCAAAGTCCTTGTTCAAACTTAGCTTCATGAACATACAACGATGAAAACAGGAAAATTAGAGAGCATCAAAATGGAGGAGGAAGGAAAATATAACTATATTTGCACGACTGAGTGAGACACGTTGGTGTCCATATAACACATATTCTAAGGTGCTTATGGCAAATTTGTCTGAGATGTAATAGGGATATCAAAGTTAATGGTAGTATGACAGTTAATGTCATCAAATTTGCTGAAGAGCAAGCCATAGTGGGAGGATCAGTAGCAACATTGCAAATGCTGCTTGAAAAAGTAAACAGCACATGGCATGAAAATAAAGACATTGAAGAGAAAGACTTTGATAATAGCCAAGCAACACAGGCTAATGAATATAATCATCGATGGACAAATAATTAAATACAGAAGTTGACATTTTTTGAAAACTAACAGAAAATGCAATAAGATGCTAATTAAGATAAGGTTTGCATTGGGAAAAAAGGTCATAAAAGAACAACAGAAATTGCTAATCTAAAAGAATATCTTGATAGAACTGAGGAAAAGAATAATCACTGCTCATTTATGGCCAACTGCATTATATGGACTCTAGCAAAATAGAACAAAAACAGCTTGGAGGTATTTGAAATGTGATACTACCGTTGAATGAAACAACAGAAAGTTGATCCAATGACAATGTCCTCACTGAGGTAGGCACACAAAAACAAATATTAAAAATGATTAAAAAATGAAGACTGAGTTGGTTGGGATACAAAGATTTGTGACAGGAAAGTCAGAAGATATTAGAGGGCAGGATCCACATGAAAACAGGAAGAGGGTGATCAAGACTCCCCTTTACATCTCAGGCATGCAGAGACATTCAAGTACAAACCTATGCTGAAATTAAGAGCTGCAGACTATAGGATCAAATTGAGAAACCTACTTAGACAACCTTACAACCAGTCTCAGAACTGATCAACCAGAGGATAGAGTCCAATGGAGAAGTCTGCTCAGACAACCTTACAACCAGTCTAAGGACTGATCAACCAGATGATAAGGTCCAATGGAGAAGTCTGCTCGGACAACCTTACAACCAGTCTTAGGACTGATTAACCAGATGATAAGGTCCAATGGAGAGGTCTCCTCAGACAACCTTACAACCAGTCTTAGGACTGATTAACCAGATGATGATGATGATCTCACAAACAATTTAAATTGATTTGTATCTTCTTCAAATCCCGGTTGTCCTAAAACCATAATAAAAAAATGAAGAATTCAGCCATCAAAATCTGCATACTCATATTTCATTGCTTACATATATGCAAGCACAAAAGGAGAATCAATGCTTTCTGACAATGATAAACAGAATTTGTGATGTTTCATTTTTTTAAATTGGTAGCCAACAGAATGTGTTAAAAATGTATTTGAAATCCATTGTTAATATCTTAAATGAAAAGAGATTGAAAGTTCTATGATTAAAATTATAGCTACTTGACAAAAGCTATAAATTTCAATCTATTAACTTACAAATTAATAAATAGAATAACTAAATGTTACCATGCATTTTTCTTCGTTATTGTACCCTTGTCATTATTTAGTATATATGTTTTTATCTGATAAAAATCTGCATGACAACATGTAGAGCAACACAGTTTCAATAATACTTTCATATTTTCTTGACTTCGGTGAATCAATTTAACAAGTCAGTTCCATTACAAATTTATGACCATACCATTAGAACATAATATAGCATTTAATGTTAGTTCTTAGCACTTCTAAATGTTATACAAAAATAATTCACTCCTGCAATAAAAATAACAATACTAGCCATTTAATAAACATGCATGCACACGTTCGTCAGATTAGCAAGTCAGGTAGGTAAAGCCAACTTCTTACCTTGCCAAAACTACCTTTTCCTAAAACTTTGATGAAATTAAAATCATGTAGGCTGAGACGGCTTTGGTGAGTCAATGACCGGTCCCCAGATGGACTATGGGTCCTTGAACTACGATAGTCATTACTTGCATTGGCAGGCAAGCCTTCGCCGTAGCCACCCTCTCCTGGCTGGCCATCATCTGGATCTATGACAATAGGAAAATGCTTATCATCTTGCTCAGCTATAAGATTAGGGTTTTTAGTTTCTACAATTTGAATTTTAGTGTCTGTCTTAGATTTCCATAACTAAATTCATTCAGTGTGGAATTTTATTCATGCCACAAAACTCCGATAATATCACTTGCTAGAGATCTATTTGTTTTCAATAATATTTCATTAGCATGTCACACATTATATACTAGACTATTCACAATCTAATGACAAATAGAATGAATTAAAGATATCTGATATGTGGGGATCTTAATTAGTATAAAAGGGATTACAAATATTTTACTGAAGGCATGCTAAGTTTAAATTTAAATTTTTAAAATTTTTCAACAAATTTACCAAATGGATTGAAAATTGGTTAACCGGAAGATGACAGAGAGTAGGCATAAATAAGGAGTATACTGAGTGGTGTGAATAAAGAGTGGAGTGCCACAGGGCTCAGCTTTGGGACCAACTTTGTTCATATTATAAACGATGTGTACATTGATAACGGACCCATGATTGCAAAATGCGCTGATAACACAAAACTATGTAGTAGTGTCTCATCTAAAGCAGAAGTGAATATATTTAGGTCGATTGAGATAAAATTAGAGAATGGTCTGGGAGCTGGCAAATGGAGTTTAATGTAGATAAATGTACAGTCATCCACTGAAACTATGAGTCGGAGGATAATGAAATTTTGCAAACTTGACGGTTGGTACGCGCTGTTTACATCAGAAGTGATGTCATCATGCGCATCGTATGTATGTTCACTTGGTGCAGTTAGGTCCGGTTTCATTTGAACACACCTCATATTTGTCCTGATAATTGTCCATGCTGTGTTTTACTTTTTAGCCATTGATTTAATAATGTTCATATATCTCTATGATATGCATTCTCTCAAATACATTACAAATCATTGTATGTCAACTTGATCTAGATCAAATATGGAACATAATTACAGAATGGGTGAGAACAATATTAGAATGATAGAAAATGAAAAAGGGCCCTAGTGGTTATTAATAGATCATACAGGTAAAGTGAGTGAGCAAGTCCAGGTAGCAGTGAACAAGATAAATGCAATGTTAGGTATGATAACAAGAAATATTACACATAGGAGCAAGGAGGTGATAGTCAAACTGTATAAAGCATTAGTTTGATCTAGATTGGAGTACTGTGTACAGGTATGGGGTCCTTATCGTAGAGGGGATATAAACATACTGGAAAGGATACAAAAAATAGCGACAAAGCTGATAGATGGATTTCAGAATTAGTTATGAAAAACAGGCCTACAGTGTCTAGAAAAGAGAAGATTTCGAGGTGACAATACAGGTTTATAAGATAATCAAAGGAAAGGATAAATTAGACTTTAACAAGTTTTTTTCAAAATACAACCACCTACAAGAACAAGAGGGCATAGCTAGAAATTAACTAAAGAAAGGTCCATATTAGATATTAAGAAATATTTGTTTAGCCAGAGAGTGATGAATGCTTGGAATGCATTGCCACAGGAAGTAGTGGAGGCAGGGACAATTAATGCATTTAAGAATAGATTGGATGCACATAGCTTTTAGAGCAAGGAAATGCAAATGAAACTGATTGCTTACAGACTCTGCATAGTCTTCTAAACCAGTATAGAGATGTTAAGTTAAGTTAAGGCACATACATTTCTGTTGAATACTGTGGTTATGATGACAATTAACAAGGCAGCAAACATATTGATTCAATGTGAAGACGAATAGGAAAAAAGACAATTGCTAACATGAACATAACAAGAAAAACAATCATGAGACTGACCACCATATCAAAATATGTTAAAATGCAGCATATGCTTCCAGTTTTTGAAGCCCCTCCAAGAGAAGTGATATTAGACACTAGGCTATGTGAAAATTGTTTAGTATTTAATATAGATAATAACATAAACAAGCAGCCAGTTCAGAGAAGCGCAAAGAAAAAAAAATATCACAACCAAAACTCAGGAATATAGGACACCACAAATGAGAATAGCTAATTAAATCTAATCAAAAAAGATGAATATGGATTTAGAAATGAAACTTATCTGGTGTAACATGAATGGACGAAAAGATGAGATTTTATCAAATGCACCAATGTATCAGGTTTTATAGTCTGTTCAACTGATGACATTTTTACACTTACCAAGTATCACAGGTATAGGGGATGAGTTAGATCTCTCATGCAATGGGGTATTTTTATTTGGGGACTCAGTTATTGAAAGCTGAAATAAATGAGAAAAAAGCCAGCTTCATTTCATTGTCAACCAAATAGAAACGTGCACAGAATGTTCTCAACCAGACCCATATAAACCATAACATTCTACAAGGCATGTTCAAATGAAACCTGCCCGTGCTGTGACGTGGACATATGTGCAAGGAGCATGATGAAGTCACATCTGACTTAATATGCACATACTAATGTACAAGTGTAAACGTGTTCATAATTCTCCCATTCATAGGTTCTGCTGCAGACTGTTGAGAAAATGGCGGGTGTAATACGGAATCCGTCCAGGGTTGATCAACGAGCAGTGATTCAGTTCCTAACAGCTGAAGGATGTTGACCAGTCGAGATTCATCGCAGAATGCAGGCAGTGTATGGTGACAAAAGTGTGTCGAAGACAACAGTGAAGGACTGGACAAGGATGTTTCAGGAAGGACATAAGTTAACAAAAGATCTTCCATGACAGGTCAGGCACATATTGTTGTGACAGAAGAAGCCATCTCCGATATTGATGCAGCAAACACTAGTGGAACGTCATCGAGGTTTACATCCGCTAACAGAGAAATTTGCTGTCAGTTGGGACAGTTCAAATGGTGGTAAGGTAGAAACTGAAGTATCGAAAGGTATGTTCACAATGCATCCTGCGGATGCTGACCGACCACCATAAGGATGAACGCATGGGGTGTAGTTTAAACCACTTGCTGCGTTATGAAGTGGAGGGTGATGAATTGTGCAGGAAGGGTTAGCACCAAAAAGTGAGAAGTTCTGCCATACCCAGCATATAGCCCGATCTTTCACCAAGTGACTTTCATCTGTTCGGTATCTTAAAAAATGTATAAAGGGATGATTTGATTCCAATGCAGATGACACGGCCTCAGTGAGCAACCAAAGTTATTGTTCTTGGATGGCATCCGACGTCTACCCAAGCAGTGAGAGGCATGTCTGAATGCATATGGCAACTTGTTATAACGAATCCCGGTGCATGCTTACTTCATAACAACTGCTTTGTTTAATTCTACCACACCTGCTGATGTTCCTTTCATATGTTTGTAATAAATCCACCGAGGCAGTTTCATTTGAACACACTTCATAATTTTAATTAATCCAAAACTTTATTCTCCTTCTTCTTCTTCGTACGCAGTCAGACAGTAACCATTATTTTTTCGAAAAAAGCAGCGGTTATCCTGAGGCTGTCGACACTACCATAGAGCTTGTCTAGTGTTGCCACTGGTGATGGCCACATCTGCTCTCTCTGATCCTCGTATGTCGGGCAGTTTTGCAGCAAATGCTCAGCGATCATTTTCCCGGTACCACACGGGCATTCGTCAGTGCCACCTATCTTCAATTTGTTGAATAGGTGGTACCTCAGTCTATTGTGGCCAGTGCGAATTCTGAAGACCACGACCTGCTCTTTTCTGTTCAACTGGTAATAGGCATCGTTTTTGGTGTAACCAGTATGTTCGGTTTCCCATTTGGTCATG
This sequence comes from Ariolimax columbianus, assembly GCA_036924085.1. Taxonomy (NCBI): domain Eukaryota; kingdom Metazoa; phylum Mollusca; class Gastropoda; order Stylommatophora; family Arionidae; genus Ariolimax; species Ariolimax columbianus. The sequence continues at coordinate 4,699,523 of JAVGWX010000013.1, forward strand.
TATCTAGCTCTAATAAGCCATTTTGACTCTTCTAATGTCATACTAGTATCAGGTTGTGGTAGTTTTGCACCTTCTTTTGCCAGTATGTCTGCCTCCTCGTTGCCTTGGATGTTGCAGTGAGATGGGACCCACTGCACCACTACTCTTTTTGGTGCGGCCTGTTGGCATAGTTGACAGAGTACTGCTCTTAAATCATTAAGTTCAGTATTTTTCTGGCTTTTCAGTGCTGTGACTACGGCCAGTGCATCTGTAAGCAAGACTATGTGGCTTTCATTCCTTTTACCTGTCACCATTTCTTCCACTGCCGCCCTCAGTGCCTCTGCCTCCGCTCTGAAATTGCTTGTGTATTTTCCAGTAGCGAATGACTGTGTTATTTTTCTGCCAATTGGTAGGCTCAGGAATGCTCCTGCCCCTCCGTACTGTGTTGTATTTGTTACGGAACCGTCGGTGTATGCATGGGTCCAGTCCATGCTTGGGTAGTTTTCCATAATGTAACTCAGGGTAGTATCTTTTCTTTCTTTTTCAGACTGGCAGTTTTTATTTCTAATACCTGGTATATTTTCTACCACCTCTGGAAATATATGCTGCCTCCAGGTAGGTTTTCGTACAGTAGGGATGGGCTTTGGTGTTGTTAGTGCGTTCATGGGGTTTTCGTGCATCTTTGCTTTGGCTATTTCTGCAAAGTTCCTTCGCTTTAGTTTCCCACTTCCAAAATTGTTTAGTCTCTGGTGCATTGGGTGGTCAGTCAGTCTTCTGAGTTTCTCTGATTGCAGCTTGGCTCTGCAGTCTCTTCTGTCGGCCATGGATTGCAGTTTTGTAATCTTTTAAAGTTCTACAATTGGCGTTGACTTCATGCCTCCTGTTATAACTCTCATGGCTTGGTTTTGGAGCAAAACTTTATTCAAAATTATTTAAATAATCTTAGGAGCAAATAAATGAACAATCATAATTAACCTGTAATGTCTTAACAATTAAATACATTTTTGTGAAAAATATATAGAGATATCAAAACATTTATTTTAAAATAAATGAGAATGATTATAAGAATGATGCTGAGATGATTGAAAAAAATTCAATGACTGTGCCTCACATCACTAGTACCTTTTTAGACTTTGGCCTAAGCTTATCTCCAGATATGCCCAGCTTGTGCAGGATTTGGGCCATGTCCCTTGTGTTAGTTCCACAGTTGTTAGCTACATTCTTTTGACATCTTTTGTGGATGTTCATCTTACACACTGAAAGTTGGACATGCACATACAAATACACATTTTATCAATAGAAAGATCAAATCACTTTTTACTCATTTCAATCTTCTAACTTAAAGAAATAATTTTTAAAAAAAAAATCTACATCTTGTTCAATCATTTTTATATCAATCATGGAATAAATGTGGAATTTAAATTGCTGAATTTCTAATCTCAAGACAAGAGAACAGCCATAAAATGTATGATAATGGTTTACGGCAGAGACATATGTTGGTCCAGACCTGCAGGTTTAACATAGCCATATTTCAAAGCTATAGCAATATCTTTTTTCACTTTTTTTACACAAAAATTGCAGTTTGTCATAACGAATGGAGAAAGTTGAAAATGAATGCGGCTTTATTAATCTTAGCATTAGCATTCTGATTTGTTATTCCTTCTTTGTTAATGTTAGTTCTTAAAAAGATAATGGCGTTAATAGCATTTCATAACCTATAAGAACATCTGCAGGATGAACAATGCACACTTCAAAATTCAAAAGGAGAATAAAAACTAAGATAGCTGCTGCTTTTGATAAAGAGTATCATTTTTTTAATAAAGCACTAGGACAGTTCGGACTTAACATTAATATCTAGAAGACAGAAGTTATGGCGCTTAATATAATCAGTCTGACACCAATTAAAATTGTCAATGAAAAACTAGCAAAGAAAGACACATTTACCTACCTGAGAAGCAGTTACATCGTATGGTGCAACAAGCAAAGACATTAAAATGAGAATGCACAAATCCAGAATAGCCTTTGCTAGCTAAAACCAAGGTAAGAATAATACAAGAGTTGGGTACTTTCTGTGCTCCAGTACGGTGTAGAGTATTGGAGGATAACAGAAAAAGGCATGTCTAATTTGATATCTTCTTCCTCTTCGTTCGTTCTCAATCTCCTATTACCAAGCCCTGAAAAGGTCTTGCAAGTAGCAGGATTTAGTCCGGAGAACGGAATGTGTTGTGATGTAGTTTACAGCTTGACTGCAATATTTTCATCTTCCAGTTCGACATATCCGACTTCAGCAGACATTTTTTAGTACCTTGTTAGCCTTCCCTCTTCAATCCGTTCTCCTTAGCCATTCTGCTCTATTGCAGCCCGTTATCAAGGATCACTGCGTTGAGGTGTAGAAGGGTCTTGGCAGCTCTGGTTCACAGACCCTGAGCTAGCAGTCAGCTATGGGTCGCTGACCACCGCAGCTCATGTACTGCTCAGTGTCTTGATCAGTAAATTGCTATCTAAGAAAAATGGACTGAAATTGCTGGTCAAATACCATGATCAGCTGAGAAGTGTAGAAAGATATGCATACAACCATAACCAGTTGAGAACTGTAGGAAGATATGCATACAACCATAACCAGCTGAGAACTGTAGGAAGATATGCATACAACCATAACCAGCTGACGATGCAGGAAGATATGCATACAACCATAACCAGCTTGACGCTGCAGTTGTCATAAGAAGAGTACATGGCATCATGACTGTCATGGTATGGACACCAGAGGGAAGGTGAACGAGAGGCCGACCTAAGACAACTAGACAAACAACTGCAGGAATTAAAATGGAGAACATGAATCAGAGATGGGGCACTGTACAAAGGTTGACTGCAGAACAGGCAAAGTGGAGGAGGCAGTTTGTTGCTGCCCATTAAGTGTGATGGGCACTGACTGCTTTGCCACCTGAGTGGTACCCATGTTGAAAAGAATAAAACCACTGTCACTTTTCAAGCATGTTGCAAAAGGTGATTACAAAATATTGTGCTCATCAATTGTCCACACTGATTGAAAAATAAGAATATATTCTTTCAAAACTCCTGTTTTATCAAAGTCGATCAACACTTTCAGGCTAAATTTGGTAGTGAAGAAAGTTATGATTATATACTATCAAATCAGCCGCATTTTGTATTTTTTTATGGCGGTTGTGTTTTATATGATAATATCGTTGTCGGCCAACGTCGGGCTAAATTGTCAGACTCTGTTGCGCAAATTTGAGTTTTTTAGTTGACAAAAATGGCAGCCTCGGGCACGGTAGAGGTTAAAAAACACTTAGGAAAAAAAATACACACATATCTTGGAACAAAACAAAGAAATTAAATGACTAATGTATAAATTGTAGGACAGGAAAATATAAGCAGATGATACAGTATGGTTCACAGGTGAACATCAATTGCAATAACTAGAGAAACAACAGAAGATGTGAGTATTGACTGGATCTTACCACTGGGAATATGAAAAGTAGAATTAATTAGTAAAATAAATTAGAAGTTCACATTGAATAAAAATAACGAGATCGATCCAAGCAAGACAGCATAAAGAAAGCTTAACATGTAAAACTCTGAGAAGTACCAGCAGTACCTAACTCAGGAGGACGGAGGACCATGTACAATCTAAGCAGCACTAAGATATCAGATGTAGCATTAACAAACCCCGCCCCTGTTTTCTTTAAACATCTGTAATTATATTTTTATTTATTACAATATTATTATGTCCGTCATTTTGCTTGTGTTGTTTTTATACCCACAAAAAAAAAACCACGAATCGACTATCAAATAAAGATCTTTCAGTTATTTATCAAATGTCGATCACATTAATGTTTCCTACCTACTCCTGTTTATTACCCCACCCAGTTAATTAACCCCACCCAGTTAATTAACCAAGAGGATAACCATTGAGGAGCAAAAGACAGCCAGATTTGATCATGAATTGGAGTGTAAAAACTATATCTTTCATGTCCTATATAATTTTGTTCTGATATTTATAAGGTCTCAACATGTCCCATATCCTCATATGGTCTATGAACTTTATGATAACTCAAGAGTGTTGTTATTTACATGCACAAAATCTTCCAGCTTAAAATCCTGCTTTCTCCTTACTTAGTTTTCCATGCAAATGAAGCTTTGTTAAAATGGTACCTTACCATTCTGTTCAGGTTTTTGATGCCATCATCAGAAGCCCTATGCTTCACCAGTTGCTGGATCAAACCAAGTTGTCTTGCTCTGGCAGTTTAATTAGATTTCCCTGCTTTTAGCTGGTCCTACAAGTCTTTCATTCTTCAGTTGTTTTAGTGTCTTCTAGACCACTTGCTTAGTGAATAATTTATATTTACATTCAGAGCTTAGTTTTTGGTCCTATGTTGATGCAACGTGTCAACCTTCACCTTAGTTTATAATTTCTAAAAATAATCCTACCTATCTGTCTTGGTGTTTCTCATTATTGCTGATAGTCTGTCACTGACAATAGTTTTTATTTTTCATTGATAGTATTCTAGTAACAATCCAGAGCACCTGTAAGTCACTATTTGAAGATTTGTCTATGCTTCCTCAGCCATTCTTTATGTTTATCTAATACCAGTATTAGTTTCATCTTAAGTTAAAAAACACACAGATTAAACAAAACCAATGCTGTCATATTCTGAAACTATGCTCTTTATGTCCTAGATTTTAAAAGACTGAACACAATTAAGCAGAGGTGCCTCCTGATTAAACTGAAGAATTTAATTGAGAAACTATTCAAGCCGGACTATAACATATATAAACACACAAAAAAATGTAGAAATTCTAAGTACATGGTCAGGATAACAGTTTCTGTTGTTCTACAACAGAAAATCTACAACTGGCACTGACCATCACACTGGAGTCCCTGTTTCAGTAGTCCATAGAGAAGTGAGCCACAGTGATCGCAGAACGTCGGCCTCCTGTAATTGTGAACATTGAATCTATGGGGGACATTGATGTTGAATCTTGGACCACTCACCTGTCAAATGTAAGGGGTAATTGGTTACAAATGAAGGCAACTATTCAGTTACCACTTTAGTATATGTTAAGACAGCAACACATCATCACAAATATACCAAATCCCTTCAATTTCCAACTTAGCTAACTTTTTTCCCACTTTAAACATCTCTAAAATTGGGATAAGTTTTACAATCATCATCAAAGGAAAGTTTATCTGGCATCAGGTGGAGGAACATCTGGCAGCACTGTCATTGTATAAAGCATGCATAAATTTGGTAGTAGAACTTCCTGTGATTGCCTTGTTATAATATTGTTGCATCCTTAAAGTTTTGTTCATTTTGATATCTTGGAATCCTGGTATACAAACAGGTATGTTGCCAGGTAGCCGAAGTAGGTATTTTTTAAACTTCCTGCGGCTTACTAGGCCTGGGGGAAGAAACAAATAATTTGGATAGATTTTTAACTAGCATTTTGAATTTGTCCAGGTAGCGACTGTGAAGCCTACTCTTTTGGATTTCTAATTACCAAGAGATTTTTAACGTGCTCGACACTGAATACGAGAGTTTGATCTGACTACCAAGAGATCAGGGACATTTTTACCAGAAGATTCACGTGTAAAAAAAACAGTCTCCACAGTGATTCAAACCCACGACCTCTGGGACTCGAGTCGGACACCTTACCTCGAGACCATTGAGCCCTGAAAAGGACGTTTAGAGGCGGGTTGTTGTAGCTTTCCTCACCTCCTGAGTGTGTTGATAAAGGTGGACTGGGGTCCTCCAGGCGGTTGTGCTATGCCTGGCTTCATTTCCGTGTCACTCACTATTAAAGAAATCATGTCGGTCCCCCACCCCGTTAGCCAGGCTGCTATGAAAACAGCCCGTTTCCAAGGGAGGACTGCGAGGAAGTCGAGGTGGGGTCTTGGTTAGTATATCTTGCCTGAACCTGACTAACATATCTGACCAGTTAGATTTCCTTATTGATATCTTAACTGCTTTAAAATGTATACCACACACAGTCTGCTGATAATGAACACAGTCTTCTAACATAGACCCAGCCACATCAAGGCGTGGTACATGTATATATTTAACACACCACTTAATGAACAATTTCTTCTTAGTAAATTGACTGATGGTATACATTTTTTGGGTGGGTAATTAAGTATATAAGAATAACAGATTGAAAATGCATGTGTTAATTTAGGGGTGCATCTTACAATCAATGGTGTCTTAGAATAGAAAAATACGGTATATTCATTATCGACACAGCCACTGTGAAAATGTTACCTCCATTTTTGAATAAACACAACTATTAGAATCTTATGTATTGTGCTTAGTTGTTTGACAATTGATCCTCTCCACAACCATTTGTCTTTTCAGCATTTCAAGCACACATCTGCAAATTCCTCCCCTTCTTGTAATGCCATTCTAGATTTTCCATTTCTCTCTCCAAAGTTTGTTTTGTCTAAGGTTATTCCTATTGTTACAAGATTTACAAACCTCCTATAAATGTATCTGCCTTCCTTTATTGTTCGTTAACAGTAAGAGTAGTATCTATTACAATGATAGAATACTTTAATGTTATCCTAAGAGGACAACTATGACTAGCTTCTTCTTCTTTCTACATCAATCAACTGATGCTATGTTTCTAGTCCGATGAGGTTCACGATGGAGACTGCGTTATAGGTCTTCGCCCACAGCTTTTCAAGCATGGTCGCTCCCCTAGGTCAGACTGCCTCTCTTTGGTCTACACAGGTAGGGCAGTCCTCCAGAATATGTTCTAGTGTTTGCCTGGGTGCTCCACAATCACATGTGGCAGTGTCTCTGAGATCCATTCTGTGGAGGTGGGCCTTGAGTCTACAATGTCCTGTTCTGAGTCTGAAGATCTTTGTCTGCCCATCTTGAGGAAGCTTGAAAATGTAGACTTGTTTTGTAGTCTCAATAAACAATAAACTTAAAACGCCCAATATCTGAGAACCTGTCATAATAGAAATACTCTATTCAATTACCTGTCATTTTCCACTAACATCTGATTTATATTGGTTTTCTCTCATTGTTGGGCTACAGGTGAAGGTTTATCAATATTTCATGAATACTAAGGTCTGATTTTCTGGGGTTTGTGTCACATTTTCCATAGCTCTAGCAGTCAGGTACCCATTTATAGCTGAGTACACCAGAGGCACCACAAATGCATGTCAGATTTAGTGTAAGAGATACATGCTCATACTACTGACCAGTCAGATATTCAAAAACAACTGCTATTTACAAAATATGGCAAGCATGGTAGGGTTTGTGTAACATATGTATTTTTATTTAATGAGAGTAGACTAGCATTACCTCATCAGTTGTGATGTCTCTTGAGCCCGGGCATTTGGTGACTATGTGCTCATGGCAGCGTTTGTGCACAACACAAGTACAAACTGCATTACAACAAAATACAAACATTATTTAAGGAGATACATACACAAAATACTACAGATAATTATTTATGTTGTTTACTAAATGCAATGGCTATTGTAACATTTTTATTAACCTGTGTGACTGTAGCAATATATATATAAAATAATAATAATAATAATAATAATAATAGCTGTCCATAGTTGTCGATGAGGACCGCGGACATCATCCTTGTCACAGATTTCCCTGTTTGGTGTGGGTGCGCATGTGGAAAACATCTGCTACATAGCGGGCACACGAGGTTTGTAGAAGGTGATGGTGTTCCCGCTGTTCAGGATTTCCGGGTCTCGCGTCTGCTCTGGGATTTGACAACACGGTCGTCTTCGCCGGTAGCTACACCTGATTTGACTGCGCTTCTCCAGTCAGATCTGTTTTGCGCAAGACATTCCCAGGTGTCGATGTCTATCTAGCAACTTTTCAGTGAGTCCTTCAGACCGTCTTTAAAACGTTTCTTTGGGCGACCTCTCTCGCGCCATCCCTCTCTCTCAGCTTGCCATAGAGAAACTTCCTTGGGAACCGCTCATCTGACATATGGACGAGGTGTCCAGCCCATCCTAGTCATGCTTTTTCTAGCAGTGCATGGATGCTGGGCATGTTAGCCCTCGAGAGAACCTCGATGTCAGTGACACGATACAGTCCAGCTTTCGCAAGTGTATCGTAGGGTTGGAATGATGGTTGCACAATAGACTTTGAGTTTGGTCTTGACGCTGATGCCACCACGTGCCCACACCATCGAGCACATTCTACCAAAGGCTGTGCTGGCCTTTGGTATTCTGCTTGCCACCTCATCGTCTAGGCTGACAGATCTCAACAGCGTGCTGCCCAGATATGTGAATTTGTCTACGACATTCAGCGTCTGCCCGCTGACTGTAGTCTCTGGTTTTGTGTACGGCATGCCTGGTGCTGGTTGGTACATGACCTCTGTTTTCTTGGCATTTATGGTCAGGCCAAAATTTTCGCATGCGGCAGAGAACCGGTCCATTCCAACCTGCATGTTCAGTTCTGAGTTGCTCATTAGAGCGCAGTCGTCAGCAAATACAAGTTCCCAGATTATGTCGCCAGCCACTTTGGTTTTGGCCTTCATTCTTCTGGGATTGAGTAACTTGCCATCTGTGCGGTACTTTATGGGTATTCCAAGCTCCAGTGATCTGAAGGCGCCTGTCATCGTGGCCGCGAACATCATGCTGAACAAGGTCGGGGCGAGTGCACATCCTTGTTTGACTCCGTTTGATACTAGAAACGTTTTAGAGATTGCTCCGCTGACCAGTACACGAGCACACATGTCTTCGTGTAGCTGTTTCACCATAGTTATGAATTTGTTGGGGCAGCCAAACTTGGACATTATCATCCACAGCCCTCCTCTGTTTACTGTATCAAATGGCTTTGTCAAATCAATAAATGTGGTGTACAAGGCCTGATTTTGTTCCCGACACTTCTCTTGTACTTAGCGAGCGGCAAAAATCATGTCCACTGTTCCTCTTCCGGCTCTGAATCCACGTTGGCTTTCTGCGAGGTGGTGGCTGTTCGAGGTGTTTGTTGAGCCTGTTTAGCAGTAAGCGCGCTAGGATCTTGCCTGCTACGGAGAGTAGCGATATTCCACGATGATTGTCGCATTCCTGACGGTTGCCTTTTCTTTTGTACAGGTGAACGATTGAGGCGTCCTTTAGCTCCTGCGGAATTTTTCCTTCAGCCCACATGTGGCAGAAGAGTTCCGTGATCCTTCTGGTGAGGGATGAGCCAGCTGTCTTCTTATTCTTTCATTCGCTTTAAAATATTGTCTATATCTGCAATGTTGTCTCTTGAATAAACTTTACTGTCTTTTGTAGTTCACATACAGGTCTATAAAGTTTCTCTTCCATTGTTGTTTCTATGGGCCAGTGAGATTTTCTCTGTATATAATATTCGGGGCAGTTTTGTAGTATGTGCTCTGCTGTCTGGGGCGCCTGTCCGCATGTACACATTGCTGAGTTGCCAATCTTCATTTTTGTGTACATGTGGCTGCGGAGTCGGTTGTGTCCTGTTCTAAGGCGCAACACAACAATTTGATCTTGTCTGTTCATGTTATGGTAATCGTCTGGTGTTACTGTTGGTGGTTTTCTGATTGATTTGATCATCCTTATCTTCTGTTGGTATGTAACTGGCACATCTGGTTGCTCGTCTGCAGCACCTTGCTTTGCCAATCGATCTGCTCTCTCGTTTCCTGGTACTCCACAATGAGAAAGTATCCACTGCATGACAATCTTGTGCTGGCAGCTCACTTCAGACAGTAGAGCCTGTAGATCTGACAGTTTCTCAAGTTTAAGTGCTTGGAGTGCTGATTGTGCATCTGTCAGAAATACTACAGGTTGTGGACCGACATTGGTGTTCAACAGTTTCTCAGTTGCCACCTTGATTGCCTGTATTTCTGCATCATATGTATGACAGAATTTCCCAGTTGGTATTCTGACTGTATCCCTAATGTTGTTTGGGTATTCTATGTACACTCCCGCTCCACCATTCTTTACTGCATTCTGTGCTGACCCATCTGTGTATACTCTGATCCAGAGGTCTTGTAGGCATTCTTCATCCAGAAAATTGAGGATCACTATCCTACGTTGCACACTGTTCTGTTCATCTTTGTCTAATATTCCTTTCACTTTTGTTTGAATGCATACTGATAGTCCATGCTCCTCTCTCCAAGGGGTTTGTTCTGGCACAGACTTTAGGGGGAAGTCAACTTCAGGTAGATCTATAATTTGCCTGCGAAGTCGTTTCGCCTGATGCATAGAACTACTTCTTTTCAGTCTTCCCATTGCTAAATTTTGAAATCTGTCTTTCATTGGATGGCTCGGCATGCAGAAGAACTTTTCTGTGTTAATACCTTTGTGTCTCTGCGCTCTCTTAGTGCTTGTATCCTTCCCATTTTCTCCATCTCCACTATAGGTGTTGATTTCATTGCTCCTGTAATGACCCTAAGTGCCTGATTTTGCACCTTATCCACCTCTTTTAGGGTAGTGTTTGCTGCAGGGCACCACGCTGCTGACCCATATTCCAGATGTGGCCGTATATCTTGTTGGTAAACTTTGTTAAGTATTTTTCCACTAGCTGCCCATGTGGTTCCACTTAATTTTCTCAGGATGGCTAACTTCCTCCTGGCTTTTTTGGCTGCCTTGTTGACGTGTTCCCTCCATGTCAATCTATCACCAGGGGATCAAGATGCTGAGCAGCGCATAAGCTACAGTAGTCAGCGACCCATAGCTGACTGCTAGCGTCAGGGCCAGCAAACCAGAGCTGCCAAGACCCTTCTACACCTCCAAGCGGTGATCCTGGATAACAGGCTCCAGCAGGGCAGACTGGCTAAGGAGAAGGGAACGAAGAGGGAATGCTAGCCCAGTACTAAAAAAATGCTTGCTGAAGTCGGATGTGTTGGACCGAAAGGTGCAAATATCGCAGTCAAGCTGTAAACTACGACACAACGCATTCCGTTCTCTGGACTACATTCTGCTACTTAAGCCCTTTCAGGGTTTGGTAGCGGGAGATTGAGAACGAACGAACGAAGCCAAGCTAAACGTTTTAAGTTAAATAATAAATTGCTCTTAATACTTGTGAAAAACATGTGAAAAGTGTTGAAGATATCACACTCACATTTAATTAGGACAAACAGTCAGTATATCTACAATGTATGCCATAAATTAACAATGACAGACAATGATCATGCTCTACGATACATTTGCAATATTCCACAAGTTCAATCAGAGCTACAGATTACCACAAGTGTGCAATCATGTATGACTTGATTTCTGACAGTCAATATTACTCATATTTGTTTCCCCACACTACTTTCTTCACTCAATGCTACAGCAATTTTGTTTGGATACTACTGAATATCACCAAGTGACTTGTACTGTTCCTTCATTTAGTTGCTTTTCATTTTCCATGCCATAATGTTAAACTGTATTTAATTCTCTATGTCTCTATCAATGTCAGCATAAATTTACAGTGGGTGGTGAGGAAATAGATCAGGTTACACATTTTGAATATCTGGGCTCCAGAATTGACAAAAATGGTGACTGCTCGAAAGAAATCAGAAGAAGACTAGCTATGGCAATGCAGAGACTGAACAGCCTGAAGAAATTATGGCAGGGCACCTACAAAACGATAAAAGTAAAAGTCTTGAGAGCCTGTGTTTTTCCTGTGGCAGCTTATGGCTGTGAAGCATGGACAATTACCAAAACTTCTAGACAAAGAATCGAATCCTTCGAGTCAAAATGTTACAGAAAGATCTTCAGAATACCCTGGACAGAGTAAAGAACAAATGTAGACATTCGGCAAGATCTGAGCATAGAGGAGAACTGGTTTATCAATTCCATTTGGCTAGAAAATGCAAATACTTTGGTCACATCAAGAGACACAACGGTCTTGAGAGAACGGTGATGGAAGGTATGGTGCCAGGCAAAAGAGGAAGGGGTAGACCAAGACGACGATGGCACCAAGATATCCAGGAATGCCTGAGTATGACAGTGGCGGAAGCTGGTGCTTTGTTACCTGCCCTCATGTCATCCTTTCTCGCTCCATTACCTTTCCTAAGGCTAAATTCTTCATCAAAGAGGGGTTCACATGCAAATCTCGTAACCTCATCTATTCCATCATCTGCCGCCAGTGTGGTGTGACTTACATTGGGGAAACTGGTATGGAACTACAGGAGCGTTTCCGCCAACACCTCAACGACATCCGCAACAGCACTGGTTCCCCAATTGCCAGCCACTTCAATGGTCCTGAGCACCGGGGTATGGCTGACGTCAGTGTCACTGGTCTAGTTTCGTGCTTCTCTGACGATCGTCATCGATTCGCCCTTGAGAACAGACTTATCTCGAGTATGGGCTGTCTCCAACCACATGGTATAAATATCTTCCATACTTTTTCTTAAACCCTCACACTGGCCCCCATCTATTTGTCTTCTTCCCCCCCCCTCCCCCATTCTTCCATCAGTTCTCTTCCCCCCTCTCTTATATCAATATCACGCCCTCCCGGCTTATATTGCCTTCTCATTGTTCTCCTATCTGGACTACTATTTGGCCACGCTTGGCTTATCAGGCATATTCCGCCACTTTTTGTTTGACCGCTCCTATTTCAGTTTTTATCAAATACTTGGCACGACCGGTTGCTTAGACAGAAAGCGTCTCCCACCTGAAACAGATGAGTTGACCATTTTTCTTATATGTTGATTTGTTAGTTCAGTGTTGTTGTCCCTGATGAAGGCCTATTGGTCGTAACGTAGGTTTTGTTTGTGTTCTCGTCTCGGTGCGGTATCTGACCATACCCATTTTTAAATTTTGATTAAGCTCAACCTTAATCAACTTTTACTAGTTTTTTTTCATGTTTTTTCCCCATTATACACATCCACAGAACCGCTGCAGCCTCGCCTTATTTTAATTATATATTTTATTTGTACCACCATTGCTGCTACTACTCGTTATCGTGTGTCGTCTTACCTTCCATATTCACTATATCATCGTCATGCCTTCCTCCAAATTCATGACCAATTTCTTCCGTTCTTTCATCATTACGGCTTTCTCCCCCCTGACCTCTCCCGTATTGCTACTGACTTCGCTCTTGTTACTCTCAAGATTACCCGATTTACTTGCCATCTCAATTTCATTCGCAATTGTCTCCGCTACAACGTTCTTCCTCGCGGGTTCACTTCCAAGTTTCACCACGCGGCGGGCTCTTTAAGCCAACGTGAGCTCCGCCATCTTGACCATGCAGATAGGAAGTGTGGCTTCCTGCGTATGCGCTGTATCGCATCCAGCTACGATAGACGGCTCCATGATCTTCATTCCCCCCAATCTCATCTCCTGCACTGTTTGCTAGCTCTCTCCACCCAGGACTACTTTTCCTATGCTGTCATCCGCTACATTATTTATACTCTCAATCGTCAGTTATACGACTTCTTGTCTGCTCGAAAAGAAGGACAAGCTTACTCGTCTCCGTCCTCCTACCCCTCCTTCCTCCTTGTCCACTGATTCTCGCCATCAAGTGGTCTGTATCCCCTCTGATCTTCCTCTGACTGAGAGTGAAATATCAGTTCTCAGCAAAGGCCTTAACTTTGTCCCCCTCCAGCCCTCCATTGACCAATACTCTGTTCTCAAGGATGTGCATGCCTATCATCGCCGCCTACGTCTTCGACAATGGTACCAAAACAATCCCAACTCTTGCTCTTTTCCTGACCCCGATGACCCTTTCTCCAGCTATTCCCATCGTAAATCTGACTGGACTCCTCCTCCTGGCCGATCCCGTGCCTTAGACCTCTATATTAAAACTACTCTTCGCGATATCAAGGCCTACTGCCCTCGGCGCTTGCGATATTCGAACATTTCCCATACCGAGGCGTGTGCTCTGGCTAGCCTTAGTCGGCGTAGGGATCTCGTGATTAAACCTGCTGATAAGGGGGAAGCAGTGGTGGTTTGGCGCAAGGATTTATATGTTCAGGAGGGCAGTCTTAAACTATCTGATCCTTCTTTCTATAAACCGCGCGCCGATGATGCCACTGTCCGTTTTAACAAGGAGGTCTCTACCACCATCCTTGATATGACCAAACGACATCTCCTCCCGAAGAGCGCTACGAACCTCCGTATCTTTGAGAGTTGTCTGGGTAAGCCTTCTTTCTACATGCTGCCTAAAATTCATAAGCCCGACAACCCAGGTCGCCCTATTG